>CM047880.1:22815297-23283622 GCA_026212405.1 Petrea volubilis
TTTTTTTTTAAATCCATCCAATCGGGCTCATGAAGGTTTTGGATTGTACTATGTTTTTTATACGATTTTTTTTTAAGTTTTAAATATTGAAAAATTTGAACCGTTTAAAATGAATGTTGGATATAAATCCAAATCACGTGTTTAAAAGAATTTTTCATGTGTTGTGTTTGTTACAATATCAACAATTGAACCAAATTTCGTTTGAACGACAGATTTAATCATCAATCATATAGGTTTCTTAAGAATAATAGCTATCTAAAAAAACATTAAGCCAAAATGTAAAATGAAACAAATAGAAATGTTCATAATTATATTTTTGGTTAGGCTTGACATCCAAAACTTGATTATTGTTAGAATTTCCCATCATCGTAAGAAACAAAAGCAATACGCTATGCAAAATGACTGGTGATCTTTGAGCAACATTTTTCAGGATATAGTTCAAATTTTTAGTTTTAGGATAAAATTATGTTTAAAAAACTAAAATTTTATTAATTCAAAAAAGTAATTTAACACATAAAACGTGACACTTAAAAAAATTCAATTATATGTTAATTGTAACACTCTACATGAAGCATCTCAATAAATTATACTAAGTTTTCAATTATAACTTTTTTGTGCAGCAGTATAAAATGCCAAAATAGGATATTGGGGCACGCAAATACACTACAATTTGGATGTTGTTTTAAAATTTAGGGCAAATTATATCTACACACCTAGAGATATTATGTAATTACAAATTAATCCCCCTTATTTCAAAAATTACAAATACCTTCGAAGGTATGTGTTAGTTTAACAAAATTCACCATTCATTAAGGCGGGACATAGTTGCAAATTGGTTTTTTATTGTTTTTTGTGGAATTTTGAGTTACGATTCATATACTCTTGACAAGTTCAAGATGTAAAAGTTATATATGAAGTCAGTTTTAATAAAAAAAAGTACTGGCAACATCAGATTATAGACGGTGATACCTGATAGTGTCGTGGTGGTATAAAGTAAAATTATTCCTAGAAGGATGGTGAAATAACAAAATTGATTAAGAGATTTTGTCAGGTTAGACGAGGTGCATCATTTTGTTGGCTGCTATAGTTGCAAGAAAACTATTTTTTTTAATATATCTATAAATATTTACGAGAAGATCCTAAATCTTAAAGGGGTACTTGTTATTTTTAAACAAGAGAGACTAATTATAATTATAGCATACCTCAAGGGGTATAGGTGTAATTTATCCTAAAATTTAATATGTTATAATATTCACTTATAGTAACATTTTGTAATATTTTAATAGACATTTTAAAAAAACTATACTAATAACTTTATATCGGGTCAAACGGACAATCACCCGCATCAACCTCTTGTCCATTATTTGAAAAATTCTTATATGTGTTTGGCCCTATATATAGACTAACTGGTTGAGACTTGTTGAATATTTTATATATTGGTTTTTGCAAATTAATGATAATGTGGCGCATTTTAAACTATTTAGTGTATATATAGGACTTATATTTGGTACATAGAAGAATTTTCCTATTATCGGTTGCGTGATCGATAAGAGTCATAAATGAGTTGAGTAAATTAAGAAGGCATTTTTTCGGAGTCTAGAGACGCTGGGCTGGTATTCCGAAGAGAGAAAATAAATAAAGAATAATTTATTTATTTCATTTAGAATTATAAGAGTTAAGTGAATTTAAAGTTTATATGCTAGTATTAATGTTTGAAATTATGGATATTTAATCATGCATAATTCAATGCCAACTGGGAATTTAATTATGGGAGTACAGACCATTATTCCACTTCTATTACTCTCACCATTTATGAAGAAAGCAAAATAGACTAATTTAAATCTCAACCGAAAAAGATACTGAAAATGAGATTATATTTAGGAAATTGTTTATGTTTTTGCAGAAAAATATGCAAGATCAGATCCTTATTGACAGCCATGCAAGAACAGACCCTTATTGACAGCTATGCCTCTTGTAGCCGTTTTAAATTTTATAGTTGAGATTATTTATAAAATATGAAAATAATTTATTATTTTGAATAGATATAATTTAAATTATTCATACATTTATATTTTTATTTATGGAAAGGAATAGTAACTTGTAAGCAAGGGCACTACTGCCTGCATAAGTGGTCAAAAATATGTGGAGACACAATTCAATATCATGCATGTACAATTGACCAAGGCGGATCCCACTTATATATAGTCAAATTCGAATAATCGTTGTATGTATTATGTGATTCAGATTCAATCACGTGTTATATATTAATTATTTTATAAAAAATATATAAAATATAGCTGGATTTATGTGGCAGGATGTATGGATGGAATCCATATATCCGATCCATATAAGAAATTTTCATTTTTCAATATCATTCGGTGAATCCCATATTTTTTTAAATTTAATTATTTTATTTATTGATAATTCATAGCTATTAAGTGCACCCTTTTAATCTCGAGGCCATAACTCGATCATTAAAAATTGAGTGAGAGTTAGGTCTTTGAATTTAGAGTAAATTGTTTATGCTACTAAGTTGAATGCAATCCAATTGATATTTTTAACTATTAAAAAATAAATAAATAAAATTACTATATTATCATCCAAAAATTCAAAATTAACAAATTAGATAGCATCTAAAGAGCCGAATTAGTCCATATTTTTCTTGGTAGCCAAACGGGTCAAAGAAACAAGAAGGCTCCCCACTTTGTATTGTTTTTATTACACCCCACGTGTCAATCCCTACCCTAGATTATATTACAGGATGTGCGCCTCATAATCACAGATCTCGCCCCCCTTCTCTCTCTCTCTCACACACACACACACATGTAATTTAGTTTAAATATCGTTTAAATTAGATATTTAAATAATAATGTAAACTAGACAGTTCAAGAAATTTGGTTAATTATATATTAAATTTTAATTGAATTAAGTTGAGATATATATGTATATATATATATTAAATATAACAGAATTTTTCATGCAATTAATTAAACACGGTTAGGTTGAATTACATACATATATTGTTGGATTTTTCTCCTATTTGGTGGTCTCACATATTTAATTTATTGTACATGGTCCGCTATCTTATTAAATAAGCCCAATTGTGTGATCTATTATGAAATAAATTCAGTGGGCTTATAGAAATATTATATATTTTGAGTATGGGCCTTTTATGTTTAGAAGCCCGATCACACTCTAATTATGTTTGATGGGCCTATAATTAAAGTGTGATAATTAAGATGCATTAGGGCATGGTCCCTAAGCCATATAAAACGGCGTTTTTTCTCTTCTGCCCCATCTAAGAGAGAGAATACAGAAAATACGCCGTTTTTCCTTGGCTTAGAAGACCACCAACCCTAGCTCCATTTTCTTCCGCATCAGCAATGGATCAAGGTTAGTGATTATAGTTAAAAGCATTATTTGTTTGTTTACTATCGATCCTGTGCTTAATCGATTCATAGGAATCGTATTTATTATATCTTGGATTATTATGTTTCAATCCATGTTATTTGATAAAGTTTTCAACAAGTGGTATCAGAGCCAGGCTTAGTAAATAATCAAATATGCTTTATTTTGATTTATTTGGTTGTGATTTGATGTTTTGAGTATGCTTTTGTTAAATCTACAATATGTATATTTAGGTTGGATATATATTGTGCATATATGTTCATATTCATAAATCTCGTTTGATTTCATATTGTTATGTGGTTTTGTTTATACATTCATCAAAATAAAGGAAATCTGTCCGTACAGTTTTTTTTTAAATTTTTCGGATGGTTTTTTTTTTTGGTGATTTATAAAACAAGACTGCTGTTCAAAAAAAAAAAAAGGAAAAAAGGGCAGAAATTGGCGGCTGCATGGGCTAGGTCTCGAACTCGAGACCACAAGGTTGAGAATTGGCGCCGCCGACCAGTAGGCTCTTTGTTCAGTTCTGTGTAAATTGTTGTGTGCTTGTATTATTATACAATGTTTGCACCTGGGATTGAACTCATGTAAGAACAAAATAAAAAGGGTGAAATCTGTTGTTGACGAAATCGAACTCACGTCCTCTGGGAAAGCGTACGCACCCCAAACCGCTAGGCTATAACTGTGTTTGGTGTTGTACTTCTATGCTTTATATATTATAAATCTGTATCAAGAACACACAAAAAAAAAAAAGTGAGACAGAAGCGGCCAGTAGCTCTCGAACCCGGGATCTTGGGTTTGGCGGTGTGCGCACGCAGCCGTTGGGCTGTCGGTCCTTTTTTGAGTACTAATATCCCCTTTTTATTTGTACTTTGGATTGTGTCAGATTGAAAAAAAAAAAAAAAAAAACCTATTCCTGTGTGACCAGCGAAGTTCGAACACGAGAACATGAGGAAAGGTTACGTGGTTGAGACCGCTGGGCTATTGCCCTCTCAAGTGTTCTTGCTGCGCATTTCGTTTTTTATTTTATTTTGATCTCTGGATCTAAAAAAAAAAAAAAAAAAAAAAAAAAATAGTAGCCATGTGGATTGAATTTGGGTTTATTATGTGGTAACATGGTATTTATGCCTTGGCTCTATTATTGTATGTTGGTTTTTTATTTTGTATTAAATTCAACATATGTATGTTTTATTTTGGGATCAAATAAAAATTGAACCCTTGAATTAGAATTGTATATCGGCTGGAAACCCGGACGGCCAGACGAAAAGAGTCATTTTTGATGACTCGTGTCCTGGTATAACAACGCCACGTACAGTTCGAGTTCAAAAAGTTGTTGTATATATGTCGAGATTTAAACAAATTAATTATCCATGTATGCCTATTTTCTAAAATAGTGTGAGTTGAACTGATATGTTGCCAAAGTAACCTCTATTAGGTAAAATTTGCCTATTTTTGAGAATTGGGCATGTTTCATTTATGCGAAATAATCGGCCCAAAGGAAGATTATTTTGGCTAAATGATTAAATAGTCATGAATATTTGATATATTATGTAGCTTTGTCTATGCAAAATAATCGGCCCAAAGGAAGATTATTTTGGCCAGATAGTAGCTAGTCATAAATATGTGAAACATTATGAAACATGCTAGCAATTTGTCGGTCCAAAGAAAGGCACATTGCTAGGCAGTTTTAAATGTTGGTATTTATGTATTGTATGATATCATTTACAAATTGTTACTTTTGTTGAAAGACGAAATAGCAATGTTGTGTCAGGTATCTTTGGAAACAATCAATGTTCATGAACTAGGTATAAGAGTACCGCTTACAAATTGTTATTTTTGTCCAAAGACTAAATAACAGTGTTGTGCTGGGTATCTTGAGATGGGCCCACTTGCATGGATATATGTTTGTTTTTCTTATTATTATCTCCATATATGCATTTATCGTGTTGATTAATTGTGAGCATGTTTTTTTTTGTTATATAGTGTCTGCCATATCTGCCAATTTGAACAATGTCCCTGTGCTTAGCGGCACGAACTTTAAGCATTGGAAGGAGCATATCATGATTATGCTGGGTTGCATGGATCTTGACTATGCATTAAGATTTGATCGCCCTGCAGATCTAACTGATAGCAGTAATGCTATAGAAAGATCTGTATACGAGAAGTGGGAGCGATCAAACCGCATGAGTCTGATGATTATGCGACGTTCCATTCCGGAAGCCATAAGGGGTGGCATTCCTGAGGAAGAAAGTGCCAAAGGTTTCCTTGAGCAAATTGCAAACCGATTCGCCACAAACGAAAAGGTTGAAACGAGCACTGTTCTCAGCAAGCTCGTTTCTATGCGGTATAAAGGAAAAGGAAACATAAGGGAGTACATTATGGAAATGTCTAATCTTGTGACAAGACTAAAGGCCCTTAAGCTTGAGGTGTCGGATGATATACTTGTGCACTTAGTCTTGATCTCGCTTCCTGCACAGTTTGGTCCATTTAAAATATCCTATAATACCCAAAAGGAGAAATGGACATTGAATGAGCTTATAGCTCAATGCGTGCAGGAAGAGGAGAGGATGAATCAAGAAAGGACTGAAAGTGCTCATTTGGCAATTGCTACTCAGGCCAATGTTGCCAACAACAAGCGGAAAAGGAATAAAGGTAAAGAAACTGCAGCATTAGGGGCATTCCAATCCAAGGCTCAAAAGAAGCCTAATACGGTTGATAAATGCTTCTTTTGTAAGAAGCCTAATCACATGAAGAAGGATTGCCCCAAATACGCCGCTTGGCGTGAAAAGAAAGGTAAACTTCTCAACTTTGTTTGTTCAGAAGTTAATCTGACTTTAGTACCTAGTGACACTTGGTGGATAGATACGGGTGCAACTACTCACATAAGTGTCACAATGCAGGATTGCCTAAGGTACCGAGTACCAACTGATGCTGAAAGATACATCTATGTGGGAAATGGCAACAAAGCTCATGTGGAGGCTATTGGTGTTTTTAGAATTTCATTAGATACTGGTTCATTTTTGAATTTGGAAGAAACATTTATTGTGCCGTCTTTTAGACGAAATTTAATTTCCGTTTCTTGTTTGGACAAATTTGGTTATACTTGTTCATTTGGGAATGGAATTTGCAGTGTTTCTTTAAATTCAAATGTTGTTGGAACCGGTATTCTAATTGATAAATTATATAGATTAAACAACCAAGCTTCCAATAAGAATGAAAATCTGCATTCAAGTAATTATGGTACTAAACGCAAATTAACGAATGAGAATTCATCTATGCTGTGGCATAAGCGATTAGGGCATATCTCTGAACAGAGAATAAAGAGGCTTATATCACAAGGAATACTTGACTCCCTTGATTTTTCAGATTTTAAAATCTGCATTGAATGTGTAAAGGGAAAACAAACAAACATAAAGAAAACAAGTGCAAATAGGAGTAAGGAACTCTTGGAGTTGATACACACCGATATTTGTGGTCCATTCCCTACAGCTTCATGGAATGGACAACAATATTTTATCAACTTTATAGATGATTACTCTCGTTATGGTTATTTGTACTTAATTCATGAGAAGTCTGAGTCACTGGACGTGTTTAAAAGTTTCAAAGCCGAAGTTGAAAATCAATTAGGCAAGAAAATTAAGACTGTCAGATCTGACCGTGGTGGGGAATACTATGGTAGATATGATGGGTCGGGTGAACAACGTCCAGGGCCCTTCGCCAAATATTTGATTGAGTGCGGAATTGTACCTCAGTACACTATGCCGGGAAATCCAAGCCAAAATGGTGTTGCTGAGAGACGAAACCGAACTCTTAAGGACATGGTACGAAGTATGATTAGCCATTCTTCATTACCAGAATCACTTTGGGGCGAAGCATTAAAGACTGCAGTTTATATACTAAATAGAGTTCCAAGCAAAGCAGTAGCAAAAACCCCGTACGAGCTGTGGACAGGCAAGAAGCCCAGTATTAGGCACTTGCATGTCTGGGGATGTCCAGCTGAGGCTAGGCCTTATAGGCCTAATGAAAAGAAACTGGACTCAAGAACAGTTAGCTGCTACTTTGTCGGATACTCAGAAAGGTCGAGGGGCTTTAAGTTTTATAATCCCTCAAATAGGTCCTTTTTCGAAACTGGGAATGCCAAATTCATTGAGGATGTTGTCTTTAGTGGGAGCAATCAAGATAAGGAAGTTGTGTTTGAAGAGGAATATGTTAGCATTCCTATTACAATTACGGCTGAAAAGAATTGGACGACAAGTCCTACTATTTTTCAGCCTATGAATCAGGATGCTATAGAAAACACAAGACCACTTGAAATGCCTACTAATCAGGTAGGGGAATCATCATCTAGTCAAGTCGATGAACCCCAACAACCTCAGCTTGATATGCCATTAAGGAGATCCACCAGAGAAAGGAGAAAAGCGATTTCAAATGACTACGTCGTGTATCTCAATGAACATGAATTTGACACGGGATTGCAAGATGATCCAACATCTTTCAGTCAAATCAAATTGTGTTCGAATTCTGATGAATGGATCAAAGCCATGAATGAGGAGATGAAATCCATGGCAGACAATGGCGTTTGGGATCTTGTCGAGTTACCACATGGGGTGAAACCCATCGGTTGCAAATGGGTTTTCAAAACCAAACGAGATTCAAATGGTAACATCGAAAGATACAAAGCACGCCTAGTCGCCAAGGGATTCACTCAGAAGGAAGGCATAGACTTTAAAGAGACTTTCTCACCGGTATCAACGAAAGACTCTTTTAGAATAATAATGGCACTCGTAACTCATTATGATTTAGAGTTACACCAGATGGATGTAAAGACAGCATTTCTCAATGGAGACATTGAGGAAACTATATACATGGTGCAACCGGAGAACTTTGAGCCCAAAGACTCAAAGCACCTAGTATGTAAACTTAAGAAGTCCATTTATGGTTTAAAGCAGGCATCCCGCCAGTGGTACCGGAAGTTTGATCAGGTGATAACCTCTTTTGGTTTTAAGGAAAACACCGTTGATCAATGTATATATCTCAAGGTCAGTGGGAGCAAATTTATCATCCTAGTGTTGTATGTAGACGATATTCTACTGGCAAGCAGTGATGTAGGCCTATTGCATGAAACCAAGAAATTTCTATCAAGTAAATTTGAAATGAAAGATCTTGGTGAAGCATCTTTTGTTCTGGGTATACAGATCCATCGGGATCGTTCCAGAGGTATACTCGGATTATCGCAAAAGGCCTATATTGATAAGGTGCTTAGCCGTTTTGGTATGCACGGTTGTGCACCAGGGGATACACCTGTGGCAAAAGGAGATAAATTTAGTTTGCTTCAATGTCCAAAGACAGACCTAGAGAAAAAAAGAAATGGACAAAGTCCCTTATGCATCAGCAGTAGGGAGTCTCATGTATGCTCAAGTGTGTACGCGTCCGGATATAGCGTACATAGTAGGGATGTTGGGTAGGTATTTGAGTAACCCGGGTATGGATCATTGGAGAGCAGCAAAACGGGTTATGAGATATTTACAAAAGACTAAGGATCATATGCTTACTTATCGGAGATCGGACCGTCTCGAGATTGTGGGATATTCCGATTCGGATTTTGCTGGATGTCTGGATAGCAGGAGGTCTACATCAGGCTATGTCTTCATGATGGCTGGAGGGGCTGTTTGCTGGAAAAGTGTCAAGCAGACACTGATAGCTTCCTCGACCATGGAGGCAGAATTCGTAGCTTGCTATGAGGCGTCTAATCAAGGGATATGGCTCCGGAACTTTATCACTGGATTGCAAGTAGTCAATGGCATTGAGAAACCATTGAAAATCAATTGTGATAATAAGGCCGCTGAGTTGTATGCAAAGAACAACCGAAGTTCGTCTAAGTCAAAGCACATTGACATAAAATATTTGGTTGTGAAGGAAAGAGTTCAGAGCCTTCAGGTGTCAATAGAGCATATTAGTACAAACTACATGATTGCGGATCCGCTCACTAAGGCATTACCTCCTAAGGTGTTTCATGAGCATGTGGTTCGTATGGGGGTCATCAGGATAGATGACATATCACTCTAGTATGAGTGTGTTGTTTACCATGATGCTTTTGACATGATTTATATACTGTACAGACTAAAGTTTTATGAGATTTATAAATTTCATGCTTGATTAAATGCTCTGAAGTAAAGTTATCGACTTTCCGCTGCGGTTTTGCATAAAGATTGGAAAGTGTTAAGGGACTCTTTGAGTCATAAGGTAGGACCAGTTGGAAATAGACATGATTGAGATCACGTTACATGTAATTTTCATGCTACACATCCATACTTGATCTATGTCATTAATTTTGTTAATATTGTGACCATTGTTCGGTTTAGTTACTACGTATGTGACAAAAGCCGCCTTGATCCTATATTGGCACAATTGATGGACCAGATTGTTTTGGGATATTTCGAGGTTGAGATGGCATAAAGTTTGTGCGCACTAAGGTTTCGGCTATGTACAATTTTTCGAAAACATATGTGGACCAAGTGGGAGATTGTTGGATTTTTCTCCTATTTGGTGGTCTCACATATTTAATTTATTGTACATGGTCCGCTATCTTATTAAATAAGCCCAATTGTGTGATCTATTATGAAATAAATTCAGTGGGCTTATAGAAATATTATATATTTTGAGTATGGGCCTTTTATGTTTAGAAGCCCGATCACACTCTAATTATGTTTGATGGGCCTATAATTAAAGTGTGATAATTAAGATGCATTAGGGCATGGTCCCTAAGCCATATAAAACGGCGTTTTTTCTCTTCTGCCCCATCTAAGAGAGAGAATACAGAAAATACGCCGTTTTTCCTTGGCTTAGAAGACCACCAACCCTAGCTCCATTTTCTTCCGCATCAGCAATGGATCAAGGTTAGTGATTATAGTTAAAAGCATTATTTGTTTGTTTACTATCGATCCTGTGCTTAATCGATTCATAGGAATCGTATTTATTATATCTTGGATTATTATGTTTCAATCCATGTTATTTGATAAAGTTTTCAACATATATATATATATGTATGTATGTGTATATATATAGATATATACCAGCCAAGCTGCAGACAAAAGCCATAGTGGAGGCTGAGAGATTGGGATAGAAACACACACACACACACAGAAGTAAAGAAGAGATTCCACTCTTTGGTGAGGTGGAACCATCCCTCATTGTTCTCACACGACTCCCTTTCTCTTACTGGAAAACACACACCCACACACACGTTTCTTTATCCTCACTTCACTTAATTTACTCAACTTTAATTCTGCATTATTTTCCATATACTCCTTTTTTCCCTTCTCCTCGGGCACTTGATTCCAGTTATTCAGTGTTTTTCACACACACACACACACACACACATCCTTCAAAATGGCGGATAGAGTTCACCCATCAGCCAAGCCAAACGGCACCTCCAACACCGCCGCCCACCCCACGGCGGTGGCGGCCGCACCAATCGGCAATCCATCCCCAACCAAAGCCCACATCTACAACCCCACGCGCCACCCGTACCGCCCGGCCCCAACCGCCCGCAACCGCCACAAGCAGTACCGACAATTCAGCTGCCGCCGCTGCTTCTGCCTGACCTGCTTCTGGTCCATCCTCATCCTCACCCTGATCCTCCTCCTGGCCGCCATCGCCGCCGCCGCCTTCTACGCGCTCTACCACCCCCACCGCCCGCTGTTCTCCGTCACCTCCGTCAAAATCTCAGCCTTTAATCTCACCACCACCCCCTCCGACGACTCCACCCGCCTCACTACCCGAATCAACGTCACCCTATCCGCCAAAAACCCCAACAACAGGATCACATTCCTCTACGATCCCATGGTGATCACCGTTCTGTCGTCGAACTCAGTGAGTCTGTCCAACGGGTCGTTCGCGAACTTCACCAACTCGCCCGGCGGCATTTTTATAATCCACGCGGCGATGGGGCTGAACTCGGAGGTCCTCGATGCCGACTCGGTGAACTCACTTAACTCGGATCTGAAGAGGAAAAACGGGTTGCCCTTGGCGATTGTGATGGACACCATGGTAGGGGTGAAAATGGAAAAGCTGAAAATGAAGAAGGTGGGGATCAGGATCAGGTGCGATGGGGTGCACGGTATGGTGCCCAAGGGCAAAAGAGTAAATCCAGCAGTGGCCAACATATCTAATGCAAAGTGTAAGGTTGATCTCAGGATCAAGATCTTGAAATGGACCTTTTAATTCTTAAGTGAATATTTTTACTTTTTATTTTTATTTTAATTTTTTTCCCTATAGTTTTGCTTATATTTGCCATTTTTTTTCTCGTTATTAATTGCTATGATATTATACTAATTTTAGTTCTTATATTTTTCTAGTACTTTTTGTTCAAAAGATTTTTGGGGTGTTCGTTAGTAGAACCCTGAAATCTTTGGGGGGCTCTTTTTATTTTAAGTGAGAAGAAAAGGGGTAAGAATTTAAATTTTTTTTCTTTTGGTGTTTAATTCACTATGTAATTGTGGTGCAATGCAATTGAATTTTGGATACAAATGCATAATATATTTAGGAGTGCTTTTATTTTATTATTATTTTGTCATTTTTCGACTACATAACGGTAAGTTTCTTTTGTCTCATTATTTTCTTTCTTCCATATTTTCCTAGTAAAAGGCTTCAACATTTGGTGTACATTGACATTGACACTTTGTCATTAACTAGAAATAGATTATGTCTAGTTCGATTATTTAAATTACCTAGAGTTTTAGTTAAACTTCAAACAATAAAATGGAAAGTTTTATGTTACTTACCTAATTGATTTTTTAATCGTCGAATTTGAATACAATGGTGTTAATATATATATATATATATATATAATCTAGTCCAATTTGAATATGATGTTAAAATAGAAAATTCTAGTTGAGACCTAGCTCGATTGAACTTGTGTTGATTAAATGGTTAGTCTTTTTCACTTGTCGTGTAATCAGTGTATAATTTAGGAAGAGTGACCAATCATGATATACTTGCCATATAATTTATTGGATTCTATCAAACTACGTTAGGATAAAATTTTTCGGTCAAAAAGTGTTAAAAAAAAAATAATTTTGACGCTAGCATACATATTTTAATGATTAGAAATATCATTATATATTATTCAAGTAGGTAGCATCTATTGTGAGTTTCAAGTTGTGTAGTCTTTTGTTTCCGGCAAATAATTTGATCAAAGTTGTTAATTTTTTAAATTCACTAAAATAAAAACAAAAAGGAGTCAAATTATGTGATGAATTTTGTATCTTTTCCAAAATGATCTAGTGCATTCAATAATTATAATGATCATCAGCCTAGTGACAAATATTTGATATTGCATTTATTCAATTCACACCAAATATATCAACCCTATATTCTTTACTTTCGTTTGGAGCGAGCTAACTTAACTTTTTTTCAGAATTTTCTACACTTATAATCAATTCAATAACCACATTGGAAATAATTTAAAATGTAAATATTCATATAGAAAATTTAATAAATGTGTATAATGTTCTAGCATCAAAACTCGAATACGTACCGAAATTATACTTTATTTATATTTTACACATGCATCGCATCTAAATTGTCTAAAGATATATAAAGAAAAGAAAAATATCCACCCTACCCCCCTTCGTTTCTATTTATTTAGTGATGACAACCAAAATCCTGGAACAAAGGAGTGCATCTAATCAACCATGATTACTAATAATATAAATAATTAAATTGAAAATTAACTAAAGGTGCATTAAAGGATGATTATAAAAAAATTAAGGGCGAATTGCAAAACTTCCCTTGAAATTTGGTGAATTTACAAAAAAATCCTCCAACTATTGAAATTACTATTATCCCCTATTGTTTGCATAAATTTACAAAAAACCCCTTCTGTTAGGTTTCGTCAAAAAAATTATGTAATTTTCCTAAAATACCCTTGTTCAATATTTTATTAATTGTTGGTTAAAGTGATATATTACAAACATCTCCCTCGAGGTTTGCTGAAAATACAAAAAAAATCCGCTTCAATTATCAGGATTTACAATAAACCCCTAAAATTTGCTCATCTGACAAAAAACTCCTACCATGAGGGTTTTTTAATTTTGCAACTGAGAGGGCAGAAAACAATTAAATTTTTGATTTTTTTTTTGCTCGAGACTTTTATGATTGTTGTGATAGTTGAGATCTATAAGATGGTGTTAATACTAGACTAGCGGTACCACTAGCGAGCAAATTGATGATCGGAGGAGGGTGAAATCCTTTGACCAACGATGAGAAGGCTAAGACGTGGTTGTTTCTTACAGATTTGGAATATTTGAAGTGAGACAATTTCTATAGTGCTGATATCGTAGAATTTCGACAAAGTTCGTTAGAAATGTGATAATCAAGACGCGTTGATCAATAGTTAAACGAGGTCACACGATGTTGACCAGCTATCACTCTAAAGTTAGAGATTCGTAAGATGTGTGTTTTACAAATTTTCAATGTGGGAATGCTGTTTTCATCATCAACGGGGGTGTGATTGTAAATTCTAATACCTGAATGGGTTTTTTGTAATTTTATTAAACCTCAAGGGGGTTTTCATTACAAAAAACATTAAGGGCAATTTTAAAATTTTCAACCCTCCGTTAACCGTTACATGATTAATGCAAACCTAAGGGGGATAATGGTAATTTCCAATAGTTGAAGAGTTTTTTTTGTAATTTTGCCAAATCTTAGGGAAGATTTTTTGTAATTCGCCTAAAAATTAAAGGATAATTAAGATAATCATTCAAATTTAACTATATATATATATATAGAATAATTTTAAAACAAAAATTATTTTATTCTTTTCCTTAAAGAAAAATAAAAAAAATTAATGATCAAGACTTGTATGGTCTACTATAAAGTAATGGGAAACATGGAATAAGGGAAATCAAATTCGAGTGCACGTGGGTGTCTGGTTTCCTAGATCTGGCACTTGGAATATGTCCCCTTTTTATTTTTATTTTTATTATTATGTTTTTTTTTTCTCATTTTTCTTAGGCTTAATTACACTTTTGGTCCTGTAAATTAGACTTTCTTTTCAAATTTGATCCTATAAGTTTGATGGTTGCACATTTAGTCCTGTATGTTGATTTAATTTGACACATTTGGTCCTAAATTTTCAAACGTAGTCCTGTCTCATTTAGGACCAAATATGTTAAATTGAACTAACATACAAGACCTAATGTGTCAATTTATGACCAAATGTGTCAAATTGAACTAACATACATGACTAAATATGCAACTATCAAACTTACAGGACGAAATTTGAAAAGGGAGTCTCACTTACAGGACCAAAAGTGTAATTAAACCTTTCATTTATTATACGTGGGATGTTGTTCTATCTTCCTTTTTTTTTTCTTTTCATTTTTAAATGCAAATAGTTTAGAGTCTATAGTTGGAAGAATATTATTGTTAATTTAAAATCGAGCAACTACTTATCAATTCTACCTAAATCAATTGAATACAAAACAAATAATGTGGCACATAGCATGATGCTATAACAACATTTTAGCTAGCAGCACAACACAATCGTTTTAATGAATTGCACAAACTTATGGTGTGATAATTTTATGAAATTGCTATTGTCAAATTATATTTTGTTCGGATCCAGGATCAAGCTTAAATCATTCTTGTAAGCCTTTAAGATACAACTTTTTTACTGTTAGAGGTGTAAACGAATAGAGTCAAGTTGAATCGAGTATTGTTTATACTTGATTTGAATTTTTTTTATTAAGTTTGAAATCTGATTTAGTTTTGGTTTGATTATTAAACGAGTTAAAGTTCAAATAAACTTTAATCGAGCAGAGTTCAAATAATTTAACAGTTTTACTCATAAATTACCATGTTTTAATTAATCGAGTCAAACTCGAGCCGACCTTTGAATTTTATTGAACAAAAAATTATGTTCAAGCTTGATTTGTTAAGCTTAATGAACCGAGTTTAGATGAATTTTTTTATGATTGATGTCGAGATCGAATAAAAAGATGTATTCAAGTTTGGATTGTTAAACTTAACAAATCGAGTTCAAACGAATTTGTAGCTTATCAATAACAAAAGAGAGCAAGCAATTTGAAAAAAAGGTAATTGTTCAATAGGGACCAACCCATCTAGCTTTAACGGATCACAGCGGCACCGACCTGTTATCCTTCCACTGCAGAGAGCAGAGGTGTTCATTGCTCTGTTAAACCAGCCTGATGCAGTGCCCTCCAATCTAGGAACCACGAAGCCCATGTTTTCACTTGGGCCACATAGTCCAACTCCCCTCTTGGAACGGGCAAGCCAGAATTAAGCCACGAATGGCCCAACTAGTTGAGTTGATTCCACGTTCAATCACTTTGATACACCTACTTAGGTTACAAGCCCACGTTACTGGGCTCGGCAAACGTGGAGATTTCATTCTCAAATATGAAGTACTAGTAACAAAGTTAAACTAACAATGTGGGAACTTTGGCCTAAGAAAAATAATACAATACCTTAGCATTAAAACCTCTGTTGGAATATAAATATATCCCAAAAAACAGTGCAATGAAATAAGAACTGTTCTTCCACTGGAAAACTGCAATCAAAATTACAAAAAAAAAAAAAAAAATTGAAAAAACAAAACCTTAATGCCTATCCGCACGCATAAAAAAGGCTTTTTACATTAAGAAGTGTTACAATTTTCCAAGAGCAAAATCATTCAAGTTGAGGCTTCTTCTACTTATCAGTTATTTGCAACTCATTGCCCCTGCCACAAATATTTAAACGTTGTTTAGAATACAATCCAATTTAAGAATTTGATTAATAAATTCAGTTCAGAATATATTCAACAATTCAAGAAGTCCATCCCATTGGAGGGAATGGCATAACATATTTAATTCTTTTTTGAATTAACTACACGATTCAATTCCATGCGCTCGTGTTCGTTTCTTTTCCAAATACATTTGGCTGAACATCTTCTGTTCCATTTACCGAAAAAAAGTTTATCGTCCAAGAATAGGTTGCTTGCCTAATTTAGTACCCAAAATTGATTAAAAAAAACATTAAAATTTAGTTGTTCAATAATTTCATCCTTAACTAATTTGATAACCACGCGAACAATCTATAACTTATAATCTTGCTACTCTGGTTATGTCTAACTATTTTAGTATTAACTTGATTATGCTAGTCGGCATGTTTCCAGCACGAACAAATTGCTTACCTACAGATTTACTCGTATATCAATAATAACAATTAGTTAGGGGTCATACTCTATGTGTGTGTAAAATAAAATAAAATGAAATAAATATAATTTAATTAAATATTTAAATTTTTGTGGAATGCAACTATAAATATTTACTAATTTTCTTTTATGAGTATATCTTTTTAAAACTAATTAAATTATTTTTATTAAATTAATGATAAAATAATTTTATAATAAAATTATAACAATAAAAAATAAGCACACACACACACACATAGTGGGAGGAGAGAGAGAATATGAGAAAATATAACAACGTAGTATAGGAGAGAGAAAATGGAAGTTTTGAAGAGACTAAAGAGATCAAATCCTCCTAAATTATTATTATTGTTATTATTATTATGTCTTTTTGTGATATTGTTCATCTTTCTTTTTTGTTTTTCTTTGCCTTTTTCAATGCAAAACAATAAGAATATATAGTTGGAAGAATATTATTATTAATTTACAATCGAGCAACTGCTTATTAGTGTTTGGCTAAACTTATAAGCTACTCAAAATTATTTTATAAAATGTGTTAGAATTTATAAGATATGGTAGAGTGTTTAGTTAAATTTTAGGAGATTAGATGCTTTAGGATTTATAAGATGTGAGAAGAGTATTTGGCTAAATTTTAGGAGAAGAAGCTTATAAGCTCCTAAAATAAAATGTTTAGGAGCTTAAACTATAAACTCTTTATAAAATATAAGGAGATACCTATTTATTTTTTAAGATTCTGCCAAACTCCATTACTTCCAACCAAATTAATTACAATATTGTCAGTACGAATATCTTATAAACAAACTGCCAACTTATCCATCACAACTTTTTAATTATTTTTAAAATAAATCCAACATCTTGTCAGATATAGAGTTTATGAAATGTTTCAAATAAGCTTAGTCAAACACTCTAAATCGAAATTCGGTCTAAATCAATTGAATACAAAACAAATAATGTGGCAATAGTATGATACTATCTATAACAAACAACGAATTACACAAACTTCATGACATTGCTTGCGTCAAACTATTTGCTGTTCTGATTTCTGATCCACAAGCAAACTTAAATCATCCTACTGATAATTTTTACGTCCAACAGTACTTGAACCCACAACAAAATCAAGAGGGGGCGGGGGGGGGGGGGGGGGGGACAAAGAAAGAGAACAATTAAAAAAAGTGATTGTTCAATAGAACCAACAATTAAAAAAGTGAGTGTTCAATAGAATCAACCCATCTAGGTTTAATGGGTCACGATAGCACCAATTTGCTATCCTTCCACAAGACATTTTCGTTCCTTTGTGAACCCAGCCTGATGCGGTGCCATCCACTTTTATGACCACGAACCCACGAAAATAACAAAAAAAAGATCACAAACCCCACTAGTTTACCAACCCATTATCCAACTATCCTTCCACAAGGTATTTTCGTTACCATGTGAAACCAGCCTAGCCGAAGACGGTGCCATCCCCCTTTAAGAATTATGAGCCCACAACAATAACCAAAATAGAAAAAAACAAATTGTTTAATTCCACAGTCCCTCTATCTTTAATGGGCCACAATAGCACCAACCTGTTAAAAACAAGCCATTGCACTGCTCTGTGATACCAACCCGACACAGTGCCTTCCACTCCAGCGACCATGAATCCACAACAATAACAAAAAGAAAAAGTGATTGTTCGAAAGGACCAACTCATCTAACTTTAATGGACGGCAGTGTCATCGGCCTGTTATCCTTCGAGAGCGGTAATGCACAACAATAACTAAAAAAAAAAACACACAAAAATGGAAAAAATGATTGTTCAATAGGACCAACCCATCTAACTTTAACGGACCACAGTGACACCAGCCTGTTATCCTTCCATTGTAAAGATCATCTAACTTTAATGGACCGCAGTGGCATCGGCCTGTTATCCTTCGAGAGCGGTAATGCACAACAATAACTGAAAAAAAAAAAACACACAAAAATGAAAATAAATGATTGTTCAATAGGACCAACCCATCTAACTTTAATGGACCACAGTGACACCAGCCTGTTATCCTTCCACTGTAAAGAGCGGGAGGTGTTCGCTGCTCTGTGAAACCATCCTGACGCGGTGCCCTCCACTCTAAGGACTATGAAACCAATCCTTTCGCTTGGGCCGCATAGTCCAACTCTCCGCTTGGAACGGACAGGTCCAGAATTAAGCCACGAATGGCCCAGCTAGCTGAGTTAACCCCACGTTCAATCACTTTGATGCCCCCACTTGGGTTACAAGCCCACGCTACGAGGCTCGGCGAACAATACATTTCATTACTCAAATATAAAGTGTTAGTAACAAGGTTAGTTTTACAATGTGGGAACTTTGGCCTAAAAAAAAATAATACTATACCTTAGTATCACATCTCTGTTGTAATATAAAAATGTTCCAGAAAAGTACAATGAAATGAGAACGCTATTCTTCTGTAATGCATCAGTAAACACTACTTAGTAAACTAGTAATGTACAATCAAAATTACAAAAAAAATTGGAAAAAACATAAACTTAATGCCTATCCACACGCATATAGAAGCTTTTACATTCAGAAATCTTACAATTTTCCAAGAGCAAAATTATTCAAGTTGGAGGCTTCTTTTTCAACTCATCTGTTTTGTGAAACTCATTGACCCTGTGACAAATATACATTTTAACCTTGTTTAGAACACAATCCGATTCAAGAATTTAATTAATAAACTCAGTTCAGAATAAAACAATTCAAGTATTCAATTGCAAACAACAATGTTATATACTCAATAAAACAAACCTGGAGGAGTCATTTGATTCGTCGCGCTCGTGTTCGTGTTCTTTTCTGAATACATCTGGCCTAACATCTTCTGTTCCATTCATCGGAGAAGGTTTATCGTTCAAAAATTGTTCCACCATTTCGTCTTGGTCACAATACTCTTGATAACCCCATTGTTGCTTGCCTTTAGCAAGCAAAACTGGATGACAAAAGAGCTGTTCAATAATTTCATCCTTAACTAATTTATGCTGGCCATTCAGACAATCTATGGCCCCGGTACTGGATTCTGTTTCTCGACTACTACTACTGGATACTTGAGGAGGAATCAACAAAGTTCGTGCACGAACATTTTGCTTCGGTTTACCATCGCTAATCCGTTCATCATGTCTGACTATTTCAGCATTGACTTGATCGCTACTATATGGACTCAGTAGACCACTCGGCACGTCTCCGGCACGAACAATCTGCTTCCCTTTACTACCATGAATCGAATGATCATAATAAACTTTCGAATCCGACGTATCGGGATTTGTCAATACTTGAGGCCGACCCTGAGCTCGAACCCTATAGTAGGCGAGCTGTTTGAGGACTAAATCTAACTCCGACCGGCAGAGATTTATTCGACGCTCGAGTTCTCGTATCACCCGGTAGCAACCGCCGACGGGATCCACCGTCCGGCAGTGGGCCTGATATATGACCGATTTCATTGCGTCCTCCCTGTCGTGCGGGGGCACGATCCTCAGTATTTTGACAATGTTGCTGACCCCGAAAATTTTGTGGGCGTTCAGAAATTCCTTCTGCTTGTCTGCCGGAAAATACGGCGCCAGCGGGCAGTTGGGAGCGCATCTCCGCCGCTGGTACTTGCAGGCGGCACAGGCTTGGGGCACGGCGGCGCCGCCGTGATCATTAGTCGTACGGGTGGAGGGTTCTGGAGGGGGAGAAGTGCCTGGATTTGGGATCTTCTTTGAAGTGTTTTTTTGGCGGTGATGATTGTTGGGTGGATTCATGGTTTTTAAGGTGGTTTTGGTTGAGAAAACATGGAGTCAAAATCGGGCTCTGTAATGTTTTTTGATTGTACTACAGCCTGGGGAAAGTTGAGGAAATGGCGGCATAAAGGGGTGTGGAGGCGAGGAATACGGGGCGTGGGGATTTTGGAGTGTGTGTGTGTGTTTCTCTCTCTGTGGGTAGTGTGTGTATTGTGTGTGAATACGATTGGAAATACGTATTTCTCTAGATTCATTTTCTGTATTTATTGTCCTTCTTGACAAGGTAAGTAGATTGATGAATCCATTAGGGGTTTGGGTCTTCTCCTTGTGTACGTAATATTTTCTTATCATGATTTTTTCACTTTTTTTAATTTCGATAGTTGGTCACATTTTTTTTTTTTTTTAATTTCAACCGTTTTTTTTATTTTGTATTTTTAATTTCAATCATTTTTTGTCTTTCTTAATCTCAATCGTTTGTCGATATACATCACACACGTGTTGAAATCTTATTGTAAATTTTGGAATCTTATCATAATTTTTTTCCCTTTTTTAATCATAATCGTTAGTCTTTCTCTTCTTTAATCTCAATCATTGATCAGGCCATATGCCATTTTTTTATTCTCTTTCTTAATTTCAATCGTTTATCAATACATATTATTATATTTGAAAATATTAAATATTTTCTTAATTTCAATTGTTGATGAATACACATCACGAATCTTGAAAAAGTATAGGGCAAATTATGATTGATGATAAATGTACTTAATTAATGTAGCACATTAACAATTTACAGTTGTTCTTATACTGGCTTGTCGGTTTTTTTTCTTTCTTTATTTATTTATTTATTCCAAAATTTCAAAATATGGTGAGTGATATTGGTCAAATCATTTGTCTTGATTCTACTGAATATATCATTATCCATATCTATCCATATCGGTTCTATATATAAAAGTAACAATTATTAATTGTTGTAGTTATTTTAGGATAAGATATACTCTGCATAACACTCGCAGATTGTACTTTTAAAAAAACATCACTCATACGAAAATAAACAATATTTCAAATGACCTTGACATAATTGATAGTAACGTAAGGCTTTGTTCGCTTCTAAAATTTTAAGAGGAAAGAAAAATATTAATGAAAGAAATAAAAATTATAATAATTTTATAATTCTCTATTTTGTTTGATTGTTAAGAAAAATAGTAAAGAAAAATGACTTTTTCTAGAGAATTGTTTTTCATTTGTTTGGTTATTATTGTAAATTAAAGAAAAATATAAAAATACATCCAAAAAAAAAAATTCAAGTAATTAATTAGTTTGAGTAATAAAAATGAGATGGAGACTTGAAAAGTGAGAGAGTGCTAGAGAGAGTAATATAAAATTAGAAAACAAAGTTTTTCTCACCTAATTGGAAGGAAAATATATATTTTTTAGGACGAATTACATCTACCTCTCCTGAGGTTTGGCGAAATTACAATTTAACCCACGATTTTTTGTAAATTACAATAAACCCCATGTGGTATGAAATAATTACAAGTGATGGACGGAAAGTGTATAAAGTCCGTTTTGCCCTTTATTTTTTGCTGATATTAAATAGGGCAAATTACATCTACCTCCACTGCGGTTTGGTGAAATTACAATTTAACCCATATTTTTTTGTGTATATTACAATAACCCCCTGTGATATGTAATAATTACAAGTGATAAACGAAAAATGTATAAAACCTACTCTAGCCCACAATTGACCTCACCAACATGTTTCCCATATCGAAAAGTTTAAGACACGCTTCAAGTTCACCAAAAAACTTGTCGGAAAACATAGCAATTTTTTCAATATGATTACTTTTAGCCCCACAAAGATATAATACATAACATACAACCCCAAATATTTTATATATATTACAAAAAAAACTCCTCAAGGGTACTATCGGAACTTTACATACAAAAACTAACGGAACCCTAACGGTCATAAACGGTTGGGGTAAATTGTTAGACGGAATATACCACAGGGGGTTTATTGTAATTTACAAAAAAATCGTTGGTTAAATTGTAATTTCGCCAAACCTCAGGGGAGGTAGATGTAATTTGCCATTTTTTTAAATTTATATTATATTTTCTTTCTATTTTTCTTTCCTTACCATTTCTTTTCTTTTTTTCTAGTAAGTAGTAATCAAACATTAAAAAATACTTTTTCTTCCTATTTTCTTTTCCTTTCCTCCCTAAAATCCTAGAACCAAACATAATGTAAGTGAGGGATTTCGAAGTGATTGGACATTGGGTTAGCCCTGCTAACTGGTCCAAAAATATTATCCAACATTCAATTTTATCTACCCAATAATTGTTAATAACATAAAAATCTTAGTATAAAAGATTGTAATGATAATAGCTATAGAGTTTATGGGACTAATATTAGACTTCTTGTTATATTAGAATTCTTTTTTAGTTGTCTAACAATAATAACATTATTATTATTATTATTATTATTATTATTATTATTATTATTATTATTATTAGCACAAATTAAAATGTGTCAATTGCTAATTCTTTTTATGAGCCAATTGGGGGTACCGCTTAATTACCCAACTGTCATTTGTAAAGAACTTAAAAGCTTGAAAAAGCAAAAAAGATGACCAATTCACTTCCTCTCGAATGTGAGGAGGCAAAATGTAATCTATCGCGCATCAAAACTTTTCAAATGCCTTTATTTGAAAGCTAAAACAATGTCATAATCACCGAGCTCGATAACATGAGCTGGTAACGCAAATGGGGCTTCAAAGTGATTGGACATCGGGCTAGGCTAGCTAGTGGAGCCACGGGATGCTAATTGCTGGCTTACCCGTTCCAAGAGGGGGGGAGTCGGAATGTGTGGCCCAAGTGAACGCATGGGCTTTGTGATTCTTAGAGCATCGAGTACTGCATTAGATTGGTTTCCCCAAGCAACGAAAACCTCCCACTCCCTTCCACTTATGGTGCTTCATTGGTTCAGCAAAAACTAGACGGGCTGACTCTAATTGAACAATCACCTTTTGCTTTTTATTGCAATTTTTACCTTAAGATTTCCGAAAACACGCCAAAAATATTATATCCTATCAAGCCAAACTATAAGGACAACACCTGATCCAGGGGGGTTATTGTTTTTGCTTTTGCCTTTTTTGTTTGGTCCACATTGCTCTGTCTTAGTACATAATCGTGTGGTTGTGGGAGAATGGAATGTGCACAGGCTGTAAGATGTGAAGGCCACTTCTTGTTTTTGTTTGGCTTCTAATTTGCCAATAAATCTTCCATTGATGATTTGAAACTTTATGCTTGATATTTCCATACACAACTTATCACTTATTTCTCAGTTAATTGAGTCGAGTACGAATAGAACTTCAAATTTTATCAAACGAAAAAAAACGTACACTTCGTTATTATCAACTAACCCAACTTCTTGCAATCGATCTCGAATCGAATATTTAGTAAATGAATATTTCGACCAGTATATTCTACTGTCCTACCATTCATTTACTGAGTTAATAGTCCAAAACATGTGCTAAATTTGCAGTTGTACAACATTTTGGACGGTGTATAATCTTAACAAAGCCAACATAACATTATATCATGGAGTTTGAAAGTTTCAACATAACAAGGCCAAGCAAAACCAGACAGTAACACCGGCATAAAGGAAAAAATAAAAAAATAAAGTCTTAATTACACTTTTGATTCTATAAGTGAAACTCCTTTTTTAAATTTCGTCATGTAAGTTTGATGATTCCACATTTAATCCTGTATGTTGGTTCAATTTAACACATTTGATCCTGAATTGACACATTTGGTCCTAAATTTTCAATTGTAGCCCTATTCTTGAAAAGACCAAATGTGTCAATTCATGACCAAATATGTCAAATTAAACCAATATATAAGATTAAATGTGCAAACATCAAACTTACATGACGAAATTTAAAAAGCGAGTCTTACTTACAGGATCAAAAGTGTAATTTAGTCAAAAATAAATTTAAAAAAAATTCTTTTTTTTTCCCTACAAAGATCAATTGAACAAAATTGGTAAGCTTCTCATACTATGTATAAGCCACTTCTATCTCAATTGAAAAATCATTATGCTTCTCATACTATGAATAAGCTACAAGTTCATTAGTCGGAAAATATAACTTTTCGAACAGTTCAGATCTTCTCGTTCAATGAACATTTCGTCTCCTGTTCCTCCATATCACATATAAAACATAGCGAAAAAAGTCCAGAGATGAGAGTAAAAGGATGTATTTCATCAAAAACACTAACGATGCTCAATCAATTCATCACCAAAATGAGCAATAGACGAAAAAAAAAAAGCAATGTTAATGTGACTAAAAGCACAACAACACGAGACATGATTCATAACTTGAGACCTTGATCTAAGAAGCAAATAGCAAGAAATACAAAAATTACGAAACGAATAAATGGTTTATTTTCGCTTAAAAATAAATAACATGGGACGACATACGTCATACGAAACAATGCAGAAACAATCACCACCTTCTCCTCAGCACCTACAAAATCCCAGAGATAAGCATACATAACTTCTCTTAGATTCAACCATGAGTGTTGACAGCTTCCCAAACCAAATTCTTGGGAACGGGATTGGATAAATCCCGGGCCTGCAGGGCAGCGTTCCTTAGAGTCCTCACGGTCCTAACATTAGCCTCCCAAAACGACGCGCAGTTATAAGGCAAACCGTGTTTCTTGCAAAGCTCCTTGACAAAGGGTGAGATCTTCCGAAGCTGGCACCGAGGCAACCTAGGGAACAAATGGTGCTCAACCTGAAACTGCAATCCACCATGAAACCAATCCATCCACGACGAGCATTGTATATTGAGTGTACCGCTCGTTTGCTTCTCGAACCAATCGTTCCCACTAGGGGGGCCAAGGTAAATGCTTGACGAAAAATGGTTCAAGCAGAACTGAACATGCTGGATACCAGTCACAGAGAAGCTAGCCACAACAAACATCATTCTTTCACCCCAATTGGGCAAGCAAGACACAAGAAAAGGGTACCAAATCCAGTAAAAAAGCAATCCCAACAGCTCCTCAAATCTATGGGGCACTTTCCTCTTAGACAACAACAAAATGAATGATTGTGCAAAGAGATTGATCCTAGCAAAACACATGACTGGATAGAATGTCCAATGCTGATTGCTAACCAAGAACCTAGCAAACCAATCGAAATTCATCTTTCGTTCGTAAAAGCAAGAAGTTAATGAGTTGAAAAATTTCGAAGATACCACGAAGAAGGGCATGTGTTGGAGATCCGGATCATAGTCAAGGCTGTTGCAAGCAATGTGGTGAGCATTGTGGTTCCACTTCCACCACGCAATGCTTATCCCTGCAAGACAATTACCAGACAAAATCTGAGCAAATCTGTTGAGCTTAGGGGTCAACATAACCTGATAATGCCCAGAATCATGCCCAATCCAGCCACTCTGAATCCACAAGAACCCCATCAAACCACCACACAGCAAATGTAGCCACACCCCATCACACAAAACCACACCATAAACACTCACAGCAAACAGCATTGCCATAAAACACATGGTTATGAAAACCACATGACCCTTCTTCTCAAAAAGGCCCATCTTTGAGAACTCGTACACGAGCTTTCTATAATCTTTGGACACTTCTGAAACAGAGTAGTCTTTCAAGTAGAACCCATTAAAGAACTTGTCGAGATATTGCCAGGCGGTGCCTGGATGATACGCCACAAACGCGTCGGTCGCGTCTTGACCAGCAAGATTTCTCAGCGGCAGCTCACCACCGGGGTGATTGTTAACCCATTCCGTAACATCGTAAACCTTGCCCTGAATCGAGATCCACAGATCCCCTGTTTTGTTGTGGGTTTTCAGCTCGTCAGATGTAATGTACTTCTTGGGCTCCGCCATTGTTGGGTTTTCAAGATTCAAGATTTAGCAGAGAGTTTGTGAAGAAAAAGAGGGATCTGAAACGGTGAAACCACTTTGCTTTATCTCTCCTCTCTCATCTCCGCCATTGAAAAGATTGGATCTTTTTGCTTAAAATATCATTTGAGTGAGGCGGAGATTGAGATTCTGATCTCCCAATGTGACTGTGTGAGGAAACAGAGGGGATTTTATGGAGTTTTTGGCAAATGTGTGACACACTGTAATGCTAATATCTTGGCTGTAATATCTTATTTTATTTTCTGTGTGTGTGGTAAAAATCTTGCAAAAATCAGAAATTTTTTACGAGTTTTTGGGATTTTTGCCGTTTTTTCATATATCTCTCATGATTATTAGTAGGCCATATGATGTGGGAACGTACATTATTACATGTGATGGCAATACGATTGGTCGGTTTGAATGGTGGGCGCAGGGTAATTTACAGACCATCACTGTGTGTGAAACGAAAAAGAAAACCTTTGTGCATTTATTTTGTTCAAAAAGTAAAAACCCCTTTTATGAGGGGCTTGTAGGGTAAATATTTGTGTACAACATGGCAATGAGTTGTATGAATTTAAAATTTGAAAATTTTAAATCTTTTTAACCGTTGCTTAAGTGTACCTTATCATCAAACTTTTCACATCGAATAGAGAGATACATAAAATCATAAGATTCACATAACTTGCTCTTTAGAACTTCGAAAACTAATATTATAAATAGATATGTACAATTATAAACACATGTTTTTGTCCGTTATTCTTTGGTTAATGGATATGAACTCCGTTTTTAGAGACGTAAGGAGTTCGAATTCTCACACCATTTATGTGCGCGAGTAATGCGTGCTCATATTATAAAAAATAAAATAAAAATGTTTCTTGTGTGTAGTCAGGCCTTTAGTTCAATTATTACAACTTTTGAAAATTATACTTCAAGTTATTTACCTTGATTGAAGTTTGTCTCTTTGAAAAAAATAAACAAAATAAAAATAATTACCATTTATAAAATACTAGCAACACTGCATACTTTATGTATGTGCAAAATATAAAAAATATATATTTCAATTTAGTAGTTAAATATTTTTTTTAGAATGAAAATATAAATATATTATTAAATTTCTTTAATAAGAATACTTTTTAAAGAATTATTTGAAATAATTTATTAAATTATAATAATTTACAAGTAAAATAATAATATGAAATAAAATTACATGATAAAGAATAAACAGAAAACAAAATACCAAATAATTGTAATTAGAGAAAGTGGTTTGTTGGTTGAAAACATGAGTTTTTTAAATTGAATGTAATATTACAATATTGATAATTTTATTTGTTTATTTATTATGTGTGTTTACTAATTAAAAAGATAAAATTGATACATCCAAATTTGGTATCCGAATTGAATCGATTTCATGTGAATTTTCAATTTTCGCCACAATTTTACATATCTCTATTTATTTTACATAAAATTAAAGGGCAAATTTTATAAAATTATATATATAACTGCCATTTATGAGATAAAAATAATTTTTTTTATAATAGTATAGACTATAAAATATAAATAAAGAAAATAATAAGTCCAAATTGAAAATAAGCAAGTCCCAAATGTCCCAACCACAACCCAGTGTATACAATGATAGATGGCCACAACATAACTGCATGAGCTTATTACTATATGAGGAAAATTATGAGACTTTTTTCTTTTTATGAATAAAAAAGGCAAAGGAGTTATCAAATGGAAAGATGTATGATTTGAAACATAATTCCTATTCGAAGTTAAGCTGATTGTTTTCAATATTAAATATCTGAATTTTACACTTTACCTACTGTAATTTGTTTTCAACTCAAAATATTGTAAAAAAATGGAAAACATCGATTATTATAATTATTATTAGACTACATTATAGATATAAAAAAAAAGAGTTAATTACATTTTGTCGTTGGAATCATACGTGTTTTTATATTTTGTGATATCAAATTTTAAGCGTTATCAATTACCACTAAAAGTTCGTTTATTTGTTTTTTTTTTATCGGTCACTACCTAATTGTAATTTTTGGCCAAAATTGTCAACTCGAGCAACATGTGTCATCATTTCAAGTAAGATTTTGGCAGGAAAATACAATTATATAACAATTGATAAAAAAAAATACAAACTTTAAATGATAATTGACAATACTTAAATTTTGATGTTACAAAGTGTTAAAATAAGTGTAGTTCAAATGATAAAGTATAATTAATTTTAAAATATATATATTTATATATATATATATATATGTATAGGTGGATGTGGCCCACTAGGAAGTAGGTGTTGTCTAGTTACAAATCTATAGCTGGAATATGCACATGCAGCAGCATCGGCATAAACCTTTTCACGACCACCAAAAATATCTTGCATTTTCGTGCTACCATAAGATAAGTGGTTGTGCTTGTAATTATCAATTTGTTGGGTGTGTTTGGTGGAGATTAATGAAATAGGGTTTTCCCACTAATTCTATTAAATCTTAATTAACTGTAATTATTCAAAATTACCCGTAACACAAATTTTTTGGCCATACAATTACCGGGTGAAATAAAGAAATATTTCATATTAAAAAAAGTCCAAAGTTTTAAAACCCATTTTGTGGGGCAAAACTAGAAAAGAAATAGGTATATCATAATAAGTGGGTTTTTTTTTTCATGAACCGAATGTTTATGCTATGCGGTTCAAATTCAATTATATTTTATGATATTAAATTTTTTACAAAATACATATAATATGTGACTGAATCTGAATCACATAGTGTATGGATGGAGCCCGTACACCTGCTCTATATCAGAATTTTTCATAATTAGTAACAATAAAAATTTTATACCTTATTATTAAATTTACATAAATAGTATTGGCTATTGGAGGGGGACAGAGAGAGCATTTTTAATTTGTGTAACGTTTTGGGCTAGACAACGTGGCAGGCCGAGGACCCTTTCAATTGGCTTTTTAGGCATCTTTTTTCTGGCAAGTAAAAACAAACCACATATGGTTGTCATTTTCTACTTAATAAATAAATAAATTATACTAATAATTTAATATCAAGAATTAAAGAACAAGTCTGTTGAAAAAAATTATTTTAAATTACAAGCAGAAATTTGTACTTTGTATAAAAAAAAACCTAATTTTCATTTATCTTTTCAAAAATGATGTTTATTTGTTAACTCGTGACTCTTTTGTAGTCGGTGCTGTAGCTGACTCGGAAATGGGGTGTTTATAAAAAAAAAAAAAAATCAAAATCTTGGCAAAGATACAAAGTGAAATCTACCTTATATTTTTATTTGTCATTCATAAAAGACATTTTCCTTAGTGGCTCAACTTTTGTCCTAACACTGAGACTGGACCAATGAATTTCTATATTTAAAATTGGGCCAAAAAAATAATTTTGAATTGACCAATTGATATCCAAATATTTCCTAACAAAGGATGAGACAATATGGCTCAATGGGCTCAAATTCATACCAATTTCAAAGGCCCATATGATACCAATCTAGTCCAAACCTTAGGGGATGAAAATGTAGTACCCCGTCCGAAATTCTTGGCATCCCTAATTCAAACACCAAAAGAGCATACAATCATCTGGATTAATCTATTTCAAATGTTCAGAAATTGGGATTTTTCATTCAAGCTATATCGATAGATTTACAAGCACGTTGTTATATAAGATAAATACCCTAAACTTAATACAACTTCCTATAACTCAAGCATCTATGCTAAATAAATTTGTGCTTACACTTGTCATTCAGATAATCAGAGACGAGAATTGATAATTTGCTTTCGCAGACCGGTCATCACAAAGTCGAGCACAATCGAGGCCAACTCGGATTGATGCTTGGTGAATTCATGATCAGCTCCTTCAACTATACGTAAATTATGATTCGGTATATGTTTGGCGAATTCAAATGCATCTTCAAATGGTACAGATTCATCTACCGTGCCGTGAATGGTTAGCACCCTGTACGAAACTCAAGAAAGATTCTTGTATTAGCATTTGGGATTTACATTTAAGCTAAGATTTACGAGTTTGATGATCTCTAACCTGCAGTTTCGCGGGATGGTTTCACATGAAGCGCAAGTATCTGTTGCCAAACGGTCCATCAAACTCTCCTTCATTACACGATACTCGACTTTCCCTGCACTTACATCAGAAGGGCAAATAAGTTCATAACAAGAAAGCGATTGTGATAATATTACGGTGATGATTACACCTACATCCCTAGAAGTTTGGTGTAAATACACTTAGACCCCCTCGAGGTTTGTATAATTATGCAGAATACACGAACAGGGACATTTACCCTCTAGGCAGCAATCTTTTGAAATGAAATGTTTGATGAGGTTGCAAGAAATACTAAAAATGTATTGAAAACTAGACCAATGTATAACAAAAGGAGATCATCATATGCAAGAGGATAGAAGTTATGGGCTTACCTCTTCTGTTTTTAACATCGATAAACCCATATTGCTCCATTTTTTCTTGAAAGTCTTTCCCCAAGCGACCTTCGATCCCTCTCTTCAAATCAAAGCGACCAGCTATGTTGACAATTGTTTGTACATCACTATACCGTGAGGCGTAAATAAGTACAGCATTCCCTCCTATAAGAATCCATCCAATAGCACGGCACATTTTAAGAAATCTTATACGAAATTCTTTGATGTTTGTCAATTGTTTCGGCAAATGCAACGGTATACCAAACAACAAAAGAACCCAAAGTAACAAATGTACCTTTGCTGTGCCCGATAATTGCCACCACGAGACGTTGTTCGCCCTGAAAGTGCTCGACTAGAGCACGCAGATCTTCAGCTTCTCTATTGTAATTGCCATATTGAAATGTACCTTCACTCTCTCTGAAAGCCAATATAGATTTACTTATGTTTAGACGCAATTTCACTAGAAAGATGTGATAATGAGGCAGTAATCTATTCACCACTTACCCGTTACCCGCAAAATCGAATCGGAAGGTGCTAATTCCCTCTCTCTCAAAAGCAAAAGCAAGGCTCACCATGGGAATGCGATCCTAAGAAAAAAGCTAAAAGCATTAACGTGCGTGTGTGTGTGTGTGTGTGTGTGTGTGTGAGAGAGAGAGAGAGAGAGAGAGAGAGAGAGAGAGAGAGAGAGAGAACAAGATCATACACCTTGGAGGATCGGAATCCATGGCATATAATGACAAGTTCACGAGAGCCCGTCTCGTGCAATATCCCAACAAGCTTCTCACCATGGCTGTTGTGTATTGACACTCTCTTGTGCTCCGCCACTGCCAAAAGATGAATCAAAATATAGCAACTCGAATTTGTATAAATCCCAGACATGCCAATACCTATGATTAACTCATGCTAGCTTCACGGGAACGACAAAAATGGCATCTTTTTCTAATTGAAAAGAACAATTACCTTATTTGGATTCCCTGAAAATTATCAATGATTCATGGATTTTGCACAAAAAGATTTGAGTTCATAAATCAAAGATAAAATTTGGGCACAATTTCAAGCTAACCCTTCAAATCATAAACGCAACAGCTGCAAAATCTTTGGGGTTTTATGAGAGACCCACATCAAATACTTAACAAAGTCGCGATTTTGATCGTCGAGACGATGATGGGTGTTCTTATTTCTTGATTTTTGTTTTCGATTTCAGAATACTCACCCGGAGATTTGTAGGGCTGCTCATTCTCTTGCTTTTCCGACATAGAATCTGCTGTTTTATTTATTTTTTTGGCAATTGGTCGCGAATGAATATCGTTATGATGCTGGTGCCCGTTTTACTGATGTCGTGTTTCTCAAAAGACATCCCCTTTATGCGCCAGTCTCTCTCTCTCTCTCACACACACGCGCGCGCGCGCGCGCACACACACTCACAAACTTTCCCCTCTAGTTGAATTTGTTCGGCATCATTCTTATTTGGTGAATTATCTTAAATGATGAATTATCTTAGGAAAATAACTTTCATATTTGTTTAAAAGCATTCATTTCCTTGACAACTAGTCTTCTGTAAAACAATCAGAAAATTGATTCACACACTCGCGTACATATACCCAGACCCATTCCACTCCCATTTACGCTCAATTAACAGAGAAAATGAAACGTATTTATCCTTACTAGTATAAGATTTTCCTTTTCTTATCGATCGAAAAGTTTGGCAAAAATACCCAACAAAATCTACCAAAATCCATAACAAGATAATGCAAAAGGGAAAAAAAAAAAGAAGAAATTAAATGGATCCCAAAAATGACAAAATGCACCTGGACACTGCAGAACCCATTGCCATTGATATTGCACAAAGTAGACTTACAATCGCCTCATTGACTGTAATTCCAACTACAGTTATCCTCAAGAGGACAAATAGGCTGTGTCATGTATAAACTAACCATTTGCACAATGAAAACATTCGTTGCGTTCGTTCGCTATGATCCTACGGGAGCAACGCCCTTCGCCTGGGCTGCAGCTGCTGCGGCTGCTGCTGCAGCGGCGGCAGCAGCAGATGCAGCTGCATTGGGCGCCGACTGGGGATTACTTTGTGCTGCGACAATCTGTTGCCGTGTCTGCTGAGAGTTCAGTTGAGTAAGCAGGGCCTTGATCTGACTACCCGTTAACGTCTCGCGTTCAAGCAAAGCATTGGCAAGGGCATGGAGCTCCTCACTGTTGGTAGTCAGAATAGTTTTAGCATTAGTGTAAGCCCTTTCCAAGAATTCTTTGACTTCCTCTTCGATTAGGAGCCGTGTCTCGGTGCTCATGCTCTTACCGTTATCATCATAGTCGTGCACGACGACTCCCACCAGTTTGCTCATGCCATACTTGGTAACCATCGCTCTAGCCAGCTTCGTTGCTTGCTGGAGATCATTTGAGGCACCCGAAGTCACTTCACTTTCCCCAAATATGAGCTCTTCTGCAACTCGTCCGCCCATGCAAACATCGAGACGGGCAAGCATTTGCTTGCGTGATACGCTCGTCTCGTCTTTGTCGGGTAGTTGGGAAACCATCCCAAGAGCCATTCCACGTGGGACGATTGTTGCTTTGTGGACGGGTAATGCTCCTTCGGTGTGTATGGCTACAAGGGCATGACCTCCCTCATGGTAAGCTGTAAGCTTACGAGATTCTGGAGATATAACCGCTGATTTGCGCTCACTTCCCATCATGATTTTATCCTTAGCGTGTTCAAGGTCAGCCATGGTCACTGCTTTGGCACCGTCCATTGCAGCTTTGAGAGCAGCAACATTTACCAAGTTCGCAAGATCAGCACCTGAGAACCCTGGAGTCCCTCTTGCAATTATCATTAGATCAACATCTTCTCCCTTGAGAACCTGTGCATACGCACATATTCAGCCATATTGTGATAAGGGTCAAATAATAAATCATTATGATGAATAAATCAATTACCTTTGACATGTGAGATTCCAAGATCTGCCTGCGCCCTTCAACATCAGGATTTGGAACAACGATATGACGATCAAACCGTCCGGGTCTCACGAGTGCCTTATCCAATGACTCTGGAAAGTTAGTTGCAGCAATCACAATAATCCCCTCATTTTGTTTGAAGCCATCCAGTTCAACAAGCAACTGGTTTAAAGTCATTTTCATATATTGCTGATCCTTTGGATTGCGGCTTCCTCCTATGGCATCAATCTCATCAATGAAAATTATACATGGTGACCTCTTTTTCGCAGCCGCAAAGAGATCTCTCACTCTACGGGCTCCGACACCAACAAACATTTCTTCAAATTCACTGCCACTGCAAGAAAAGAATGGCACACCTGCTTCTCCAGCTATGGCTCTTGCCAACATAGTTTTTCCGGTACCAGGGGGTCCCACCAGCAGAACACCTTTTGGAAGCTTGCCACCAAGACATGTGAAGCGCTGTAACAACATAAATCTCACTCACAACATTGACAAATTGCTCGTCAACTTGTACACGGCCAGGGACATCCATGCAGATGTAATATACTAATTTTTCTCTTTCTTTCGTTTGTGAAAACTAAAAACAGTAAAAGATCATCAAACTAAATTATAGACCCTTGAATCCTTGATGCATTTACCTTAGGATCACGAAGGTAGTGAACAATTTCTTCCAGCTCAGCTTTTGCCTCGTCAACTCCCTTCACATCACTAAATTTTGTATTTGATTCCATACTGGGTTGCACTTCTTCATGTAAACCAAGTCCTGGTAAGAGCAAACAAGGATGAGATATACAATACTTCAGTTAGAGACGCCACAGAATTTACAGTGCAAATAAGCCAGCAGTACAGAAGGATATGTCATTACCTTTACCAATGCCTCTATCCTCAATGAGTGCACCAAAACCTGATATCAAGATGAAGGCCAAACCCAGAGCCCGGACCGTGCGCCATAACTGCTCTTTGAAATGTCCCCCTTCAGCAGTGACCATGTGTACAGGAGCACTAGCAGTACCAAGAATTCCATCTTTTGAAGATTTTCCCACATTTCTAAAAGCTGAAAGAGCTCCAACACTTTCTCCACCAGCCTGTGAGTTACCAGCTCTCAAGACCCCTGAAACAAGCCAACACAGATTACACATAAAAACCAAAAAGTAGGAACATCTCAAGTGGATTTCATAATACTAATATGACATGGAAGTGTATAAAGCTGAGGTCAAAAGCTGAAGGCCGAGAAGAATTCCTTTTTTTCTACCTCTGTGCAATGTCTTCAGCAGCTCACTTTGGTCAAGCCTATCAACCTTAACAAGAGCCTTGACATATTCAGCAAGAGCTGATGGATTAGAATGTAGAGATGGTTGACTCTCAAACAGCCTTATGACTGCCTCTGGATCATTTCGATAATAGAGCTCCTTAAGATATGCAGCATCGCTTGATCCCTGTGTTTCGCATACTCTACGAGCTAGACTACCAAAGTAACTTGATTTTTCTTGGGTACTTGTTCCCGCAATACTTGAAATCTTGTGAGCTACATAAGAAAATTAATGAGTGAGGAGCATGGCGAGGCCATTGCAGATGACTGCTGAGTATATCCTACTATGTCACAAGAGAGTACACGGAAGGAATACAGAGATGAACAAATTCAAAGAAGACAAATACCTAAGAACCTATTACATGCAATTTGATCCATTAAACCCATCAGCGCCATATGTGCACGAAAATCAGTCCTTTCTAAAGAATAATGTTCCAGCTGACGATATTTATTATAAACATAAAACACCCTAATAAGAATGAGTCGGAAACAAGTTTGTGCCCAACAAAAGTGTGGTGGATTACCTCCTCCTCTCGCATATGGTGAAGATCGATATGGTCGAGCAGCCATATTGCTTAACTGCTTCAATTGTGACTCCTGTCTTTTGACCTAATGTTAACAATGTACATACATAATAGTGTAAGACCATCGAGTTGAAGCATATCGATTCTTGAATACAGAATGAACTAATCAAAAGGCATTTTGATGAGATTCTCAAGTAACAAAGCATCAACATTCAACCACATCACATCAAACTGCAACATAGTAGGAATTTACTTTCCAAGAAAAAGAAACAGGGCCAGAAATGAGCTTGATACAAATGCATCCCCTTCTAAGCCCTAATAAAAGTCAATTCTTTGCTGATTATAATCGATCAAACCACCCTTTTCATCTTCTAAGACAACTAGACCTACAGAATTAATCAAGAATCCATCAAACCCATTAAAGCTAACCCATCAGTTCTCTTAGAATCACATTTCTCGTATCATCAAAAACCCAAATAAACATATGAGAAAAATCGAACAAGAAAACTCCAAATTAGGGTATTTTTTTCATAACCGTACACATTTCTACAATAAAAGGAGAAACAATGCATCTAAAATCCCACTAAAAAATCAAGAATATCAATGAAGATTAAAAAAAACTAAGCACATATTTGCAACTGACCTGACTTATAAGGCGCCTTAAAGCCATCTTTCTTCAAGACTGGCAAAAGAAATTTTGAAACACACGCACACACACACAACTTATCCTCTCGTGAGCTTTGCTCTTTCGTTCTCTTTCTAAACCTTTGGAAAAATCATGGAAATTTCCAAGTGCAGAAGGTGATTGAAAATAGAAAGAAGAGAGAGAAGGAGAGGAGAGAGAAAGCTCTCAGATGGTCACAAACTATATTGATTTTTTTTTTTTCAAAACAAAAATGGTTTTTCAGTACTCACGTTTCACTCGAAAATTTAGTTCAATAACATAATAAAATCAATACATGCATCGGTTGTTATATTGACCGATTGATGAAATATAATTATGTAACTATCTATCTCTTTTTATCGTGACTATGCATTTGCATTGCTTAGTAAAAATTTAGATTAATTTGTGATTATTTAATTAATCAATTCGGTTTCTAATCTAATTAATTGATTAATTATAATAAACTCTATCGAAATATAAATTCCATTTTAAACTTTTAACTCAATATAAAAAAGACACTTATCGGACTCTAAATTAGCCATTAGCAAGGCCCAATTAAGGCCCGATACACATCTCTCTTTGTGCTGGTCATTTAAAGAACAAGCCCAAGACACAACTTCATATTCTCAGAGATGCATTTTGTGAATAGGCCCAAATCAACTGAATTCAAACAATTTCCTCAGGCCCATTTAGTCATGGCTTCTTCACATATTGGGCCCGAATCCAAATCTAAAGTTCAAACTTACGGCTGTAATGGAGCGGATTTTAATCCGAATCCGATCTGAATTTGAGAATATTCGGTAGATTAAAATATCCGAAGAATTAGATCCTATTATGAATATTCATACTCAAAAATAAATGAATATAATATGGAGTCAAGTAATTTGATGATTCGTTAAAAATTTGAATCCGAACTTTAATAATACTTTTTGTTAGATTAATAACCTATGTGCATATATATAAACCCGATAAGGTTCAGATCGGACTCCAATGCGAAAAAAGCTTATCGCATTTGAGTTCAAAATTTTCAAATTCGGTCCAAATCCGACTTGTTGACAACCCTAGTTCAAAGCTCAATTCAAGAGTCCACCCGGACCTCCATCAAGACTTCCTCTCAGTGATAATTTTTCTCTGAGGAAGTTTTTATTACACTTTATAAATGTATTTTGATATTATCAATTATTAACAGTGACAAATAAAACGTATTTTTAACAAAATAAAAAATAAAACTTTATCATTTAATTAATATATATCAGTAACAACACATTCATTGCGGTGATGTTTATATTTTTGAATACTGAATAGTCAAATAAGTACTATCTCTATGAATGCGACATAAATGCGATCCAGACAGATATAGAGTATATATTCGGAGGGAACAATATTATTGGATTGTCACATGCAAAAATAAAGTACAAAATGTACCCATGCATTGCAATTGCAAAATATGTACAATCATGTGATGCTACAAGAATCTCACTCAAGAGCAGCAAACAGGAAAACCCTGAAACCAGTACGTTCAACCAAGAACAGCGTGCCCCATGCTTCTTCATCTCCTTCCTCATATTAGGAAATTGTGGGGAACCTAACCTAGCATAGCGACAGGATATATACATATATATATATGTGCATATATGTATGTATTATTCTTGTGCATTGTCACCATTCACCAAGATAACTTCGTATGTCACATTTTATTAAAATCTCAAATGATTGTACTATTCTTTGGATTATGTATGTGTAGGTCCATGAGTGCTTTAATTAGCAATCTTATTATTTTTTCAGTATATAATATTACGTGTCTTTTTCAATCGGTTTTTGTTTGGTGATGTGCATCTAAATCCTCAAATATGTATCTATTTGTGTATTCTATATTGCATCCGATACAGATTGGATGAATGCTATTTGTTTATAAGTGGTCATAGTTGTAGTGGGATAAATAGAAGAAGTTACAACATTCAATTAAATATACACATGATCACATCTATACAACCATTTAATATATTGTAACATGTACAACATTACACGTATGATATAGATATATAACTATGCTACAATGCTAAACTATCTGCTTATTGACACATTTATTATGTGTGATTCTTAAAAAGGACATAAATATTGTGTTTAGTCTTTTTATACAAGCTAATTTTAACATTCAAAAACCTTTTCAAGAGATTAGTGTTTGCTATTATTTGTTTGATATGCAGTAAAGTATATTTTGTCAATAAATTAATCATATCATTTTATATATATATATATATATATATATTACATATTTTTACTCTACTAAACTGACCAAATCGACTAAGCAAATGAGATTAGAAATAGTCAACATAACCACTAACATAAGACAAATTAAAAATACGTTTAATGCTAAGAAAGTAGTAGTATTAATAATAATAATAATAATAATAATAATAATAATAAAAAAGGACAACGTACAAGGATTCAAATTTCTCAGTATTCATATTACAATTATAAAAGGAAACTCAATAATTAGCTCTTTCTTAAAGAACTTTTAAGCAAACAAATTCACATCATCAACTTTGCCATGGTTGTTGATTTTGAGGAAGATCATATGATGAAGATCCCATTTGCTCATGAAGACCAGCCATATTTATGAAATCCCTATGATCACCAAATGGACCTCTCAGTCCTAAAAAATCCCTAGTCAGCCCATCTCCGCCCCGGCGGCCGTCACCACCACCAGCGTTGCCACCATTCCCGCCACCGTTTCTCCTCAAACCGATGAAATGGGCCACCGGGTTTTCTTGAAAAGTACTGTCAAAACCTAAGGCCCCATCGTGAAAGCTACTAGTGGAAGGGGGCAAAGAAGAGCTCACCAGGTTCACATGATCTTGGAGTTGATGTACTACTTCCATGCAACCACCGGGGACGTTAGCAACACCCTTGTTCCCGAAAGAAGAAGCCAAGCCATGCACAAGCCCTCCCAAATTCCCTTCACGGGAGGGCAAGCTGCCAGCTGTAGAGGTGGATATTTGAATAGCAGTAGGAGTAGCAGCAGTAGTAGTAGAAGCACAGAACCCCGGTGCACCCACGTGATGATGGGGTCTGCTGATCATCAAATGATCTGACATTTTCGTATTTGTAGTGCTCATTGTAACCCCCATTTGTGCTGCCTTTTGAAGCAAAGCCGTCGCAGACATTAGCGAAGATGACGAGGTATTATTGTTGTTGTTGTTATTAGGGTTAGGCTTTTCCTGATGAATTGACGATTGTACCCTTGATGAGGGGAATAGCGGCGGTGGCGGTGGCAGTGGTGCACCTAGACCGGTTGAGGGTTGTTCAGACGATAGCCATGGCGGGAGGGTGAAAGTGTGGGTTTCTTGTTTTAGTGGAATTAAAGGATGGTGGAAGCCATGGATTTGAGCTTGGTTGGTGTTAGGGGCTGTCTGGGAAGACAAGAATGATGGATGGTTTTGTAGTGTGATTGATCTTGAGCTTTCTTCTGCCAAGGCATCACAGAATGCTCTGTGGGTGATGAAACTGTCCCTCCTGTGAATACATTTCAAGAACAAACAAACAAACAAACAAACGCTAAACAACAAAAAGAAGAGTCCATAGTATGTATTATCATTATGATATACTACTGTATTGTCATCATATCTTTAAGCTTTCTCTAGTTGCTCCTTTCACACACACATAGTCAATACACAGAACCAGCAATGAAGTTGGTAAAGACAATCGTTTTTTTAATGACTCAAACAATACAATTAGTCCAAATGCTATCTACTTAAACTATATTTTATGTAAATCCACTAAAACTTTGATTCTCAAATTAATAATTAATTAAACTATATTTTATCGAAATTAAATTTTTAAGTACCCCTAAACTAAATTAAAATGTATTAAGTCCGTGACCTTTCTGAGTCATCTCCAATCGTCAACCCTTTATATTCTCTAATCATTTTCTATAGACAAAAAGGCTACAAAACAAGTAAAATTTCACAGTTCTCGATGCCCATACAAATTTGCTTTTCCGCAGAAAATGTAGCTGTGAAATTATAAAAACTTTATGCACCCGTTTGGTCCCCCTAAACCAAAAGAAACAAAAACCTTATAATACACACACACACACACACCCAGATTCATTTTCTTTTTCTTTTAATGGCATACTTAAGAACTAAACAATTAAGGGATCGATTTAAATTCTTGAATCTGCTGGTTTCGAATCCACTTGTACTCACTCCCCCTTTCCCTTTAAGTGAAAGTATGTAATATTTCAATTAACATCTATAGCGTGTCGGTCTAAATTTCATACCTGGAGAATAGAGTGCCACAGTCGCACCTATACTCCCGGGTGCCACAAATCTTGGAGTGAGCCTTCCAATCTGATTGAACAGCATAACGCTTCGAGCATTTCTCGCACTTCCATTTCTTCTCGCCATGTTTCCTCGAGAAGTGTTTCTTGATCCCCGTCAGGTCCCCGAGGGCCCTGGACGGGTCGTGGTGGACGCAGCTCGGCTCGGGGCAGATGTACACTTTCTTTCGCACGACCTCCTTGTTGCTCCTTTGCTTCAGCTTCCATGGCAGGTTGTGGCCTCTTCGATGCAGCTGCAGGTTCTGGTCCCGCTGGAAACCCTTGTTGCAGATCTCGCACACGAACCGGTTCGTCGCCATCAGGGATGTCGGGGATAAGGCCACCACCTCGGCCTCAGGATCTGAACGAATTTCATGATTTTTAATTCAAGAAATAGTTGAGGGAATTGATGTAGAGTGAGAGAAAAAAAAAACCAAGAAAGAAAACAAAGGAAATTTTTGCTGGTTTTCCAACTACCCTTTTGGCAGTAGGATTGAAGGAAATTCAAGAAAATGGATTTTTGCTGGTTTTTCGACTGCCCTTTTGTTGTATTATCCAATTATCCCTTTGGGATTCTTGAAGGAGGTTTAGTTTTAATTTGAGTTATTGCTGAGGTTGACCCATACATATCATAATTGAATAAAATTCGAGACGTTAAATTGGGTTTTGGATGGAGGAATTGAATGGAAAATGATTCCAGCAAGGATCTTTGTTGGTTTCTCAACTGCTGATTCAGACGGCTTCAGTTTGTGAGCTGGCTAACAAGAACGTATATATATATATATATATATACTCTAGAATTTAGGAAATTAAATTAAACAAAACATAGAAAAAAAATTGTACCAGGATTGCCAGGAAGATTTCTTTTCTTCTTGGGAGGCGGTGGCTGTGTCTGATTAATATTTTGTGTCGCAAAATTGGAGTGATACATATGATGAGAACTTGTACCCATTTCATTTATGTTGTTGTTGTTGCTTGAAGATATGCTCGCTTCATTTGATATTGCACATGTTAAATTCGACATACTGTCATCACCCACCACGCCCTGCAACATCTCTCTCTCTCTCTCTCTCTCTCTCTCTCTCTAGATATATATGTATATTAGGTGTATGTATATGTGCTATATATCGTAGCTTTTTCTTTTATTCCATAGACCAGCTTTATAGATTTTTAAAGCCATTTTTTCCCCACTGCGCAGAAACCCTAAATTTGGAAAGGCTTACAAAAAGTGAAGGCTGATGAAACCTATTACAGAAAGGTCAATTTGAATCCCATGTATTCTTCACCAGCTTCCTTCCAAAAACCCTAAAAAAACATGGCAGAAAGCATTAACAACACACACACACACACACTCACACAAATATGTATGTGTGTGTGTGAATGAAAGAAGGGTAACAATAGTACTATAAGGTCAGTTTTTTCACTGCAACAGCTCCAAAAATCTTATACTCTTCTTTAAAAAAAATTCATCTTGTTTTTAGCTTTTTCAATAAAAACATACCTGATTTTGCTGCCAAAACCAACAAGATTCGATAAAAGCCATACATGTGAAAACAGTAGAGAGAGAGAGAGAGAGAGAGAGAGGTGTGGATGAGAAGGTATCTCAATTGTTTCTCTAGTTCATCAACCCCATCAAAAACCATAGGCCAAGCCCCAACACCCCTTTGTGACGTTTCCTCTTTGTCTTTTCCTTTGTTTTTTTTTTCCTCCTTCAATTATTGCAATTTTCTTCTTTTTTATTTTTGATTTAATTACTTGTTGTTGACAGTAACTGTAGCAAATTGCTATCTTGCGTGGTCATGTCGTGCATAATTACTTTACTTTTAATTGGCCATGTTTTGAAGGCAAAATTAATCATAAACGAGGTTTTGATTCAATTAATGATAAAGTGGAAATGATTTATTTTTCTAGTTTGATATTGATTTATATCTACCATCTATAGTAGTTTGTGTGTGCGTGTATTTGTTATTTGATGATAAATAAGTGTAATAGTTTGTTTTTCATTTGAAGTATAGTTATAATTAAATTATGGGTATAACAAACCGATTTCTATCAAAATAGAGTGCAAAATTAATTCCTATGTATTCAAAAAAGTAAAAATGCATATTAATCACCAAATTTTAGTAAAAACTTCAATCCTAAAATTTTTGTAACAATTAGGGAATTAATAAATAAACTTAGTAGCTGTTTAAATTTAATTTGAACCGTACCCTCATTTTGATCCAAGGGATTTGATTTGAGTTTCTAACTAATGTCTAATCAGATACAAGTTACGTGCTTCACTAATTCACTAATTGACGGATAATTTATGACGATTTTTGTGACAAAAATTTATGATAATTGTTACGTCTCTTGTTGATCCATTACAAGCATCAACATGGGAACCAATTTGTTAAAGAAATACTTTAATATGTCGCGATCTATGTAATAAATTCAATTTTGTGACGACAACTTTATTTTTGTCACAAAATTAATTATAATAAAACATGTACAAATAAATTTGTAATAGAACAAAATCCATCACATGACATGTTTTAGGGCATATTGCATTGAATCTCTAATTGAATTTTCGTTAGTGAATGGGTGATCTTCTATAGTGATTATAATATTCATATGATACATACAACATGATTGCTCCATACATCGAAACAAATTCAGGATTTTGAATTTTCACTACTCTAGCTTTATAGCTCGCATGTTTTTCAATTGTCAATGCATGTCCACATTCATAATTAATTTCACATGTTTGGTTAATTATATTTAGTTGTATATATACATTGGATTAAACGTAACAAAACTAAATTAAATTAAATCTGAGAGACATGCGATCACGGAAAGCTGTTGCAATATGCTTTCTGCTCAGCGATCGATGAGTTCATTGAAAATTGGATCGATTCATATGATAATGCACAAGCATCCCCCCCCCCCCCCCCCTCTCTCTCTCTCTCTCTCTCTCTCTCTCTCTCTCTCTCTCTCTCTCTCTCTCTCTCCGCATATACATATATAGACACACACACACACACACGTATGTATATATACACATACGTGTTGATCTATCTACTCACGTACACGCACATATATGTCCTGCCCTTTTCCCTCTGAAAGGTAACTTTCATACCAGAATATTGTGAAAACCCTTTTCTAAAGTAGAAAATTTTCAAAACAATTAATTTCTGTATTTATATCAACTTGATATAGAGAAAGTGAACACCCTTCATTTCAGAATTACAACTCTTTTTTGAATCTGTATAAGTTTTTAGATGAGAGCTAAAAACATATAGAACTGTCACATCATTAATTAATTTAATTTTTACATAGAATTAATTTAATTGAAAGATAGTTTTGGGAAGGATAAATTTCATTTCAGAAAGAGTGAGTTCTTATTTCACGATCTTTTACAACAAAAGTGACAAACAATTTTTTTTTTAAAGTAATGTGACAAAAAAATTTTAGACACCAGAAATAATATAACTTTTAATTATGCACAAATTGTCAATTCTGTATTTAATTAGTAATTTTTTTTTTATCTTGAGTTGAGTAGATTACGACCACATTAAATCAAGAAATTTGTGGCTCTCTTAATCTCTTTATGTATGTATCATGACCTTTCTCCGTTTGGCATTACATATATTTTATCATTGATCATTGATCGCTAGATATCCAACACCAATGGACACCGACTAAGCAATCTCTAATTTGGACTACTTAATTTTGCTTTTGATAAATAGCAAATAGTTCGAATAATTCAGTTGGTTATGCATTGCTAAAAGTATGGACTAGCTAGATTAATTTAATTCTATAAATCTCACCATATTTCCTTATTTGATTAAAACAAATTCTGAGTCTGCATCATATGCTAAACAGTAAAGTTCGGTGGGGCACAAAAATTGGGTAAAAAAAATGGGGAAAAAACACACACAAAAGAATGCCTATTTATACTATATGTCGACACTTTTCTAGTATTGCAAAAATTACACTCCATAAAAAGAATTTAAAAGTAATTTATAATTTAGATAATTTCTAAAGAGTACATGTCATATCATTACGAGAAAGCACCACATTTATTAACGAAAAAATTGTGACTATGAGACTCTATCGCCAATTTAAAAGATTTAAGATGAATTAGTGGCATAATTTAATATAAACAAAACTAAATAAATAAGTGATTAGAAATTTGCTGATGGGTTTGTTCTTATAAACTAAATTGATCGCAAAAACAAAATTCATAATGAATTGATCCGTCACTTAAGGGAAAGCATTCTTGTAATGCATAATTAGTGCATAATTTAATGATTTTTAATAGTGTTATATTTATATGATTCAAATTAAACCTGATATTAATAATAAACGTCGGCTCAATAACTTGAAAATAAAAGTACAAAAAATAAATAAATTAATTAAATAAATAAAGGGTGCAGATATATATGAGAAAAATGCCAATTTTACTAGCAAACAAAAGAACGTGACTCGCTATGGAGCGATACCGTCTCTGTTTAATCATGTTCTCAATAAGTTACTCAATTATACAATACATTTATAATTAATATATATTCTCCTGGGATTTAAATAATCTTATTTAATGAGTTTTCATTTGTCATTTTATATACTGCAATCCACCCCATTTTATTATTTTATTATCTTACTTTTGCAGCTTTTTGTTTTTTATTTAATTTTTGTATATTACCTAACTCAAGTTAATTTTCTTTTATTTTCCTTTTTGTGTTTCTTTTCTTTCCTTAATTTTTTTTTTTTCAAGTACTGAAAACACTTCAAGTCTTCAAAAGTCTTTGCGCGTGGACCAATGAACTAAGCAACAATTAAGAAAAGAAATTTTGTTCTTAAAACTAACGCGGGGAGTTCGATGCCACCCACAAGGGTGGACCCAATTCAATGATATTTGATAAGTAATCTTAATTTACTATGATTGACATTCGTTAAATATTTTTAATTAACCCCATTTTCATTTTCATGAGACGTTCTTTAAATAATTTTTATTTTTGTCTTTTTTTTTTATGTTTACTTAATATTTTTCTTTTTATTTCTTTTTTATTAAATTATTCTCCTTTTATGTTATAATCATGGGATAATTACATCTAATCCCTCAAATACTTAGATTAAAATATATATACTTAAAATTCCTCAGGGTATGTCTTGATAATATTGAAAATTTTTGAAGGATCAATAATAGTTTTCAATCTTCGGAGGGGTAGTAAATATAATTATCCCTAGACATAAATACTTAGATTAAAATATACATACTTAAATATTTAAAAATTTCATATATATAAATAAATATACAATATACAAACAAGGAGTAACCTTTTCTTTTCAAAAACACAATGTACCATGCATACGCAATAGATTAATGGTACTTGGAGCTAGCTGTGACAGCGGTGGAAGTGTGGTTCGTGGTGGTGAGAAAATTGGTTGTCGGCGAGACTGAGGCCACCGTAGAGAAGAAACAGGAAGAGAAAAGAAGGGAGGGGAGGGGGAGAGGGGGAGAGGGGGGGGGTCATATGCGATTTTGGAAGAAGAAAGAGATGGATTTTTGGATGGGGCTCCAACATCTGCAATAGATATAGGAATTAGAACGAGTGTTGTGAGGCGAGTCTATTGGTGTAAGCAGAGGTCGGTTGGTCACCGACGATGGGTAAATCGACAGAAACAACAATCATGGAAAGAAGAAGACTGACGGCTAAATGATAGCAAAATGAGTAGACTTTAGTAGATATGAAAAACTTGTGACATGTCAACTACAATGCTATGGAATTTTGCTAGATTCCAGCAAGCTTCGCCGGAAAACATGAAATTTGACTCTCTTTGATCGTCGGTCAATCGGAGTCCGATGGTGTTTACTAGGGTGCCATTGAAATATTGAGATCGTGACGGTTTAATTACTACAGGTTTTGTTGGTCTTTACAAGCATTTACTTTTCAGTTTATTTTTTTATTTTTTCAAAGTTAAAAATTTGGGGTAAAGCTATAAGTTCATGAAATTAAAAAACGACCGAAAACCGGCTACTCAGGGGTTATTGGTAATTTTTAAATTTCTCGGGGTATGTATTGGTAATATTAAAATTATTTGGGGATCAATTGTAGTTTTTAATCTTTCGAGGGGTAGTAGATGTAATTATCCTAAGTAAAAATTAGGGGTACAATCGGAAGATCATGAAAAAATGATCGGAAACCAGCTGCTTAGGGGGATATTGGTAATTTTTAAATTTCTCAGAGTATATTTTGGTAATATTGAGAAATTTTGGGGGACTAATTGTAGTTTTTATTCTGAGGGTAGTAGATATAATTATCCCTATAATCATTAGAAAATGAAATTGATGTATCATATTTATCACGTACTTATATATCATATACTATAATATATGTCGAAATAAAGTCAATGAATAAGCATTTGTAATTATATTGTTCAAATAATTGTGTCAAACTATTCTATATAAAGCATCCATATAAATGAATTTGTCTATTATTTATTAAGAATTGTTGATCGTATGGGTTACTTTTTGCCTACTTACTTGGGGACTTCTAATAAAAGGTAGCTTTGTACTACCTAATATTAGGTATGGTCTTAATTAATTGCCACGTGTACTTAAAATTTATTTTTAACATATTTATATATTTTATTTTGACCTATAACCAGCTATATAAGTCACAATTATTTATTTTGAATTATTAAAAATATGGTAAATATATTTTCAAATCTCCTCAATTTAAGGGATTAATGAGAAGAGAATCCTAATAAGTAGGAAAGTTATTCAACGCTAATTAATTCTCTCCTCTCTCTCTCGTCCCCCCCCCCCCATCTTGTCTAACACATATAAAGGTTAATTATATGATGGAAAATGAGTGGTAAATATGTACATAAATCAATTATATTATAATAAAATTTATAAGTAAGTAGAGTATCAAATTAAATAATAGTAATACCTTATGTTAATAATTTTATTTTCTAAATTAAAAATTGAAAGATTTTTTTTATTAGTACAAATTCATAGTTATCATCTGTATCCAAAACAAATTCATAGTTATCATTATAAAATATTTATTTACTCAGTTAAATAAATTAAGTAATTATTATAAAAATTATTGATTTATGGGAGTTATGGAATTTTAATTATAATTTTAGCGAATTGACATAAATTGACTAATGATGAATAGTGATCTGGAACATTGATCAAAAATAAAATAAACTAAGAAGATAGATAAATATTGTTAAATTTATAATTAAGAGATGGATATATCATTTTAAGCATCAATTTAATTTCGAATTTAAAATACATTTTAAGCGCCAATTTAATATTTTAAGAAGCAATCAAATTTTTGTTGTTATATTCAATAAAAAAATATATTTCAAAAAAATTAATAACACATTGCCATAAGAAATTTGTTGAAATTAATATAAATTATAATATTTTTTTTATTAAAATTTGTATGATAAAATGCTCTACATGTTATTATGTTTGGTGATAGATCAAATGCTAAAAAATATCTAATAAAAATTAATAAAAAAAGCTAAATGATAAATGGATAAAATAAATTTAATATAATGGACCTCACACATATAAATACTATTTAAATTTATAGGTAAACAACAAGTAGCAGGTAATGGCAACCTACATACTAAGTTACAGGTAAACGTAACCTGTAAAACAGGTAACATGTACTCTAATAAAATAAGGGTACCTAACATTAAACTTTTTCTATCCTACCTAACAATAGACAAACCCTACTTACTTATAAAAGGGGGAATAATTTTACTTAATTCTATGTAATTTGACTGTAAATTAAATCATCTAATATACACAAAAGATAAAGAATGTCAAAACCAAAATAAAATACATTCATTCGAATTAAAGTGTAATTAAGACACCATAATTAATCTAAATCTTTTCACAATTAGACTTTGACTTTAGTTATCAATTATAGCAAAATAAGACTATTTACCAAATGTAATTGAGTTGAGTGGCCGCCCTTATGGGTGGCATTGAACTCCCCAAACTAACACATAAAAAAGTAACTTAATAAGGGAGTAATTGTGCTCTTTCTCTCTCTAAAAGTTCTCTCTCCATGGAGAATCTAAAGGGAACGCTTTTTGTTGCACGATGTTTGATTCTCGTTAAAAATATTTGGAATGGTAGTTTTTGTCTTGTTAATTGGCAAGTTTGATTTTCGTCTTGTTTACTCATAAGTTTTGATTTTATTTTTAAAATTTGTTTCAATTGACTTATGATGGAAAAAAGGCAAATTTTTCGGAATCAAGCCGAAAGAGACATGTATTCATATTTCTTTCAATGCTGATCTCGACGATAGTCTTATTTTGGAGGGCCTACATGCAGGTTCGTGTTTAATTGGATGTTCAAAAACCACTCAATTATCATCTTGGTATGTGGGAAGCCTTGAGTTGGATCAAAAAAAAAGATTGGGGAAATATAGTTTTGAAATTAAATATGGTGCTCTCTTGATATTTCAGGATTTTTACTCGTCAAAATTTCTCTATGGGAACTATGGATTGGTTATTGAAGATTTTCATCTTATTAATAGCAAAGATTTGGACAAACTTGCATTTTCGTTTTATAAAATGGTCTGCAAGCCAAGCTGTTTATATAATTGCTAGGCAATCTAGTTTTATGTCAGATCGCATAAATTGAAATTATTGTCCTTTTTTTTGTACTCGACTGTATTGATTAACATTTCTAATAATTAATAAAGTCATTATGAAGCAAAACTAAATTAATTGCTAAGATCCAACCAGGTCAGAATCTTTTATTTTGGAGATGAAATTAATTTTTTTTAATAAAATATTAAAAGTATTTTTATTATTTTGAGGGGAGGAGGCAAAATTTTAATTTTTTAAAAAATTGCATGTCAAATTTTGCTAGTTTGTTATGAACTAGTGGAGGGATAACTACACCCTCTAGCTCCCCCTTTGATCCGCCACTTACCGAGACGATATGTGTGTGTCTTTTATTTATTTATTTATATATTTAGTACATGAGATGAGAACAATACTGGGCGTGTACTCCACGTAAAAGACGGATAATTCACATCCTAATTATGTGTCCTAATTTTGAATTGTGGGCAACCAATTAATAACTTTTAAGAGTATTTTATTCGTATTATTAATTATAATATAATAATCTCATAATCCTGTAAGAATGATAGAATATAGATAGTTGAAATGTCACTAGTGGGCCCAACATTTGGGCTTAGACCAATTTCTGGGACCATTTAGGAGGGACCAGTCCAAGACATCAATCGATCGATTGACACTAAAAAAAAAAAAAATTAATTCACCTATATTTGAAGCTTTTAAAATACAAACTAATTATTATGGCAGAACTTAAGTCCCAGGTGATAATATATATTTATTCCTGGCCAAAAAATAAATAAAATTGTTTGGGACCTATGTCATTTATTTATTTATTTTTATTGGGATGATTTATTACACTTTTATTTATTTACTAACAATTTAATATGGTCGGCCAATCAATAAATAATCAAATATCAAGATTTTTTGAAGAAAAATTCTAATCCGGACCTAGTTTGGTCAAACCTAACAAATTATATGGCAAGTGTTTTGCACTTTTCAAAGGATTGATTACTCTCTCTAAATTATCGATCATTCACAAGATTAATATAAAAACTTGTTATATAATTAATACTGATTTGATCAAGTCGGATCTGAGTTAGAATTTTCCCATTTTTGTAAGTACTTAGAAGTCACATATTTTGCTAGGGCAAGGCCACAATGATAATAAATGGAATTTTTTTCTTTTTTTTTTTCGTTGTCGATATAAATATTGGCGGAAATGATGATCCTCTGGCAGTGAAGACAAAAAATTCAAATGGTAAAGTGGTTTTCATCATTCCCCCGCATTCATTTCTTTGTACTTTGGATACTTTCCTATCACCGGAATTCTACGAGACAAAATTACTTTTAAAATTTCTCTTTTATTATACTTTCAATAATTGTTTTACAATGGGGGACCGAAGGGTGCGTTGTGAAAACGAGAACATAATTACGAAATTATATATACTAGCGGCCAGTCGACATGACACACTCTATGCGTGTATAAAATAAAAATCAAATATAATTTGATCGTGTGTTTAATAAATTTATAATTTTATATATTTTTGAAAATTTTATACAAAAATGACTAAAAAATAAATTGAATCTTATTATTAAAAAATAAATAAAAGGATAAAATGAACTAAATATTCAATATAAAGATATAAGAGAAGAGAGAGAGAGACAAGAAGCAAATAAAGAAAAATAATATATCGCATTGAAAAGAGGAGAGAGGGAAGAGAAAAAAAAAAGTCAACCAAAGACACGAAATAATTATTAGAGGGTGCTGGTAGTTTATAAAAAAATATATATATATATATATATATATTATTAAATAAAAATAAAATTACTTTTATATTTTGTTGAAATCTAATATTTTTCCCTAAAATGAAATCTAGTTAAGTGGTTTTTCCATTTGTGTGTCAATTTTCTTGTTTTTTGATATTGCTCTTTTGTGTTTTTTGTTTACTTGTTTTTAGTAGAATGGGCCAAATGATTGGGCTGAGTAAGGGTGGGCCGAGATATTAGTAGCGCCTTGGAGTTGGGCAGGTAGTTTAGCAATAAGAGTGCTCCGTTAAACATATTTAACATAAATACATATACTTTATGTGGGTCCTAAATGTGAACCAGTATCGATTTCTGCGAACTGTACTTGCTCCTTGATGGTACTACAAGTTATGCTGACGAAAGCGGTGCTTGCGTTGGTTGTTCATGTGTTTGATATGTTTGCAGCTCAATATGAAAGTTTAGATATGTCGTTACGTGAGGAAGCGTCTCTAACAAATTCTATAAATTTATTATGTACAAATCTGACCAATTAAGAAACTATTTGGGGGGCTTTTTGTAAAGGGCATGCATCCAACTTGATGCTTTTCATTATATCCATTAAAAGTGGTCTACTTTTATTTTATGCCAAATATATCTATGTATATATTGGGAACAAACAGGATTTGCTAAAAGCGTGTTTGTGGGCTGAGACTAGACAACTCAGTTTTAGGGCATCCACTACTTGATCACGTAAAAACGCGTTTATCTGCTAGCCTAGAGACGAATTTATGAAGATGTGACATCCAAAATCATCTAGAACTGATGCGCATATCTTAATGTGCTTTGAAAAAAATAGTTGAAGGACTTTGGATTCTTTGCAAACATCTCTATTTTTAGTAAAGTTAAATTATAAAAAAACTGAAAAGATATTATCTATACTATTATATAAAAAAAATATTTGTCTAATAAATGACGGTTATTTATGTAATTTTACAAAATTTTCTCTTCAATTTTATGTGAAATAAATCGAAATATATAAAATTATATTAAAATTAAAAATTCACATAAAATTAATTCAACTCGGATACCAAATTTTGATGTGTAAATTTTACCCTTTTAATTAATAAACACATGCAATAAATAAACAAATAAAAAGGCCAACATTGTAACATTGCATCCAATTTAAAAAACTCATGTTCTCAACCCACAAACCATTTTCTCTACTTACAATTACTTGGGGTTTTTTTTTTTTGTGTGTTTATTCTTCATCATGTAATTTTATTTCATATAATTATTTTATTTTTAAATTATTATAATTTAATAAATTATTTCAAATAATTCTTAAAAAAGTATTCTTATAAAAAAAATTAATTATATATATATTCATCCTAAAAAAAATTAAGTAATAAATTGAAATATATATTTTTTATATTTTACACACATGTAGAACGTATGGTGTTGCTAGTCTAATAAAAGTGAACATTATTTGGAAACAAAAAACAAAAATTAGTTATTGAATTTTGAAAAGTAATTAGAAGTTTCAAAAACAGCTTGAAAAGACAACATTAGTATTTTTTTTCTACCAGAAATAAGAAAATAAAATACTGCATTATTATTTTATTTATAACAGAAACATGAAAAGTACTTTTTCTTTTCCCCATTTGCAAACTCCCAATTATTGGATGTGGAGTGTGCAATGTCAAATTTGTGGGTTTTTTCATTTATTTATTTCTTTGTATTTTAATGGGTTATCAAACTTGGTCGATTTACTTCTTTTTCCGACAATAGTTTGAATTCTCCATTTAATTTGTACTTAATTTTATAGATGCACGTGAAGTGTAAAATTATAAACATTAAGTGCATATTTAATAAAGTATTCCTATAACATGTATTGTGTGAAATAGAAGACAAACTACAAACTTGAAGAATACAGACCATACTTAACACAAAAATGGTGTTGACATTAAGACAATTGTCAACTTTTGAATACTAATTAAAAGGAATGTAAGTAGCTTTTATAGTATCTAATTTTCTTCACGGGAGAAGATTGATATAATTTAAATAATTAATTATTTTCTATTTAAACATTCTAAGAAAGCCAATATGAAATTAACAATTACTTCCATCACATATTTATAGGGGTGGCAATTCGGGTGGGTCGGATTGGGTTGAGGTAGAGGGTAAAATATAAAATCTCGCAATCCTAACCCAATTTATGGCCTGTCAAACACATAAAGCCTCAAACCTAACCCAACTTGATTTGATTCGTGTCAATTCGGGTTGACCGTTTTTGAATAAAAATTTCAATCTTTCTAATGGAAAAATTAAAACAACTATAATTTACTAGTTAAAAGTTGGTTTTTTTCCCCTATTTTTTTTCCCTAATTTTTCATTTCACTATAAAAAAGCACCCCTTCACTAAATCTATCAAATTTTTTGTGACAAAGAGATTTTTACATTTTGTCATAGTTTTAGAGTATCATCGCATGGTATTTTTACATTTTGTCATAGTTTAAGAGTATCATCACATCATGTGATAATTAATGACAGAATTCAATATAATTAAATAGAACTAAATAAATAATTAGTAACAAGACATTTACTAACAAATTTGTTATATATAAAATCTAGTATAAAAATTAAATTTATAATTGGTTCGTCATTAAAAGGTATACATTCTTGTAGTGATGGCCGGTTACGTACAAAATACATGTTTGGAATTTACACTATAAATTAATAAATTCATTTCCTACTCTAATTTATTTAAATTTTATTTATAATATACTATAAAAATATTTGATATAAAATTTTCATTCAATATGATAATAAATCAATATAAAACTTCAATGAATGCAAATAAACAATTAAAGAAATAAGATATACTTTTTTGGAGGGAAGAAGAAGATGATAACTAACATAATTATAGCTTTTATTCAAATTGATTTTTCACTAATTTAAAAAATTTAACGATCTCTTATCTTTAAATATTTAAAAATTTTAGTGTGTTTAATAATTAAAAAAACTCCTTATTCTTTTTTTCATCATTTTTCCTATATTATACTTTTAATGATTAATTATAACCCATCAAAATATTATGATTTGTAATTTATACATAATATATTTTTCTCTAAATGAGAGGGAAAGAAAAAAAAATGATTAAAAAATGATTTGGGTCGGATTGGGTCGCGTTCGGTTGGGTTGTTGGTTAACCCATCAAAGAATTCGGGTTGCTTAGGTAACTCACAAGTCAACCCAACCTATATTTTTCAGGTTGCTTTCGGGTTCGACCCATTTTCAACCCAACATATGAACTCTCAACCCTAACTCACTATTTTCGTGTTGGGTCATAAATTGCCACCCCGACATATTCATCTTTTTTCTCAACAACGCTGACTTAAGCGTTGAAAAGTCTACATCAGGATAAATTGCTACTTGATTCAAATGCTTTCATTGCCCTTTGTGTAAGAGGGTTGCCAACTTTCCTCCAGCAAAACTTCTCGATTTTTGTCAATCCAAATCTAAACAACATCACGTACATCTTAATTTTTTCGAAATAAAACAATTTTATTAAAATAATATAGTTTTATATGTATATTTTTTTATCATTCTACCATATAATGAGAATAACTGTATTTATTATTTTTTAAATCTATGAACAGCAACTCATACACACAATGTACAAATCACTATTCATCTATTATTTTTTAATCTGAAATCAATAACTCGTTTATGGTGTGTACGAGTTACTGTTTATTTATTATTTTTTTAATATATGAACAATAACTCGTACACTCCATGTACGAGTCACTATTCATATTTAATACAGGAACAATAACTCATCTTTGGTGTGTGCGAGTTACTGATCATATATATTATTGTTTAATGCATGAACAATAGCTCCGTACACACTATGTACGAGTTATTCAATTTTGTTTTAAAAATTGCTAATTAACGTAACTATTCATGAACAATGATTATACTATGTACGAGTTACTGTTCACGCATTAAAACATAATATATTTAACAGTAATTAGTTTATACCGTGTATGAGTTACTGTTCACATATTAAAAAAATAATATATGAACAATAACTAGTGTACCCCATTGAATTGAATATGATGATTTTACAATTCTACCTTTTAACATCATCATATTTAGATCCAACGACTAATACACCACTCGGATATATACACAACTTGGTGGCATCTTATGTCCCCTAATCAACATCACATACTTCTTAATATATATATATATATATATTTGAAATAAAACAATTCAAATTAACGTCATCTAATAATCGTGATATTGTAGTTGAACATAGTATTTTGAAAATTTAAAATAAAAATCTATTTAATTTTAGCCTTGAAAATGAAAAAAATTATATAAAAAAAAAACCAAAAACATGGGACAGTAGTCAAACATGGCTTCTGAGTACGGATTACGGAATTGTTATGACAGGACAATCAAGATTCCCCTTTTATATCTCCGCTCTATAATCAAATCATCAACATCTATCAGAAAGAATATATATATCATGAAATCAACAAACCCAAAATCGGCGCACAACTGCCGATCTTCAATTTCTATATATAAACCCCATTGACAGATGGTGTCTTCAAAGATTGTGCATTTCTTCATCAAAGATAAACAGAATCAAGAAAGCCAATTTACAAGTTACCTTTTAGTTTGCCAAATCAAGAATCCTCAACACACCAGAAAATTTCTGGTGCCCGGATAATAAAAACCAGATATTCCCCATGAAAATGGGGAGAAGTTAGGATTTTTTTTTCTTTTGTTTTTCGCTTTTTTCACGAGCCCTTTCAAGAATAGATAGTTTTTTCTGTAAATTTTCAAGTTCTTTTTTCAAGAAAAATGGCGGGAACCAGGGAGAAAGGTGAGGGAGGGAAAGAGAAGAACGGCGGCGGCGGCCGCGAAGGTGAGGTTATTTCAAGAAAACAATCTGGGCCGTCCAATTGGGCCATCAGCTTCCACAGGGATCTGACGGCGGGGGCGTTGATGGGGGGTGTGGTGCACACGATTGTGTCACCCATTGAGAGGGCCAAGCTGCTTCTGCAGACTCAAGAAAGCAACATGGCAATCTTGTCCGGTGGGCCCCAGAGAAGATTCAAAGGGATGATTGATTGCATTGCCCGAACTGTGAGGGAAGAAGGCATTTTGTCACTGTGGAGAGGGAATGGGAGCAGTGTGATCAGATATTATCCCTCTGTTGCCCTCAATTTCTCTCTCAAGGTAATCAAGAAAATCTCACCATCTGTGTGTGTGTGTGTGTGTTTCTATAGTTTCTTGAAATTGAAGAATCTGTTAGTTGAGGGGTGTGCTTACACTTTCAAGAATTGGTGTTACGTTCATATATGATGAATAATGTAGATTGCTGTTCTGTTTATAATGGTTTAGTATGTTTTCGTTGGTTTCTTGTTTCTAAGTTAGTGTTTGAGGGATCCTAGTTCTTTGCTGTGTGTGTGCGCCCACGCGCGTGTGTTTCTATGGTTTCTTGAACTTGAAATATCTTTTTTTTTTTTTTTTTTGGCTGAATATGAACTTGAAATATCTGTTAGTTAAGGGGCGTGCTTACACTTTCAAAAATTGGGGTCACATTCATATGTTTAGTAAGTTTTGGTTGGTTTCTTGTGTCTTAAGTGTTTGAGGGCTCTTAATTCTTTGCTGTTGTCGTGCTTGGCTTGCAAGAATTGGTGATCATGTGGACTATTTGTGGTGTTGAAGGGACTGAAGTGAAAATTGGGGTGCCCTTGTATGATTTTTATAATGACCTTGCATGTGTGGAAACCCTCAATTATCAAACCATACTTCGTGAACGATATGATTCCTGTGGTTATTTGGTCATCGTTCATGGTTTTTCTTTTAGCGTAAGCTTGAGGATCGTATACTGGGCCAATAATATGAGTTTGAGTGATCCGTGTTTTTTCAGATCGAGATAGCTCTGTACTCGTGTTATAATGACAGAAACACTGCGGCTTGTAATATTTAATTTACAGTCTAGATTATTTTACATTTTGGTCTTTGATGATACCATATCTTGTCCTATATCGAAAGGAGTCTAGGGACTTGGCAAGCTTATAAGCTTCAATCCCTCTCTCACCTTGCGAGACGCCTTTTCATCAAAGAACAAAACCCCGGTGCGGGAAAATACCTCGCAAGGTCGGGCCTCCATGTTCGGCGACGAATTTGGGCATCATCAGTCTTAAATTTAATGTCTGATGGTGATAATGAATAGACTATGAAACATTGTTCTTTGTCATGCATTCTTGGTGGATTCTTGGAAACAATTAATGGCAAGATGGGGAATGAAAAAGAAGGTTTATGAACAATAACAGTGGGGTGTTTAAGTAAATGTGAAGTGATTAAGATTTAAGGCTGCCCGTTGGCTTAGACAATTCAAGTAGACACTCAGCTAAGCCGCGTAATTTGTCTCTTTATCCTCTTCCTCTGCTCTATCTCAAACATCATCTCAAACGGCTACATTAACCAAATCGTAATTATTCTATTTGCTTACTCTTTCATGTTTTATTTTACTAAGAATTTTCTGAATATCTTGTCCATAATCTCACTGTATGACACAATCTTTTGTCTGATTTATTAGAAATTGAGATGATCACTAGTCTAGTTTTATGAATATGCTATCTGAGATGACCAAATTTGCTCGTGTCGCTTGGGGACTAATCTGCCTTTAGTTGCATTTGTTGATGTTCCACATCAATAACTATCCAAATTCAATTTTATCCTGCCTTTATTGTAAAAAATTCGTTGTTACACTTTCTCGAAATACTTTTTTTTCCTTTTGATAGGATCTGTATAAGAACATTCTAAGGAGTAGCTCACAAGAAGGCGATTTTCTGTCCGGACCGCCTGCCAATTTCATCGCGGGGTCCGCAGCCGGCTGCACGACTCTGATCATCATCTATCCACTCGATATTGCCCACACACGCCTCGCTGCTGATCTTGGAAGTGCCAAAACGCGCCAGTTCAGAGGCATTTACCACTTCTTATGGACCGTGCGCAACAAGGATGGAGTCAGAGGGATTTATAGAGGACTTCCTGCCTCACTGCAAGGAATGGTGGTCCACCGCGGCCTTTACTTTGGCGGTTTCGATACTGTTAAAGAGATGATATCAGCAAAAGAATCCGAATCAGGTGCACCATTGTGGAAACGCTGGATCGCTGCTCAAGCGGTCACCACATCAGCTGGGCTGGCCTCATATCCGCTCGATACTGTCAGGAGGCGGATGATGATGCAGTCGGGCTTAGCCCACCCAATGTACCAGAACACGCTGGATTGCTGGGGGAAGATTTATATGATAGAGGGCTTCGCATCGTTTTACCGTGGGGCCCTGTCAAACGTCTTTAGAAGTACAGGTTCGGCCGCTGTTTTGGTTTTGTATGATGAGATCAAGAAGTTTATGAATTGGACCGGGTTTTAGCATAGTTGATTCGATTCTTTTTCTCTTCATCTTCGCAATATTAGGACTCGGTATAGAACGGCACCGAGTATACCGGCTAAAAATAGAGTACAGTAGGAGAACAGATTGTAACTGAGAGCTCTAGTGTTTAGTGTTGATATCATATACGTGACGTGAATTCATAAACTCACTTGCCTTTGCTAACCATGTGACAACATGATATATTTTTCAAATTCTTGAACAAAAGAGTATCAGAATTGATCAGAATTCTTGGACACACAATCGAGCATCTTTGTTCTTAGCTTTTATGTTAGCTTGATTCATGAACTATGTTTTCATATCAGAGCTTATGCTTGTGTACTCTTCTTTATAGAAAGCTTAGCTTGATTCTTGAGCTATGTTTTCATATCAGAACTTATGCTTCTGTATTTATATGTGTTGTAAATATACATAGTTGAGTCGGGGATTTTGGTTTATTACTAGGAACTTTTAGGTTTTTTCCGGGATAACATGTAGTTCTGAATATCGGATTTTTGTTCGAAATGATTTGTAGTAACAAAGTAAATTCTCCATTTGTTACTTGGTGTGTTGCCCTATTATTTGCCAGTGCAATTGATATTTCGACGGTTTTGATTTTTTTTTTAAAGTTCTTTATTAGCAGAGGAAGCAATAGTCCTATGTTTGCACGATTATTTTGATCAAATGGTGGAAACTTTGTGGGAAAACTCCAAAGGAATTAGTAAATGAGATGTCTTTTTGAATGACCCATGTTTGCATATATATATATATATATATATAACACAAACCTTAAAAGTAACAAAGTGGAACCTTGGAATAAATCAAATATCTTGCCGCAACTTTTGTGGTGGTGAGGTTAGAATATGTGAAGCTTATGCATTGTTCTATAAAAAGAGGAATTAAAATGTGAGGGGAAAAGGTCAAGCTGTTGCAGATATCCCAAAAACAAATGGAGTGGTGAAAAGGAGAAAAAAAAGGGACAATGTCCAAATTAATATTTAACAATAAGTGCATGATTGGTTGCTTAAATAATTGCAAGGGAGGTCTTAACTAGTGAAGCTTTTATGTTTGTCAAGTGGGGTTTTGTGACACAATACTTCAACACATTTGTGATACACTTTTTGAATAAAATTCACTTTTTTTAGATGTGATGAGTTTGAATTTTGGAGTACTCGTAGAGTTGATGTGGAAAGACGATCCGACGGTTACTGGTGGTTCATTGTCTTACTAGAATGGAAAATACAAGACTCTAGTCGGAAGTGTATTCGGCGAAAACTTTTTAATACTTAAATCAGCACAAAGTAAGGGAGTGTAGAGATTTTTAGAGAGAATCGAGCAGAGTTTCAGTACATAAAGAGTGTGTTACTTTTTTGGAGAATTTTCCAATTTCCAAAGGTGTTTATAGGTATAAGGGGATCCTACTTATCCTTGCCAAAGGTGTTTATAGGTATAAGGGGATCCTACCTATCCTTGGGATTAGGGCTGACTATGAGGGTAGGGGACTCTAGGGCAATTTGGCCAACAGTACAAAAAAGATATATCCATCATGCTAGGATAGTTGTGGAGCCGGTGATCTTCTGCAAGGTGCTGTGGGACGTGTCAGAAAAGACAGCGCCAGAGTGAGGAGGTCAACCTGTGAGAAGGTCATCCCTAAGTGACGACTTCTCCTCAAGTTAGTGTTCTCCTCGATGGCCGGATCAAGGACGTGAGTTGTCCTGTGGTGAGACTGCCGACGTGGAATCGAGTGACACATGTCAGATATCCCACATCAATAGACATGGGGTGCTTGTTGCCAAGTTTCAATTTCTGATTATATGTGTGCGCATATTATTTTAAAAAAATCACTTACATGGTGCTTGATTTTGGATTATTTAAACAATTTTGTATGTTGTTGAATTTTTATTTTATGATCTTTCTGTTGTGTCATAAGATGATTTTGAATTAGTATGGTCAAAATAAAGTGAATTTATTGAAATCTTAAAAACAAATTAAACTCTCTTAATATTATACTTGAAAGCTTATAAACTCATATTTTAAAATTTTTTTGGGATAATTCAGAATCTGTTTTAAGTTTTTTAATATATTACTGTATCGTGAACAATACAAAAGCACTGCTTAACTAATTGATGATGTAATACTTGAGAAGACTATTTATATGGACCAATTAGGTAATGATTAAAAAAAGAAACAACTAAAAATATTAAAGTGGAAACCCCATAAAGAAGCCAAAGCAAACATGACTTCACCTATGACAAAGAATTGGGAACAAAATTAAAAGAACCTAAAGAGGCTTTTAGGTACTTTAGACTCAACTGGAGACAAATAGTGAACCAAACACCACAATAAGAAAATGCCTTTTTAGGGGTAGGGGTGGTGGTGGGGGTGGGGTTTGGCGGTTACCATCGTACCAAAAATTTTCGAATGCATCGAGTTTTAAGTTTTACATGTGCACAAAACGATTAGAATTGTACTACATTTTTTGATCATTTTGTGTATATGGAAGACCAAAAACTCAGTACATATGTAAGACCAAGAATACACACACATTGAAAAATTAGTACAATTCTGATTTTTTTGTGCATATACATGTAAGATCAAGAACTTGATACATATAATAATTCTCAAAGCCCATATCTATATATCTATATATATATATATATATATATTAGTGTGAGTGTGAGTGTGTGTGTACACATCAAACTATTACCTTTGAATGATTGAGTGCTTGAAACACATATTGTGAGGCTTCTTTTTGCAAGATTCCCTTGAGTTGAGGTTGAGCAGTGAAAGATTCTAGATGGGTCCCACTAATTTTGTGCATTTTTGCTCATAAATGGTTGCCATGTTTGATTCCATTTAAACGAAAATTCACTCACAAATTCACACACACTTCTTGGATTCCAGGGCTTGTGGGCTGTAACACCGGTAATAAAACTATGAGTAGGACCACATCATAGCATTATTTAATTGAATTATGATAAAATACATGACTGAATCCTTAAATCATACATGATAACGTTAATGAATTATTTAGCTATATTTTTACATTCATTTTGTCTATTCCGATTCAAAACCTAATGAGGATAATAATAATAATAATAATAATAATAATAATAATAATAATATTGGCACATTCGATCCATATGCATAATAAAAAATAATTTGATTTAATGACATACTAACTTTTTGTAGTATTTATACTATCAAGATACTTTTAACTATTTTTGATAGATTTATAAAATTAGTAATGAGTAAAATAAAATAATTTAAAATAAAGAAAATTCAGAAAGAAAATACGAAGAAGTTTTTAAAAAATGATATTAAAAAGTATTGAAAAATAAAAGAGGAGAGAGATGGAGGATAGAAAAAACTAGACATTGCAAGAGGAGAGAGGAGAAAAAAAGTTAAAATAATAATAATAATAATAATAATAATAATAAGGAAATTAAAAGACCAAAAAATTAAATAGAGCAAAAATAGTTATTAAATGGTGTTGCCCCCTTTATATAACAACAACAACAACAACAATAATAATAATAATTGTCACAACTCGGGCTCTAAAGACAACAAGTTACACGCGTGGAAGTCACCTTGAACTCATGAGAGTCCACCTCTAGAGTCCCAACACCTGATGATCGATCTTGGATTGTGTCGTGCCTTCATAATCAAATTTTAGAATACACTTGATTCGTTCAAAAACAATTTCTTGCATCAAACGAACTGGTAGATCTCATGGACTCAGATTGTGACAATAATGATTACAGCTTTTTATAAGAAAATATTACTAAGGGTAGCATTAGTAGCTAGCAACAATAATAGTAGTAGTAAAAATAATAATAAACGGGCAATATAAAGACACGAGGTGGGGTTGATCTTTTCATCCCATTATGGACTTTAACATCCTATCTTCAATTTTTTTCCTTAAATGGGAAAGATCTTTCAAGTGGGGTTTGGCATTTATGGCTACTCAAATACAACTTTTTATTATTTAATAACCCATTTAATAAATTATTTCCAAAAAGCGAATGTGAAAGTTACTGCTTAGCCTGCTTTAAATTTATTAATGCTCATTTATGGTTACCTTTTAAATAAATACATTTATTAGGTTATTAAGGTTATTGGGATCGTCTTGATTGTGACTTCATTTTTTGTGAATTAAATTTCTTAAAGGAGTAGTGGAAGTATTTTTTTTTCTTTCTTTTTTTACTTTTTAATTAAACGTGTGGCTGGTAAAATTGGAACTCAAGACATTATATTTGATCCGGCTTTCAAGTTATATCGTATGGGTGTGCATTATTCAATAAATTGATCGACTCATGTTGAAATTAAAATTTCGATACAAATTGAATATCAAATCGAATTTATTCGATAATTTTTTTTTGTAAAACAAAATTGGTATTTGGCTAGGTTCCGATTTTGGTGTTCAGTATGCCTATTGAATCGAATATCAAATTTATATATATATAGATATAATATTTTTTAATATATATTTACTCTTTTCATGTTTATATATATATATATTGCATATATAATTATATACAAGATAATTGTTTTATGTCCGAACACGTTTTCTTCTATAGTTTTTCTTTTAATTAAATTTCGTAATTCGACAAAATCAAATTGTATTGAAAAATTATTTTAGCACATATCAAACCGAATCGAAAATTTCAATTCGATATATGGTACGTTTTTTTTAATATACAAAAATTTCGGCTCAACACATACCCAACAGACCAAGTACAAACCCTTATTTTTCTCTTCTTTTTTTTATTATTATTGAAAAAAAAATACTTGCCTCGTATTAATTAATGCTGCGTAAGGGATATATTCTGCGTGTGTTATGACCACAAGTTGAGAACATTCACTTATTAAGAAATTTGGCTTTTTTTTTTTTTTTTTTTTTACCTAATTGTAAGAAAAAAGCAAACAAAACAACCTGCGATTTGTCTCACGCAATGCTGACAAAATCTTGCCTAACTCATATGCCCCAGTAAATATACGTACATCTTTGTCACGTTCTAAAAACACAGACAATGGATTATTAAGTTTTTTTTTTTTCCTTTTTGTCTAAAAATTGAAATTTAGGCCATATATAATTTTAATTTCAATGATGTATCATACAACTTTTTATGCCATATGTATCGTCTAATTAAATTGAAATTTTTATGAGCATAGTATGAACACACGAAAGTACCATTTGACTATTTTGGTCACGTCATATTCATGTAGTATTTTTTTTTGTTTTTTTAATTAAAGCAACTGGTGTTGGGAATCTGTATTTTTGAATAAAGATTCAAAGATCGATATATATATATATATATATATATACACACACTTCTTTTTCTCTCCATCTTTCCTTTTCAATTATCACTGTTTTCAAGATTCTATTGGAATTGCTTCATTTCACGGAATTTACACACACACATACACACACTTCTTTTCTCATTCTTCTATTTTTCTCACCTTCTAATTAACTTAGGATCTCATATTACTGTGTGTGATTGTGACATCATCACAAAACTCTAAGAAACAAATCCTAAAGTTTAACCCAGAAATACTAGGAATTCGCGATACATTGTCAAGCTAAAAGAATTCTATATTTTTTTTGTCCTTCTAAAAAAATAGGATATATGATCTATACTTGAACAGAAACCACCCTTGAAGTTTGGTATATTTACAAAAAAACACTCCCATATACAAAAAATTATCATTACCCACAAAGTTATATTTCGCCTAACATTTTACACTTATCGTTAGGTTGACTAATAACGCAATACCCAAATTTGCGTTATTTTAAGTTCATCTTCCGAAATTGCAAGATGTCGATAGGGAAAAAGGATTATTAAGTTGAACTAAATAATGTAATAAAAAATTCGAATTGTCAAAAACTAGTGCTAAAAAAAAAAACGTATTAAAATTAAGCAAGCATCACAAATCTTGATCATTGGAGTAGCCAAGAACCAGTGGATGCCAACCATATGTAGAATCTGTTCAAAAAAAAAAAAAACCATATGTAGGACAACATTAAAAATTAATTAATTAATTATGTGTGTGTGTTTGTGTGTGTGTGTGTGTATATATCACTATTTGGTGGTCAAAAGTAGTTTGCAATGGAGCACAAACAAAGTGCATCTAAGAGGCAAATTGTGATCCCAAAATTGTTGAAAAATACTTCAAATAAGCCCAAGAATATTCCTCCACAATTGTTGGGATATTCATGAGTTTACATATGAATTGCAAGATAATATATTTTTCAAAAAAAAAAATGCTCTTTCCAATCAAGTAAAAGCCCCGACCACGAATCAATCAATTAATTAATTAATAATTACTATATGCGTGACTCATCTAAATAAATCGTGCACGAAATAAAAAATAAAAAGATATATCTACAACTATATGTTCACGAAAGGACATAGTAATTATTTACTTTGGTTTTTACCAATGCATACATATATACATAAATATATATATATATATATATATATATATAGAGAGAGAGAGAGAGAGACTTGTACTAGTTCTTGCAAATCTTCATTCACATAGGTAGTGAAAATTCAACTTGAATTTATCCTAAGCACAATTACCAATCTAAGACAAACACTAATTCACAAGCTTACAACAACATCAATATATTAAAGAACCAGAAAACTAGTAGTATTTATTATTTATCGCTTTCCTAATAATTTTTTTAGTTTTTCTTAATTACGACTAAAATTACGGTAATAAATACTATGATTAATGATCACAAATAATAATTAATATTATAAGAATATTCAGCTAATTAGGAATTCATTCCTGAGAGCACCAACTTCAACAAGCTTGGGCACGAGATTATTACTCAAGTGCAAGGCCACCAGGCTCTCCAGCCCGCCGACGCACGCGCCGCCTATGTAGAGGGCCGGCGCTCCGGAAACGCCGCCGGAGACGGCGGAGGAAGACTCGTCGGGGGGCGGCGGGGCGAGGGCGGCGATCTCTTCCTCCTCGAGCTCGATGACGGTGGGGTGGACGCCGATGGAGGAGAGGAGGCGCTTCATGACGTGGCACATGCAGCAGGCGGAGCGGCTGAAGATGACGACCGGGTTCTCGGCGATGAGGCGTTGGATGCGCATCTCGGTGGACTCGGCGACGTCGATGGCGAGGGGGGAGGTGGTGGTGGAGGTCAGCTCGAGGCGGACGCCGCCGTCTGCCAGCGGCGCGTAACGGCGGAAGCCTTGCATCGCCACCGTCGGAGGAGGAGATTGGTTTTGGTGTGGTGTGTGTGTGTGTGTCAACGGGAGATTTTATTTTGTTTTGGGGAAATGTTTGTGAGGAGGTGGCGAGTGAAATGGGTACGTGGAGGAGAGAGGCGTGTGGGGGTTACTATATATGATAACAACTTCGGGGGTGGGGGTGGGGATGGGGTAGTGAATTATGATGCAATTGAATGATTTTTATTTTTTTTTTGACGTGGAAATTTTTGGTTTTAACCTAGTTAATTATATAACAATTGTTATTAGATTTTATATATAATTGATCACTTTTTTTTAAAAAGATAAACCAAAATCTAAATTTTTTTACTTACACCTAGTTCGATCACATCAGAAATAAATACATGACAAGTGTCTTGCATTTATCATGTAATTGGTATATAATTTAGAAAGAGTGACAAATTGCATGAAAAAATATATTAACATTTGCAACATAGTTGGTTCAATCGATCAAATCGAATCTAAATAATAATTTCTCAAATTAGTCAAACAATAAGTATAAACCACTTGATATATAATTCATATCAATTCGATCGAACCGTATTTAAAATAGAATTAGATAAAATAGATTATATAATACTATCGTGTGACAAAAACATGTATACCTAGAACGAAGGGGAGTTCGCAAAGTATTTTCTAATCACAATCAATTAATAAATTTCAATAAAAATGATATATTATTGTGATAATTTTCTTAATTGTGGTAATTGTTTGTATTTAGTTGAAAAGAGAAGGGGAATTTTTCTAATTTATAGGAATCTAATATGTAAGCATTAAAAAAAAAAAGAATGTATGCGTACAAAAAGGAAAAAAGAAAATTGAGATTGTTGTGGAGGAAGGGAATGGTGGGGCCATGTATCAATAATTTTTGTATTTTTCGTCATGTTAATTCAACATTATATAGATTTTACTATTTTTATAGTAATAATGTTGTAATTTAAGCAAGTATTTTAGCTAGCTGGGTTTTTTAAAAGACAATATAAATTGCTATTATTTATGAATAATTATTAAAAACAATAAATTTACAAAAAACAAAATCAAAATAAGACAAGAGATCGTCACTTTTTTATTTTTTATTTTTTATTTTTTATTTTTTTTATCTAAATGAACTTATAAGTCACTTCTGTATCTGTATCTGTATCTTGCATTGGGGTTTTGTGTTTTAAAATGTTAAGTTATACTAATTAACAAAAAAAATTAAAAATAATTGTAATATTTAATTACTTCCTGTGGCATGGGGAGACGTAAGAAAGATTGATTAGCGCGGGAGTAGGGGACTAATGGGCACTAAATGACAAAACAGAACGATCACTAATGATCTGTTTCTTGGTTATCGCACCTTAATTATTTACTTAAACCCTAATTAAGCATGCTAAGTACTCAGTATCATACTAGATTAATTGCACCACCCTTTTTCTAATATATATATATATATATATATGTATATATATATCTCTTAATAAAGGGTTTCTTTTAAGTATATATATAATTCGTATAATTTTGTTGTTATTTATCTCATCACCACTTTTTGATTTAGGGAAGCGTAATCATTTGATAATTAATTGTCCGATCCATAACACTCACAGGGTTGCAGTCGTCCTATGTCGATCGTCGTTTCAGACAGTATTTTGCTACCGAATATGTAACGAAATGAAATTGTACATTTGTCGTCAGTTGTAGCTTTTAAATTAGTAATAAAGGTTTGATCTCGACAAATTTCTTTTTAATTACAAAAGAATACCTTTTAAGTAGCAATTGGATTTGAAATTAGACTCAAATTGAACTAAGCTAATACTATATAATAAATAAGGAGACTCACATAATGAGTTAAAATGCTGAAAAAGACAAAACTCTAGCAGCAACAAAAACAAAGTTGCAACAATTTTCTATGTGCTATGTACCAATGGCCATTGTATAATAAAAATTTTGAAAATGAATAAAATATTATCCGGTCTAGTGGGCCGACGTTAGGAAATTTTTTTCTCTATTTCAAAAGGATTAAATATTAATTAAGTTGGTTGACCACAAGTCAACTACGCACGCCTTTATATATAAACAATGACCACAAAAGGTCATTACTTTGTAATTTTCAAGGAAAGAAGGATTAAAAACCAGAAAACGACACCGTAGAGCTTGAAGATCTACAACCTATTACGCACGGACACTACGCGATACGGACACAAATACAGCGATACGAAAAATTTTAAAATTTTAGGACACGATACGACTCTAATACAGTTATTAAAAAATATTTTATATTATATTATCTATTTATAATTTATTAAATAAAAGTATGTGATAGCTAATTAATAATATTCATTATTAAAACAAATACTTCTTAATTGGGTTATAAGATTTAAAGATTAAAAAAATTATTTGTTATTTTAAGTGTTTCTACTAAATTTTTTAAAATTTTAAAAAAGACTTCATTTAAACTTTGTAATATATCAAAAAAGCTCCAGTCGTGTCTGACACAATGTCGGATTTTTTTTTTTTTGACACGTTTTTGCCGTATTTGACACATGTCGGGACCGTGTCGGAGTCATGTCCGTGTCCGACATTGCACGGAGTCATTTTTAGGCGTATCCGTGCATCATAGTCTACAACCTAATCCCAATTTCGGGTTTGTAATTTTTTTTTTTTATTTTAAAGAGGCAAAAATTGTAGATAAAATTTTTAAAATGAAATGAATAATAAAATTGGGTAATATTTTGAAATAAATAGTAAAAAACAGTAGTTGACTTTCGAAAATATATCTAAAAATTGAAGAAAAAAAAAACAGCATAAAATTTGTTTTCATCTTCTAATTTATTTATTTTTTTAGCAGAAGTAGAAAAATAAAACCCTAACTATTTTTTTTTAATTAAAAATTGGAAAAACACTTTTTATTAGACATGGCAAACACCCCAGATATAGCACACGAGATCTTCTATTCTAAAGCGTGTTGCATATCTTTTTCTAATTTATGGATATACATCAAGTGTAAAAATCATAAATCAAATGTATAATTAAATAAGTAATTTTATATACATGATATAAATATAAATTATAAAATAAGAGATAAATTACTATTTTAAAATAAAGAATTCCTGTCCGCATGATATAGTAAATCATGAATGACATGTTCTTTCGATATAGTGGATGATCGCATGACTTTAATAGTAACATCATAGTTTTAACTAACAAACAAAGAGATACTTATATGACCTAGGGAGATATTTCGAGTGTGACATTTACAAACTCAATGGCTGAGATATTTTTCGTGAAATATTGTGTTTGATATAATTAAAACAGATCAAAAGGATGACGAAAAAATAGAAAATTATTTTGCGTGTTTTGTTTTTATTCTAAACTTAAATTGTTTGTGCGCTTGTATGTTGATATGATGTTATCTCATTTAATTTATCTCAAATTCTAATATTAATCACTCACTTGTTACTATCCATAAATTATCCTGGACATTGGATGGCATATTTTATGAAGACTTTCTTTTTTATAAAAAAAAAAACTTTAATAGGTCTGAATAATTACCATAAACACGGTGGTTTAATGATTAAATTCTATGTCTTTCATTTAGAATTTAAACAAGATGAAAGCATAAATCAAGTTACATATAATAGGTTTAATTATATTTTTGGTCCTATAAGTGAGCTCGTCTTTTCAAATTTCATCTTGTAAGTTTGATGGTTCCACATTTAATCATGTATATTGGTTTAATTTGACACATTTGATCCTAAATTTTTAAATATAGTTCTGTATCTTTTTGGACCAAATGAGTCAATTTAGAATCATATGTGTCAAATTGGACCAACATATAGGATCAAATATATCAATTAAGGACTAAATGTGTCAAATTAAATCAATATATAAGATTAAATATGTAACTATCAAATTTATAAGATAAAATTTAAAAAGAAAATCTCACTTATAGGACAAAAAGTATAATTAAACCCATATAATATTACAAAAGAAATAAATTAATAAAAAAAAGAAAATTTTTGTTATATGAAATGACCAAACGAACCCGTACATGAGTGGACCTCAGCACATGGAGTGATAAAACCAAAACGGAACTATGACGCCATCCGGCCCCACTAAAGCAGACGGGTCCCACATGGCTCACAATGACGTCACCCGGTGCATAAGATGTTGACTGTGGGTCCATTGCTTTGGGGGACCCATCAGTGATATCATCATCGGCAGCCCACGTCATCATGACTTGTATCTCGACAAGTGGCGGCTATTCCACTTTCCTTGTGCGTCGATATGTCTCCACTAGGAGGGCGTCACGTGTCTTGTCAGCGGAAAAATAAAATTTTATACTCAACCATGATTAAATGCTATTTTAATGTAAAATATTGAAAATTTTAATATGTTGCGCGTATTAAAATGTTATATTTAAAAAGACCTTTCCCCACGCTGAGCCCACATGTTGAGTGTAGGATGTAAATGAATTGAATCTGTTTACAAATTTGATGAGCCTGCTTCAATAAATATTCGAGTTCAAATTTAAACAATTCGATTGATTCAAGCTTAAGTTTGTATAAATTTTGAGCTGAATTTGAGTTAAGTAATTATTGTTTGTAGGCTTATGAGATTTTATTTTTTTATTTTATTTTTTATATAATTATATATAACATATTAATTTTTGAATTTGAGTCGGAATTCAAGTTTGCACCTCGAAAATAATAAAATAATTAAAAATAATTGAACTCGAGTTTGAGCTAGGCCTCGAGCCTATAATTTATTCATAGATTTGAGCCAAACAAGCCAAGCCGAGTTTGAGCTTGAAAAAAAAGTATAAGGCTCGACTCTACTTTGCTAGGTTCGACTCATTTGTCTCCCTAATTGAATGTGCCATAGTTGTTAGTTGTTCGTAAACAACATGACACATGATGCTATTTTTTTTTTCCAACAATGATAGTGGAAACTGATTGAAGTGTTACACCAAATGTGTAGGGATGGAGTTAGAAATTTTAGTTTGGGAGTCATATCAAAAAAATTTAAAACATTAAAATTATTTTTATGATTTATGGATGGTGAAATTTAAAATTATTTTAAAAAGACATATAAATTTTGATTTGACATAAATTTAAAGATGGCGGTCTTTCGCTCCGTCTCTCTCTCTATACATAATTTAGTGAAATAAATTGTCCAATATATATGGGTTGTTGGGATTAGACTAGTGTGTGTAGTGTGTGCAAAGAATAATGGAGGAGAAAGAGAAGGCCTTGGTTTGTGGAAGATGAGGCCCACCATATACAAATATAATATGCAATTTGCGACATCAAAGTCATGCAAAGCTTAAAGGTGCACCGTTGATGGTGCTATTTTTTGTGTCTCCCACGGGGACTTAATGTTTTTCTTTTCCTTTTTGACATGTAAGTGATTGCATCATAATCAAATTACATTTTATAATAAAACAAGAAATTGTAATTATTTTTATAAGTATAATTGACTTGGTTTTTAAAAGTGTTGTATTTAATGTATAATCAAGTATGTACCCCTTTTTTTTATACGAACGATTTTGTAATTTTGCTTGAAATTTAACGGCAAGGCTGCATTTGAACGGAAATAGTATGATATTGATTATTGAGAAAGAATTTTAAATGTAACGTTTAAGTAAAATTTAAAAATTGTGATATTACTCTTTGAGATGAATTTTTTATTATTAAAAATCTGTTGTAATGCTAAATTACCTCATTAAATAACTTCAATAAGTTTGTTATTGAAAATTTAAATTCCACAACAATAAATTAATTTTGTAATCCTAAATCCTTCAATTCAAAAAAATTTTTTTTTTTTAATACATATCATCGAATTATATCGACAACTCTTCGAGTACAAATTAAACTATTACATCATATTTCAAACTAAATCATTCACAAGCTATAGACAAACTATTACAATAAACTACCATGAAAGTAGGAATAAAGTTGTACATTCATCGATAGAAATTAAATCCAAAACCTTTAGAGTTTGGGGCCTCAACTTTGCCAACTGAGCTTAGCCTCATGGGCCCTTCAATTCAAATTTAAGCACATAAATTCTTGCCCAACAATAAGATGCTTCTAATTTATTTCATTACATATATACTTGTAATTTTAAGTCAACATTTGTGTGTGTGTGTGTGTGTGTGTTGATATATATATATATATATATATATATATATATTTGTTTGTTTGTGTGTAAATTTCTTGCAACAAAAGTGACAACACATGAAGAAGAATAGAAGATGTGATCACGCAAGCAACAGACCACTGGAACATGCACATGCACGGTGGTTGTCACGATGACAAACATTATTTATTCCACAATTTATCGGTGTGACTTTTGTATACTTTAATTTATCGGTGGAATTTAATATTATTTGCAGCATTTGGCGAAAATTAATGCACCAATAATGCTTTGCATTCTATTTTAAATTGATGGGCTTACCACATAATAATCTTAATTTTTATAATTATTATAACTCAAGCCGCCATAATTAACTAGAAAAAAGGCATAATTTAAAATATATAACATGCCACTTTTAAAACGTATTTCATTTATACACTATTCTGTCACATTTCATAAAAAGCATTTCAATGAAGTAGTATTAGTTCTAGTATTTCAATTTCTTATTGTTATTTATATTAATTTATGTACTCTTTGTAATTGTCAAATCAATTAACCTCCATCTCCATGTGTGATTGATTGAGGATCAATAGCACCTTTGTTAGCATGTTAAAAGCAGGAAAATGTAACTTTAATTGGCAACCATAGGTTTAGGAAAAAAAATCATCATTTTTCACAGTGTTCCTCAACCGAAAGCAGAAATATGATTGACACACACACACACACATTATATATATAAGTGTATATATATACATATAAAAGTGTGTATGTGTGTGTAATTTCCAATATAACACATGATATGATGAAATTAATCAAAATCATAATGATGTGGTGTTGGCTAAATTACTAAAATTCGGTACCCATGCAAGCAAATTAAGTCTAATCTCACGTCAACTACTCGTATTCGTCATTCATTACATCAGCAATCGAATCTCCTTTTTTCTTTTCTTTTCTAAAGTAACAAAAAGTTTTAGCTGTTGTCAAAATTGTTATTGAAATATTTTCAGTATTATTAAATTGTGTTTTTTTGGTCTTTCCGACCCAATTTCGACCTATTAGTTTATTATGGGGACAATCCTCCCGATATCAATCGGGTACTGCAAAGATTCATTATATGAACAATTTTTTCAATTTAATTGCTCCACTCATAACTCCATAATTTAAATCTGGATGTTGCTTAATGGATTTAACGCGTCATTCCTTTAAACCAATTGATAGTTAATTTCAGTATTAATTAACTAGCGACATACTTATTTACATTAAAAAATATGTGACAAATCACAATAGTAATTTTCATTATAATTGAATTGTTACTATTATGCGTGATTAATTATCATTAATTATAATTTTTTTTGATAAAAAAATATATTACAATCGATAGATTACATCAATATTGTCATATGAATCACAAGCTATTATAATCTATAATCATTTAATATAAAAGACACCGACTAAATTATAAATGAAATGCTATACATTAGAAACAAATCAACATACAACTGAAAGTAATAGTATTCGCACTCACATAAAATTGAACGCACAACCTAAAAATTATGAAGTATCCACTTTATCAATGAGATAAGATATCAATTGTCAATAATAACATCACGAATATTTTTTTTTCATTAGTACAATACGTATATTGTGACAAAATAAAGTTAGTGATCTGTTAGTGTCACTAATTAATAAATATTACTGATGATAAAGTCGAAACCATACTCCCACCTAATTCATACAGATTATTAGCATAATTTATATATTTATTTACTTTTATTTTTAACATTATTAACGAAAATATCAATTAGGAAGTAGAATATATATATGTGTGTGTGTGTGTGTGTGTGGTGGGCGTGGGGGGGGGGGGGGGGGGGGGGGACTGATAATTCTCAAAGTTGTACATATCCGCGTGCTTGTAATAATACGTGTAGTAAGAATTGTTTTAAATTACTGTATTTCTTTTATCACTTATATTTTTTATATATATTTTTTTCAAATGTCTCAATATAAAATTATATTCAATTTTTTATAAAGGCAATTTGTGATAGTCCAATGCTATTGAACTGCGGATCAAAATTATTATTTTATTTGAATTTTGTTATCAAAATACGCTATATGTATACAAAGTGAAAGATAAATGCATTCAATTCAATAAGATGTGTGAGTGAAATAAGGAGAAAAAGAAAACGAGTGCATGATTAAAACGCGACGAGTCTCTTACACAGTCTGCATCCTTCGCTATAAAATAATGTTATATTTTCTTTTTTATTTATTAATATACATCACGTTTATTGATAAATGATTAAGATAAAAAAAAAAATTTAAAAAAATTATATCATAAATTTTTATTTTTTTTATCACAACTGTTCATAAATATATATAATATATACTAATAAATGAAGAAATGAATATAACACCATCTTATAAAAGGAGATCCCAATTCCCAACTGATGGCTTACATAATTTGAGCATCACACTACCAAATTTATCAAATTGTCGGCGCCGTTGGGTTTGGCTTTTACTCTAGTTGACTCACATGGCTGACGTACACCCCAATCACACTTCACTTTCTCTCTCATCTCCTCTCTCTCTCTAAAGAAACTTCAGACAAATGGTAAAATTTTATGTCATCCGATATGATATCTTAGTACGTCTTTTTTTGTTTTTTCCCTCTAAAATAGTACATATTTTTTTGGTCAGTAAAAAAGTAAAAATCTAGAATATGACTAAATTTACTTTAAAGAAAAAATAGTTGTTTGTTCAGCTACTTGTGGTTTGCGTGCACGTATCTACAAATGTTTCTGGCTTTTTCTTTGTTCTTTTTCTTACCATAAAAATACATGTGACAAACAATTCCAATTTTGTACTCTTCCTATTCGAATATTTTAATCTTCACTTCATTTTATATCAAAATTTAAAAATATATTATTTTTTATAATTTTTGTATAAGTTTGGATTGATGTAATAATTTTTGTTTTTTTGATAAATAAAAATGCCATAAAAACATTTAAGCAAGACAATGTTTTAAAGTTTACAAAAAAGAGGTTTAACAAGCCTCATTGGCAAAAATAGATGGAAAAAAAGAAGAAGAGACAATGCCAGACCAATTAGAATGAAATTCTCATTTTGCTAATGCATGAGCAACAGAATTAACTTCCCTTGAAATGAATTTAATTTTTCAATTTGACCATCGAATCAAGTATTTTTGGACTTGTTGAAGATCCATCTTAGCTGTTCAGTTAATGTTTTCTCCCAAATTTTTAATTATTTTTACAGTAAGAAGGGAATCATTTTGAAACACGGCACAATCAACTTTTTTGTCATTCATGAAAATCAACGCATGGTGAAAGATTGATGTAATAAATTCGGACTTTATATTACACAATAATATTATATTTTACATACATTAATACGTAACACGTTGGACGGCTGGGAAAAAAAAAACTTTCGATATTTTTTTTTTCTTAAAGGGTTCCTCACTTCGACGGTAAACTGAAATTGTCCACCTAGTGCAGCTCAAGTGGAGTTGAAAGTACAATCATTGTCATTTCTTTGGACATATGTATACATATGAATGTATTTCATCATATAATTTAATTCAAATCCCATTAATCTTGCACGGGGACCAAAAATGTCAAATCCTTGTACTAGTAACTACATTCGCCTTAATAAACTTAGAAAAACAAAATGAAAGAACTTCAAAAGGACCTCAAAAGAAACAATTTATTCCTAATTGTGGGGTTTGGAGTTCGCAATCCCTTCGACTCAATGAACATGTACCCCTTCATTAAAGGTGCAGAGAGTTTGCCACCATAATTCCAATCTTGATTTTGCGTGTGTATGAGTTTATTCCTAGTTTTGGGGTTTGGAGTTTGCGGTTCTTCGATTTAATGAATATATATATTTCGTTTTTAAAAGCGTGAAGAGTATGCCGTTAGAGTTTGAATTTTGACTGTATACATATATAGATGATGTATGCGAATATTATATATTGATGTAGCTTGAATTTTTAGTAGATACGAATTATGATCGGGCCCGAAAAGCCCCCTGGTGTGACTCGAAAGTGCACTTTGAAATCGGACAGGATTTTGGATTATACAAATATATTTTCATCATAGTGAAATCTTCTTTCTATCTTATTGATAGGTGTAGGCTATTCAGACCGACTTATATTAAATTATTATATGGATTTTTTTCCTTTTTTTTTTCTGTTTCATTTATATCTAATTATGTGTGATTATTGCATTGAATTCTCGACATTATATAATATAAAAAATTGCGGGGTTTGGAAGCAATTTATTGAAAGTGGGAACTTCACATGCCAGCAAATGCTATGAGAGCCATGATTTGTGGAACAACTTTATGGGGTGGGTTAATAGTGATGATGATATTTGCTGCTCAAAGAAGCCATTAGTTGGTCACTTTCCAATCTTTTTGCACCACATAAATGCTTTTCTTTGTAACCCACAATATATAACATTATTATTATTATTTTTTATTGTTATGGATTCTTATTCCTACTTGTATTTTGAATCTTTGACCAAAATGAATCTGATTCAGACAAGGACTATCAAATCGACCTTATTCCCCTATTTACTACACCATTTTATTAATATTCTTTAGTTTAATTTGTGTGTGATTTAAATATACTCACATCGAGTACAAATGATATGGTCCAATTATATTTTGAAGAACAAAAAGATTATTTTTTTCTATAAATTATACATACATATTATCATGTGTCGTACAATTTTTTTTAAAAAAAATTAAAGCTTTAGTTAAAATAAAAGATCTCTATTTTGCGTAGTATTGCTTTGGTATTAGGCTTTTGAAGTTCTTGTGCTTGTCCCATTGAGCCCAGGATCTCTGGGCTTGGAAGGCCCAGAAATGACAGCCCGGCCCGTTTATTGACCAACATGTTTCAATTCTGTCTTTTTATCTAATTTAGAATTTCCTTTTCTTATTCTTATGTCGACATTCTTATTCAAAATTGTGACTTTCATCAAAAAAAAATCTATGGAGAATAATTATCTTTAAAGATAATATATATATATATATATATATATATATATATATATTAAATCGAAGTAGGAAAATGCTGTTTAAAAGCCCAATACAAAATGGGCTTTGAACTCGGTACAAAATCTATCAAGAAAAGAACATTAGGCCCGCAGATGCGTAATTGTGGCCCATTCATTTGTCATTCTTGATTTCATACTTTTTTTTTTTGATGGGCAATTCTTGATATCATTCTTCAGTGCCCGTTATTTATCAATTTTTCATTCTATTTGTCCCTATTAAGGCCCTTAATCATCACCTCTGTTTTACTGTAAATCGTTGATTATTATTGTTTTTTTTAAAGTACAAGTACATTGTTGATTATTTGTCCCCCTATATAATGCGCTATTTAGTTTACGCACTCGAGAAGTTTTGGCGTATTTTTAAGCTCCATCTCGTGTGCGTAGAGTAGCTACCTCAACCGATTTTGGAGAGACTCGTTTGATCTCGAGACCCAATTGGATTCAGAAGGCTCTCTTAAAATTTATAAATATCTTATCGGGACTCAACAAAGACGGCCATTTCACTTACCGAACTTGATCCTATACGAAGCTTGCTCAACATCAATGAGTTCAAAAACATATCTCTCGAATAGCATAGTAATTTCTTAGAATTATTTTTGGGTAAAGCTCTAAGACTAAATATTTCTTTACATGACTTTAATCTCAGAAGCACAAATGTACTCTCCCAGATGATCCTAATCTCATTAGGGCCAATGAAATACATTTATCCTACTTTGGACTTTATTTTATTTAAGATTGGACATGATTTCAATATCTATTGCATATCTGTAATGAAAATGATTGAATTTACCAATTCACAATAAGTTGGATTGCGCCTAATAAATCTTGACCTTTGTAGCATATAATCCAAGAACCAAACGACATAAAAAGGAAGCAAAATTAATCAAATTTGCATTGCTATCATCTTATTATTATTATCATTATGGATTAGGTGCCAATCAAGTCATGCCAATCTCCTAATTATATATCATTGGATTTCACATGTCAAAAATAAAAAAGAAAAGATAAAAGCCCATAAATTCAATAAATAAGACAAAACTTACGTGGAGGAATCTTAATCAAAATTCATAGTCATCACAAAAACATTTGATTCTATCATTTGGTTAGTTTAGGATAGAGAAGAACATTTGCTATAAGCCTTAGATAAATTATTCTTTTTGTATGGACCGATAAAAAAAAATATATGTATAGTGGTCCATATTCCATATAGATTGATGCTTGGTGAAAGTAACTATGTATGGACAATGTTCATTTTGTATATATCACATTTATTCTTGAATCTTGTTCCATAATTATTTTGTTTTTTTTTTTTCAATTTGTTGTGTTTTTGGATTGATCTATATTTAAAATAAATGAAAATTTGGACAACTAAGGTTGTATCTCATGGGATGTGTCGATTAATTTTTGTAGCAACTTGGGATTTGCCAATTCTTCTTAGGAAAAAAAAAAGTAGGTATATATTTTAGGAAAAAAAAATGTTTATAATTATCAAAACCGCCTATATTTTGACACCGTTATCAAGAAATATTCTATCGTTAATGGATATAAGGTTTTTAAATGTTTTTTGTTAAATTGATTTGTAATTTGTTAAAAACACCATTCGATCAATCTTTCTTTCACTTTTTTTTTTAACAAAAGAAAGCACCGAATTGGGTGTTGCAGTAACTTATGTTGCGAAGGGGGAAAAACACTCAAAATATTATTTTTGTCAGTAAAAAATGAAAATAATTGACCGAAAATTATTCTTGACAAATCACAAATAAATTTAATAGAAAACAACTAAAAAGCTTATATATGCCTATTAACAGTAGGTTGGTTCTAGATAACGGTGTGAAGATATAGAGGATATTAGTAATTATAAGCGTTTGAGGGTTTTTCGTAATTTGACACAACTTAGGGTTATCATGGTAATTTTCTCTATAATTTATAAGTTTTTTTTTAGCTTGACCAGATAAATTGTCGTTATTTTAGCTTCTAGATTAAAGAAAATAGCAACTTCGTAATTTTTTTTTAAACATGAATTTCAAATCATTAGCCTTTCATTTTAACATATTTTCTGAATTAGTATAATTAATAAATTTCAACTTGACACAATATTGAATTATTATAAATCCTTCTCTTAATTCACACTAACCCAAACACCTCCGTTCAAATACAATAATATATTCGAGAACACACTAATGATGTTAGCACATTATTGTCAAATCACCATTGGGGCTCAACTTCTATTTTTATATATATGGGGGACTCAAATATTCAGATGTGACCGTCTATAGTTGCAGTGTACGAATTAAGATCCAATCACAAAACAATTCTAAGTATAATAAAATCTTTTTTTTTTTTTTTTCCAAAGTCTAATTTCGACAATCTTGATGTTATTGAAAATTTATGTACGCAAACGTAAGATTACTATCGAACCCCACAAACGATAATAATATTGAAATCGAAGACGGAATCAAAAAAATTTATTTAAGGGGGGTAAAATCAATTGTTTATAAAATAATAAAATTATTTCAATTATTTTAAAGCGAGACTAAATTTATAATTTTTTTAAAAAATAAATATAAAATTCAGCATGATATCAACTTGAGGAGGGCTATCGCACCATCCACCCCTGAATTCGCCAGTGATTGGAATACACACAGTAAAAAAGTACTAAAAGAACACACTTGCATGCCCCCCACCATTTATTTGGCCATATTATCATCATTCAACAAGGGGACAAAGACCAATATCCCCAATAAAAAAAAATAAAAAATAAATAAAATACTAAAACAAAATTAATTATGTCAACTAACCTTTTTAAACCTCTATAAATACTAAGGCACCATCACTTCTCTCTTCTGAAAACTCTCATTAATCCTCTTTTTTCTTGGTTTTTGCCTGAAAAAAAATATGGAACTTGTAGCTGCAATTTTTGAAGGGCAGTTCATATTATCATCAATATTCACAGTTTTAGCAGTGTTTTTGTGCTATTTTTATGCACCTTATTGGGGAGTTAGAAAAGTTCCAGGGCCTCCAGCAATGCCCTTAGTTGGGCACCTCCCTCTGCTTGCTAAGTATGGCCCTGATGTTTTCTCCATTCTTGCCAAGAGATATGGTCCTATCTTCAGGTTTCTCTCTCTCTCTCTCTCTCTATTTTTGATTAATTTCGTCAGTCGCCCGTTGAATATGAATATGATGATGTAAAAATAAAATTTTGGTGTTTGATATCGTCACATTTGATTTGATAACTGTCAACTCAAATATACACACAAAAAGACAGAGTTAGGAGGGGGCGGTCACTCCCCCTCCCACTTATATTAAGTTAAATTTTATTCGTATTTTTTTAAAAATTTTAAATTTCGACCATCTCTAAATAATAAAAATATTTTTTAAATATTTTATAAAAATTTAATTTCGTATTTTTAAATAAAAATTTCTATTTCCGTATATATATATATATATATATATATAAAAGCACGTGCCACAAGTTGTACCGTTTTTTTGATCATATCTTATAAACACAGGATAGTTCGGCAGATTTTGACTTGCAGGTGACTTTTTCGTATCTTCATGTTCTATTTTCTTGTGGCCTATGGGCTTCAATACCCCTAGCCTCAGAGACGGAGTTAGGGGACTGCAGGAGATATTTTTCAATTTTTAATTTTATATTTAGTTATATCTTTATTAAATTTCAAGATTTGTGCATTTAAAAAGATAAAAAAATATCTCTCCAATATTGTAAAAACTCGATCTTATTCCTCTCATAAAAATTTCTGATTCTGTCCCTGCCTGGCCGATCCCTCTTTTAGTTTTCTCCTTTTCAAGTTTTTTTAAAAGTAGAGAAAAGAAAATAATCATAAAAGCTGAAGCTGAAGACATGATTGTTTTTGGCTTTCAAAATTGAAATCGAGATTTCAAAATTTATGTTTTGTCCTTTCACGTTGAAAGTTTATTCCTTTCACAGCTCAGATATTTCTCTCTTTTTGGCTACCTTTAATTTAGTTTCTGAAAATTATAATTAGCCTTGCATGTCTTCACTTGTATTATTTATTTATTTATTTATTTGTTTGTTTTTCAATTTTTTGAAGTGTATTTTTGTTTTTTGTATTGCTTTCTTTTATATGTAATGGGCCCCACTATATAAAATTAAAATATTTAATCAACTTATCTCAATGTTTTAAATGACATAAAAATAAAAATGAAAACAACCAATATAACAGTACATTTCTTGAAATTTTAACTTATAAATTTCTTGAAAAAACAGGTTTCACATGGGTAGACAGCCTCTAGTAATTGTAGCAGATCCAGAGCTTTGCAGAGAAGTTGGTATCAAAAAATTCAAATACATTTCCAATAGAAGCATCCCATCTCCTATAGCAGCATCACCCCTTCACCAGAAAGGCCTATTCTTCACAAGGTACAATACAAAATAACTACTTTTTTGAACTTTTTCACTTTCTTCGGGCACTCGAAAAGTCGCAAGTACCTTACGTTTTGCGAATTTTTCAGGGACGCGAGATGGTCGACAATGCGGAACACGATACTATCCGTCTACCAGCCGTCTCACCTCGCCAAGTTGGTTCCGACAATGCAAGAGTTCATCGAACGTGCTACGCGAAATCTTGATTCGAAAGACTTCACCTTCTCTGATCTCTCCCTCAAACTAGCCACGGACGTGATCGGAAAAGCGGCATTCGGGGTGAATTTCGGCCTCTCCAAGCCGAAATCATCCGATCACGATTCTACGAATGAAGTGAACAACAACAACAACAACAGCGGCAACAACGAACACGAAGATGATCAAGTCCAAGAATTCATCAACCAGCACATCTACTCCACAACGCAGCTCAAAATGGATTTGTCCGGCTCGTTCTCCATCATACTAGGCCTGCTTATACCGATCCTCCAAGAGCCTTTTCGCCAGATTCTCAAACGTATACCTGGCACAAAGGACTGGAAGGTCGATCGCACGAACCAGAATCTGACTAGACGGCTCGATGAGATTGTTGATAGAAGGATGAAAGACAACAACCATGATGGCTCTAAGGATTTCTTGTCACTTATACTTAGTGCAAGAGAGTCTGAGAAAGGTGCAAAGAATGTGTTCACATCAGACCATATCAGTGCTGTGACTTATGAGCATTTATTGGCCGGATCCGCAACTACATCTTTTACATTGTCCAGCATTGTTTATCTTCTCGCTGGCCATCCAGATGTCGAGAAGAAGGTGCTTGATGAGATCGATGCGTTTGGTACGGATGATCGCGTGCCCACAGCCCACGATCTCCAACACAAGTTCCCGTATCTTGATCAGGTAGGCTTTGTGTAATAATGCAGGCTAGTTTATGCAATTATATATATAAATCAGAAGATTAATGTTGACACTTTGTGAAGTAAAAGAGTTGTATGATGAGATGAATTTTATTGTGTTTTCTTGATTTTGCAAGTGCAGGTGATTAAAGAAGCAATGAGATTCTACACAGTGTCCCCCTTAGTTGCTAGAGAAACATCAGCTGAAGTTAATGTTGGAGGTTATGTCCTTCCTAAGGTACAATCCTTGGTTTCTTCAAAACTTTGCGTGTGTGCCGCGCATGCACTATCGCACGCATGCACTATTCTTGGACAGTCTGTGTATGTGTTTGTGTGCACGCGCATATGTGAGCTATACGGGTTACATTTAGAAAGACGAGCGTTTTGAATTGGCAGGGCACATGGGTGTGGCTGGCTCTCGGAGTTCTAGCAAAAGATCCGAAAAATTTCCCCGAACCTGAAAAGTTCAGACCAGAGAGATTCGATCCTAACTGCGAAGAGGAAAAGAGAAGACATCCTTATGCCAACATCCCGTTTGGAATTGGGCCTAGAGCGTGCATTGGACAGAAATTTTCCTTGCAAGAAATCAAACTTTCGATGATTCATATGTACAGGAAGTATGTATTCCGACATTCACCTCAGATGGAGGACCCTTTGGGGCTAGAGTATGGCATAGTGCTTAATTTCAGACACGGCGTAAAGGTTCAAGCTGTCAAACGTTCATGCAAGTCGAGGAAACATAAGTAATTTGTAGATGTTATGACTTATGTATTGGGAGAAACATAAGTAATTTGTAGATGTTATGACTTATGTATTGGCTTATAGTAATGGAAGGTGTAGTTTGGTATCACATTTCATTAGCACAGCTTCTAATTTGATTTCATAGACTCACATTCATGCAAACAAGACTGGAAAAGCTTATCCAAACAAATCTTACCCAGCTCAACAGAGCTTGAAAAAGGCATTTTAATCAATTCAAAAATCACAACTTACAGCTTTACAAACAAGAAGTTGAATCATACCGCAATCCCCAAATTCCTGCTTACAGCTTTCGACATGACAACAACAAGCTGTTGTAAATCCATTCATAAATAGGAGCAACCCTCTCTATTCAATCAATTTCCTCGACAACTTATCTCCCGTTCTTGTCGAGAGAGGCCTAGAAGTGGGCACCACACAATGATCAGAACCGCCACAGCTTTTTGAATCACCATGACTACCGAATCCCCCCAGTTTTTTGAACTGAAACTCATCCATTGATTGCCTCTGAGCTCTAAGATTCCTCTGCTTTGCCTTTGTAGCTTCAGTCATGTTCATATAATTCGGTCTACTGCTCTCTTCGGTTCTGTCTGAAACCGTGTTGTTCCCGGTTGTGAAAATTGAGGATGAAGCCGAGCTCTCATCGTACCTAAAGTCTGAACTCGGGCTAGAAGACGAGTGAGTAGCCAATGGAGGCTTTGCTGATATTCTTGTTGTGACATTGTTCTTTTTTACTTTAACAAAGCTTGGTTCAGACAACTTTGAATGATCTTTAGTAGCCTTAGTGCAAATCTTGGATGGTGGAGTTGCTGTCGTTGTGTCGGTATTGGTTTCTTCCATTAATCTGTTCTCCCAAGGCTTTGCTACCATCCACCTCTCTAGCCAGCTCCAGCCCCAGTTGTTCTTGTCAAATTCATGGTTTTTCATTGAGACATGTGTGCAAGAATCTGTACTTTGGCTTGATTTCAACTGACAAAAAAGAAAATAAATATATGAATCCTAAGAGGAGAGGAAAGTATAACATACAACCCAATTAACGCTAATTGGCCTAATCCGATGGGAATAGTCGAGTCTAAAGCACATAAGCAAATGAGGCAGGGATTGATAGACTACATAGTCAAGCCGAATCCAGTATATGATAAAGTGAAGTGCGGCCCGAGATTGATTAGTACCTTGACACTTATATCCCAATTTCATTGATAGATAATCCACCTTGTGGAGGTAGGATTGTAGGATCACACAATATTTTATAGTAAATCTTAAAGCGTTCCATAAGAGTCCTCATACCCAAACAGGAGCATCAAGTTATCCCATCCCATTTTGAACAGTCTAGTCATCTAATTTTTAATCAATCTAACCAACCTCCTCTCTTAATCCAAACAAGCCATAGCAGATATGGCATCCCTACAGATATTCTAACAAAGAAAGGTGTTGTGCCTCTTGTCAATACCTTTTGAGCTAGAGCGTATGCAAGAGCTCTCTCTCTCTTGAAAGCCCCCTCTTGTCTCATTTGTATCTTCGACTTAACCTCCTCCAAGGTTCCTCTACTATCACACCACCCTTCCTGAAAATTTTCAACAAAAATTAGGAAACATAAACTTTGATAATATATGGACAATACATTGAAAACGGTTCGGTTAGCGGGCTACCTCGGCCTGTTTCAAGAAATCATCCTTAGCGCGCCGCTCATCCAACAACTTCTGCACGGCCTGCCCCTCTACGGACAAACGCACATGACGGGCCCTGACACGGGCCTGCACCCGAACAAGAGCTTGCATGCACCTGAGGGTTACAGCAGCTTGTTTACGAACCTGCCGGCCACGGACTATGGCTTGTAGCCTCACCAATCCCTTCAAAGCCCTTAGGGCTCTCCTTGCCTAAACATATAATGAATCAATCGTTTTAATGGAAATAGGACAACATTGTATTTTCTTACAACATTCGAAAAAAAAGGTCCTCACCAAGAATCCCCTGAATGCTGTTTGGATTCTAATGGCAGCCCATTCTTGCCTCACAGCCTTGAAATCCTTAGGAGGAGCCCTAACAACAGTTGCAACAGCAGCAGAGAAAGCATCATTGTTCACAGATGATGAATCTGAAGAGAAATCTGAGCCACCCATTAGTCCAACATTTTTTTTGAAAGGTTTCCATGTGGCCCCACCAAGATCCCCTGATGAACTCCTCCATATCTTCCATTTTCTGCCCTTTCCACCAACTTTGTCCTTTAAAAAGTATGCATAAAAATCAACAGGGGCATCATAAATTCCACAGTAAAAATCAGAAGGGACATCATAAATTCAACAGTAGCCATAAAAGATTGCATCTTTACTTGAAATTATACCATTAAAAAGGACCAGTGAAACTTGTTCTATCTGACTTCTGTTTTGAGGCAACATTTGCATTTACAAAAACAACATAGATTCAACACAAATGGCTAATGTATTAAAGTGGATATAACCGAACCCTTCTATAATAACAAGATTAAATTTTTAGTCAACTTCTGTAATAAAAAGAAGAAAATCAAGAAAACCTTGCACATAAAAAGCCAAAATCTGAAGTTTTTTTTCTTCTTATAAGTGAAATGAAGAACAAAAATGGTGTCTTCTTTTCTCTTTTGTCATGGAAGTTGAAAAATAAATGGTACCATAATAAATGCAAACAATAACCGAAAAAAGATTAGAAAAAAAATGGACATAGACCAAGTATTGAAGCTTTACATGGTCATCTTTATCAGGCTTCTTGAGTCCTACCAATGCCTTAATCCATCTGCCTGAAGCCCCCATTTCAGAGAAGCCCTTTGAATCTTTTCGATGGATAAAATGGTGAACTTTGAAACTGAGATAGAGAAGTTGGGACAAAAAGAAAAATCAAAAATCAAAAGCAAGAAAAAAGAGAGAGAAAGATAATAGAAGGGAAGAAAGGTGTGTGTGTGTTAGTTAATGCATGTGTGTCTTAAATGACAGGGAAAGACTAATAGAGAGGACCAGAACTTTTAAGAGCTGTAAAAAATAGCTGTTTTTGCTTCAGAAGAATAAATATATGCATTTATTGAACAGATAGTGAGGGGGTGGGGGGCTGGGAGAGAATTGCCATGCATAGGACTTATTAGAGTTAAAAAAAATTATGAATTAATCATTATGTTTTTTGGCGAAGAAAAATACATGCTAAATCATCTAAACAAAAAGAGAATTTGCAATACTAAAAGTGGATTTTTTTTTATATGTTTTTTGTTCTTGAAAAAGGGTTCTTTAATACATCATATACTCCTAAATTCGCCTTTCTTTTCTGGGTGAAATCCAAAAAGCAATGCCTTTAAACTAAAATATCTTGAATTACTTAAAAATTACAAACAAATGAAGAATGTCTTTATTAGCGGGTGGGGGTGGGGGTGGGGGTGGGGGTGCAGTACGTGGTGAGTGGTGGAGACTCTGCACAACTATGTGTACCGCGTGTCTTTTTTTTGTTAATTTTTGTCTGTTTTGTTGCGTCCAATGAATGAGAGCCGTTGGTTTGGGAGTTTTTTTTAGCATTTGAAATTCAAAATATTAACTGCTCATTCCCGCTCGAGTGGGCTTGACAAAAAGAATACCCACGTAGTTGGGCTGTAATTACGAGAATGGGATTGGGAATTTGGGCAAAATGGATAATTTGGAATGTGGGTGGGTCCTAAAAAGGCACGACCCGTTTTGTGTGTAGACCATAAAAAGGTACAAATAAATAAAATAAAAAGATTTTCTTTTTTTTTTTTTTCATTGAAGTAAATAAAGTATTATTAAAAGACCATAATGTAAGTAAGAAGACAAACAAATCCTGTAAAGTCAGTGAAAGTTGAAGAGGTTTTGCTGTCTTTGCAGTTAACGCCACAACACTTACCTTGGATCCCTCTGTCTTAACACTGGCACCACCTGGGTGTGTGTGTGTGTGTGTGTGTGTGTATGCACACATCAACTTTCTCAATTTTCAAAATTTTCCAAGTAATAATGTATATTAACGGATGTTTGTAAGCACTTTTACTATTTGAAGAAGTTAAAATTATGGAAAAAAAATTTGAAAAAAATTGAATAGTAAAAATGGATAATATTTTGAAGAAAAAAGGAAAAAAGGAAAACAGCGGTTAAATTTTGAAAAAATAATTAGAATATAGAAAAAAATAGCCTTAAATGTGCTTCAAACTTTGAACTTATTTCAATTAATTTCTTATAGAATAAAAAATAAATAAAACACTGCATTACTATTTTTTTTCTTTTTTCTTTTTTTTTTCCCAATAGAAGCTATGTTTGGTGGGGTGACAAATGGAAGGAAAGAAATTGGTAGAAAAATATATATCTTCCCTTGTTTGGTTATAAGAGAAAAATTGAAGGAAAGAAATTAAAAGGAATGAGGCCCAATAATTTGTTTTCCACCCAAAAGTGAATGAAAAATGAAAGAAAAACATTGTGGCTATCCATATTAAATAAATTTTTCCAAAATTGTTATTTTCTTATTTTTCTTTCATCTATTTTTTCTCGTCCAAATAGAAAATTTGTACCTGAACCTAATTTGACCGAACCCAATAAATTATATAACAAATATATTAGTGTAATATACTTGTCAAGTGATTAGTCATTCTTCCTAAATTATCTATCATTCACAGGGCAAATGTAACACACTCGTTACGTAATTAACATTGGTTCGATCAAGCTGAATTTGGACTGAATTTTTCCCATCCAAATATACTTGTGGAAAAAGTAAAATCCACCCATTTTATTTGCTTTTATTTTTCTTCCTCACTACTTTCTTTCCTTAGTCAAACATAGTGAAAAGGATTGCAAACGCCCCCTCAGTATACTTTTTGTAAAGTAATGGAAAAGACTTCGTGTTTTTTCATGTATTCTTTTTTAATTTTCCCCATATAATGACGTTTTTTAAAGTATTTATTTTTTTATTTTGAAAATTGGAACAAAATATCTTGGGTCATTGAAAATTGATAGAAAAATGAACATTGTTTGTCAAGAGATTTGGATGGTAGTGTATCAATTTATGCAAGAACAATTAAAAAGAAATTATAAAACTTAAATGATTTCATGATTTGATTATATGTAATGAACAATAGAGGAGGGTGAGTATAAGGTAAACATAATCTATACTATTATAATAAGGAAGCTACTTTTATGTCAAAAAATGCGATTATTTGGTATTTTTATAAATTTCACCCTTCAATTTTCAAGTACTTAATATATGAAAATATAAAATTGAAGATAAAATTATAAATTTCTCTACATTAAATGTAGTTACGATACCAGCTTTATGTGAACAAATTTCACCCATTCATTTTTGAAATACAAGCTCATTCATTATTCATGTTCTAATTTTTTTAGAAAAATATTTTTTACTAAAAAAATAATTTTTAGAGGTATTTTTGAATCAAAATTTTAATTGTATTATTAACGATGATTGCGATCTTCTGACAATAATATATTTAAAAATTCAGCATTAAGTGGTATTAATATTTAGTATCATAAAAGTGACGTGCACACAATAATATTGGATACTCAATTTGTGTTTTGCGTGTAAAAACCATATACAACGATTGCTAATTTTGTCATTGGGATTGTAGTCCTGTGATGGAGGTTCGAATAGGCACCATTGACGTTCGGAGTTCAGATCCTCTTATTCTCTTCTCTTTTATTTTTCCTTTGAGTGAGTATATGCGTGTAACATTCTAATTGACATTTATAGGTTTTTCGAGTTGATTGTATAAGACAAAAAAAAAAAAAAAAAAAAAAAAGAGAGTGCTAATTTTATAGGAAGATGTATGCGAAAATCTAATATTAAGATGAGAGATTTTATATAACCTATCCCCACGATCTCAACAAAAATGTCAATTATTGACTTGATGGTAATGCAATAAATAAGGGAAAACAAGCATTGGGGATGGAATAATTTTGTATCCATTCATTAATGCCCTGGTCTTCGAGTAGTCATCTACATATCTTGACAGTACATAAAAAAAGTATACAAAGTATTGACTGTGGAGTCAACAATAAAAGATGTTAAATGTAGATGGCAGACGATGGCGATTTCACCATCAAAATTTGGGACCTGTCACATGATGCCAGATATAAACCATATTCATGTTCAAATAAAGTACAAAATGGTATTTTCAATTTTAGATTGAAATAGTAAAGAGTTGATTTTTTTTTTAAAAAATTAATATATAGCTCTTAGAAATTTAAAAGAAATTTAAAATTTGAAAGTCATATGTGTTCTTACTGGGAAAGAGTGCATTGATAAGTTGCGGTTTAGGACAAAATAAAAAACCTTTTTCAAACTAACTAATTTTGAAAAATTTCAGCTCAAATCACGGCAAAATAAATAATTTTTCGATGTTGTGCTTAAATTCTTCATATCGAGTTTTTTTTTTTTCAAATTTTTGGAGCATAGAAAATAGTATAACCAACGTGTATCAAAATTCAAAATTTTTGTTTTTTTTTTAAAATGTTAGTGGATTATAGAAAAATTAGTTAATTTTGTTAATTAAACAATAATTAAGGAATCTCTTGAGCGACGTTCATAGTTCGAATCTTGGTATTATAAATATAGTAATTGGGTTGGGAGGGTTGTCCCTCCATGATGGACCTTTGCAGTACCCGATTCGAATTAATCAGACAATGAATCTGAACCGGATGGTTAAGACAAAAAAAAAAAAAAAATTACAAATCTGCAATGTAAATATTTTTGAACATGTACCAATAACAAGAAAAATAAAAAACATGTTAATTGGTGGTGTCTTGGGTTTCGTCTTTCCATGCGATTGCAGTAATTAAATTATTTAATTGAAGTTATTTGAGCTTTAATTAAATTACTAATTAGTGTTAAGCAAACACTGAGGTATCCACATTGATCGAGGTTGAAAATTTCCACTCACTTTGTCTTTAACCTTTATTATTATTATTTTTTAAAATTTCCAAATTTCTTTAATTCCTCGTTGGATTATCGAAACCCCAGTTTGGCAACACTTTGTCTTGCAAAGAAAATTATTATTTTTATTTAAAAAAAAAATTAAAAAGGATCCACGAGGTTTTTTTTTTTATATATTTTATATTTTTTTATTTTAATTGTTTTATGATTTTCTTGCATTGGTTTTGTTACCTTGAACGACAGTCATGTAAGTTTTGACCGACATTTACTGTTTTCGAATGTTACAAAGGACGAGTCAAATAACACTTGCAGAATCAAACAATGAAATGCTAGCAAAATTAATGATTCAATGCCATGATTATTTACAACAATCACATTTAATTTTGCAAAAAAAAAAAAAAAATTGAAATTATTAATGTAATAAATGAAACGTATAGATCATCCTGATTGGATTATTGCGTGGTTTGTTCAACAAGTAAATTATCGTCGAGTGACGTTATTGTTAACTATCGCATATCAATTAAGTATCAAACTGTGATTTGTTTGATAAATATTTGAACAACCCTTACTTTATAAGCAAGCTTTTGTAGTTAAATTATGTTAAAGCTCATAATATTTCTACATAATATTAGAATAAATTAGGTCATACGTTATTAATTAGGCTTTTCACAATACTAATTTCACATTTCAAGTTGTTTCCCGTACATTCGGCCTTGGCGTGAGGGAGCGTGTTAACTATCTCACATCGACTAAATACTCTGATATGATTTGTTTAATAAAATCTTGGACAATTCTTTCCTCTTGAGCTAGTTTTTAGGGTTGAGTTGTGATTTTCTTAATAAAACTTGAATAATCCTTATTTCATGAGCTAATTTTTGGGATTAAATTAAGTCCAAGTCTTTAATATTTTTACATGGTATCAGAACATGTTAAGTCTTGCGTTATTAATTGGGCTATTACACTAATTTCACGCTACAGATTGTTTTCTGTATATTCGAACTTGAGCATGAGTGGCGATTAGCTATCCTATATACTAAATACCAAATATTAAGATTTGGACAATCGTTACTTATGAGTTAACTTTTGAAGCTGAGTTAAACCCAACCCCTAATATTTCTATAGCTATATCTCCTAATGTTTTAATAATGCAAAGATAATCTGTAACAATGCAAAATTTGATGTTTTATTTCTTGCATCTAACGAGATATTCGCGATACAAAACCGATCTTCTCCAGTGCACGGGAGCCCTGCCCACAACTTACTGTATGAACAAGAAGAATGAAAAAATTAAAAACACAAACGTAATAACATCGATATTACACTGATCACCCTAGGTTTTCAATTAACAACACTTGAAGGAGAGGGTCTTGGGCTGGGAAGGCCCATAATAGCAAGCCTAGGCGACACTCGAATCTTCGGGCTGGGCCGTGGCGAAGGGATTGGATAGTTGTTCGAGGAGCGGCCCGGGGAAGGCGATAGATTGACTTTCTCAAGGGCCCGTGATTGAAGATCCATCGGATAATCCCTAACACAACCAATCCTGGGGCCAACTCCGCTAGTCCACTTGCACGACAAAGTCTTGGTCAAGTCAAGTTTGGGTGCATTTATGTTAGCTGTATTGATGCATACATTGCCCTCTGTTACGTAGTTTTCGGGCCCATTGAATCCGGGCCCATCTGATGTCGCTGTCGTCGCAATTTCGGGATTAGGTTCTTCCTCCGTAGCTTTACCCTCTGGAGAGTCGTCATCTATTGAACATCTCTGTATAATAAAATATAGGGGCTATTTGTCAAATTCTTGGTTTTCTTGGGGTCAATAATCGAAATTTGATAAAAACATTGTAGTCCCTAACCTTGACATTAGTCATATCTACATGGTTCTCCTCAAGAAAACTGATAAACTCTTTGAAGTTGTCCTCTGTAGGAAGATAGTGACCGCTATAAGGCCATATTGCCTGCAAGAAAACAATAAGGGGCAAACAATGAAAAAGCGAACATTGTCCCACGAGCATCGTGGGTAGTACCCTTCGAAGGTAAATGCGCGTTTCAGATGGTAGAAAAGGAAGACAATTCAACCATTTTAAGACATGATTAATGTTTTTCAAATCCTAGACTAAAAAGTAGAGATATCATCACACATATCAACTAAGATGCATTTTTAGTTCATAAATCGTACCTCGAGAATGCCATTGTGAGCAACAAGTCTTCCGGCCGCTGTAGTGACTGCACCCGATAGGAAACTCGAGTGCTGAAAAACACCTTTCCTCTTCCGCGCCACGTACAAAGACCTCGACGGGCTGAGGACAAATATCCACTTAGAACTATCATCTGTGTTCAAGAAAATGCCACTTTGCTTGTACACTAACTTTCTCTCCTCGACGATCACTTCGTATGATTCCCTCTCTTTCTACAATACAAAAAAAGATCATAAGTTGTAAATGATATGATTCTTGTTTTACTTCGAAAAATTTCATAGGAATGAGGCTTACAGGTCCAAGATATTGGATGCATTGACGATTGAGGTCGGCTCTCGGGCAGCTCGGTAGATTCACTTCCTTACCATCTCCAATATCCAACCTTAAAGAAAAACAAATGGCAAACAAAAACACAGGATTATTAATAAGGATAAGCTAGAGTACATACATATTCTTCATTTTTGCTCTTTGAGATACACTATGGATGAGAATATTCTTACCAATAGAAGAAAGGTTGATAACTTTTCCTGTCGGACCACATGTCGTAGTAAAAGTGTAAGTTGCGTCCATAGCGATGACGCGGATCAATCTGTCGTAAACATAAATAGCACGATTATCATATGACCGGAGTCAATCAGCTGACACTCAGGACAAAATCAACAATGCGAGGTATGCCTCAGAGGGGATTTGGCAATCTCAGAGGGGGTCTAAGTGTAATTAATCCTTTATATTTTATAACACTCAAACTTGCTCCGTTGATAAAAATTTCTGGCTGGTTCCCAAAAGCCCTCAGTTACTACCACCACAGAAGACAAGTATCATGAAAATGATTGATATTGAAGGGCAGAGAGAGCTTACAGCTTCAAGCCAGTGATGCAGAGCAAGTTTTTGAGCTTTCTCATCCTTGAGTAAACCTTTGCCAACCTATCCAAAAAAACAATCATGTCAATCTTTTATATTTTAAGGCTGTACTCCATGAGATATCGAATTTTACCAACATAATTGGCGTACCTTCGCAGCCCTTCTCCTCGCTCGACCCCAGCGCGAAGCCGCAGTTTCTTGTTCATTGCTGTTGAAGAACGATATCGAAATTCTGTCCAAATCTGCTAAATCCAGAGTTTTCCACCTATTAAGGATAAAAGTTGTGAGAAAAACAAAAGTAAAAACAATAAATCAATCCATTCAAGCATTAAAATGGCCTGATAATCAATTAATCAAACAGATTCTCCAAACACAAACCAGAGCTCTTCAACCACAACAGCGCAATCCGCAAGGTTCCTTCTAGTTCTATAACTCTTGTACACTTTTTGTAGCTTAGTTGCAGCATCATCAAGCTCACAAATAGGCCTCGGAGACGAAAAAATAAATGGAACCGGGCTTTCGGGCTTCGCCCTCTTGATTTGTTCATCATCTTTTTCATCAAAGGACGCTGAATTTTGAGCCACAACCAATCCTTGTATAGGAACAAGCGTGTTTAGCATTTGTTTTTCGGGTTTCGGGCTTTTTTCGAACTCCTCAACATTGCCAAGATTCTTGAAACTAAGTGTTCTCATGATCATCTCTCCTTCTTTGCTTCCAAAGCTTATTGATCTTGCAATTGCTGTTTCTATATTTTCTGTTAAATTGAAGATCTTAGGCCTCAATGTCTCATTCCAGGCTGATAAAAGTAATGAAATTGACAATCCCATTTGCCAAAATCAGCAAGAAACCTGTAAATACACCTAGTTTAAAAACAAAAGAAAAATTAAAAAAAAAAAAAAGAAAAATATCACAAGATTATCAGTTTCATCTACAAAACTAAAAACCCTTCATTTATACACTTTCTTGAATCAAAACTACAGACAAGAAAGTCGAAAAACCAACGTATAATTACTAAAAATCGCATAAACTAGCTGAAAATCACCAGTATAAAAGCTTAATACCAAAAACAAAAGATATTTATGGAAGTTGAAAAATCAAGAAATTAATAACTCACCTCCCAAAATAGTAAGCAAGATTCACTTTTTCTCTGTAAATTTCTTCTTCTTGCTTCAATATTTTAAACTCAATTTGCAATAAATGAGGCTCAGTACGTAACCACCTACTACTCTATACTAGAACGAGGACACTCATTCACTTTATATATACTAATTTCAGTCAACTCTCAACAAGTACATTCAAAGTCGGTAACCAAAAAAAAACAATAAAAAAACAAAAAGCAAAATTTCCAACTAAAAAACAAACAAAAATTGTGGAAAATATTGGGCTAATGAATCTTCAGTGAAACTCCAAGGAACAACGAGTGAAGAAAGCACCAAATAGTAAACCCCTCGTGCTTTGATTTTTCGTCAATGTAAAAAGTGGAAATAAAAAAAAATATAGTGACATTACCCTTTTTTCTGTGCAAGACCATGACTGCCAGAAATACTCGTCGACTTTGCTTTTCAGGGTCTTTGTTTTCTCTTTCCACACACACTCACACACACGTATACATATGTGACTATGATTGTCGAGGAAAATTCCAACCAAAACACGGCATGGACCAACCCAATCGATCAATAATGAATATTAATACATTCCATACAATAAGTTCTAATACATTTATTATATAATTGATTATTTTTTTAAATTATATTTTAATTATATAATAAATATAAAATAGTCAGTACGTAAATTACGTTCGTGTGGCCGAACTCCAAACAAAAATTTTCAGATTGTTGATTATCATATGCAAAAGATGTTGAATTGTGAGACCTCTTATTTCTTCTTTTGGGAAGTCATCTTGAGCCTTTCAATCTGATTTTTTTTTTTTTTTTTTAAAGTCATGTGAGAGAAACTCTGCATGGGATGGGCTTCACATTTTGCGTTCGTCGACCAAAAAATTTTGCTCTTTTAGTATGCATTGATTAGTTTTTTTTTTTTGCCCATGACAATTTATTGAAAATGATAATTCAAAATCCTATCCAAGTGTCACGTTATCGAACATCACGTCATATCAATATACTCGTAATATACACACACACACACACAAAATATCTTGATTAAAATATTGAAGACGTGTCCAATCTTTTGGAGTCCTTTTACAGTTCCTTTCACAGTTCCTTTTGAACAAGGACTCTAAACATTTTTCAAAAAAAAATACGACTCCGCCCTCCAATGCCCTCCAATTCCTTTCACAGTTCCTTTTGAACAAGGACTCTAAGGTTATGTTTGGAATAAAAATTTTGGTGAGGAAAATTTGAAGAAAAATGAAAAGAATCAAACATGAAAACATAAAGTACTATCGTTTGAAGCAAAGAAAAAATTTTATATTCTATTTTTCTTACCAAAATTTTAGAACCAAACTGAGGGTAAACATTTTTAAAAAAAAAATACGACTCCACCCTCCAGCTTCTTTCACAGTTCCGTCGCGGTTGCTTATTATAAAATATTTGAAATTTGTTTCTGGAAGATGATGGAAGCAATACTATAAGATACTTCAAAATATAATTTTGGTTGCATACTTAAGCATTACTCAATATTGGAATATTATCCTCGGAGCAATATTGTAAGGTGAAAATTTAATTCCAAGTTGATGGAACCAATTAACCGTATAAATGAAGGACCATACGCCCATGGTTTTCTAGCAACAATAAAGTAATGTGGCCCATATTTACGACTCAATAATTGATTTATAGTATCATGTTATATCATTTTCGCAAGTTGTGAATTACAGATATTTATATATATATATATATATATATATGTATTAATTTCGTTTTCTAAGACACTAAATCCAACAAGTTAGAGACGTGACATCATAAGAAGTTATTATTCACTTGCATAGTTTTAAGTGACAAAATATATTGCTTTGTCACGAAAATGATTTTCACAAATTAGTAGTAACAGAAATTGTATTATGTTATCATCCTTAATAATTAATAATACGTTTACAAAAACATCTTAGCGAAACTGAAGATGTTATTTTAAAATTATATTCAATCACTACGAGAAGATAAGTCAATTGGTGGCAATATAACTAGTGATAATGAAAAAATTATCATTAATTGTGTACATTTAGTGCCCATCCAATATATATATATATGTATATATATATATAGTGTGCATTTAATGTCAACAAATTTATATTGTTACAAAACTTAGCTTGCACAATGACAATCGTGATAACATATTATGAAAAAATGATAATATATAATACAAAATTAATAATTAATAACGCACATATAGGTGACAACTTAGTGATGATGTCACAAAATTCCAATGACAAGCTAGAGACTACATGAACGCGAGAAAACTAAATATTTAGTTATATCATATTCTCCTATAACTAGATTTAAATCTATAATTTCTTATGTTTTAAATGCAAAATTACATAAGCTCCTTAAAATTGATGAAATTTAATCAGAATTGATGAATTTTAGTAAAATTATAATTTTAGGATCCTATATTTTAATTGAGGACTCTAATTTTTTTCATTTTCATTTTACAATTTGAATTTAACCATATTTGATACAGTTGGAACTTTCTACCTCAAATTGCAAGATTTAGTACAAAAATAGACAAATTCACCCGAAATTTGTAATCAGAGACGTAATAAATTGTTTTCGTTGACACGCCATTTTAAAATAGTAAAAGAACTATTGGAACCAAAAAACAAATTCTGGTTGAATTCATCCAATGTTCGGCTAAATCTTGCAATTATGGGTAACAAGTCCTAAATATGTCAATATGGTTAAATTTGAGTCTAAAATTAAAATGTGAAAAATTATAGTCCTAAATGAAAAAGTGTGCAACATATATGGTCCTAAAATTATAATTTTTCCTGTTGAAATGAATGTTTTGTTAATAAAATCTAGACATTTAATATACAAATTGAGGTTTATGTTTGTTAATATAAAAATCTAGAATAAAAAAATTGTAAACCGACTTATTAATAATCGGTCGGAATATCTATAAATATGTCTTGTATTTGTGCTATGAGAAAATGTAGAACAAAGAATACATAAAAACAACTTCTATATTTCAAACTATTTTCACTTTCATTTTTTTTTTCATTTATTAAACTAGCAACACCGCACACTCTACGTGTGTGCAAAACATAAAAAATATATATTTCAATTTAGTAGTTAATTTTTTTTAGAATGAAAATATAAATATATTATTAAATTTCTTTAATAAGAACACTTTTTTAAGAATTATTTGAAATAATTTATTAAATTATAATAATTTAAAAATAAAATAATAATATGAAATAAAATTACATGATAAAGAATAAACAGAAAAAAATACCAAATAATTGTAATTAGAGAAAGTGGTTTGTTGGTTGAGAACATGAGTTTTTTAAATTGAATGTAATATTACAATATTGACCTTTTTATTTGCTTATTTATCGCATGTGTTTACTAATTAAAATGGTAAAATTAACACATCAAAATTTGATATCTGAGTTAAATCGATTTCATATGAATTTTCAATTTTAGTCATAATTTTACATATCTCTATTTATTTTACATAAAATTGAAGGGTAAATTTTGTAAAATTACATAAATAACTGTCATTTATGATATAAAAATAGCTTTCTTTTTATAATAGTATAGATATATGTTTACACTTATACATAAGAAAGCCATAATAACTCCTCCAATCCGCCCACGTCTAACTCGTCATACCTTGTCTCCCAATTAAATTTTGATCTAGTTAATTAGATCGCCTCTACTCCAAAAATCCAATTCTTCTATTTTAAATTCTAATTACATTATTATTCCTTAATTAATCAAATTCCAAAATTTTCAAAAGTACTTTATTAAAATTTAAATATCCATAACAACTCTAGATCATGTTTGCCAGTAATTTATCACACACGGCCAAGATGATGCTACAAACATCTCTAAACGCCACGATCTCCTTAACAACCGCCGCCGGCTCGCGCGGCGGTCCGGTGAACTCCACCTCGCAAGCGGCGGCCTGGTTCATGGCCACGGCGGCGAACCCTCTGACAGCTTTCGTGTCGCCCTCTTGCATGGCCATCTTAGCATCACTTCATCTTCTCATCACATCTGAAAATTTCACGTGACATTTGTAATACCTCTGCTTCTGTTTGATCTGATATGGTCTTCTCGTGTTGTCTTTGATTTTCTCATGAAGAGCCCATATCATGGAGTGGGTCTTGCGGGCTTGGGTCTGGGCTATGGAAACGGGTCTGGATCCTAGTGCCGAAACGGGTTTGGGTAGGAGGGTTGTGCCCTTTAAGGGCTTTAGGGTATGGAGACAGAGAGTGGGGTTTCTTGTGTGGCTGCAGATTGTGTGGATCAGTTCGTCTGTTGCTTTTGTCAACGTTGCGTTGGTGGGATTTGCAGATGTGAATATTGTTTTGGTTAATGAAATCAAGAAAATTGTGATCAAGAGTGGGCTCAACAAAGAAAGGGTACTCATTTCTTGTGTGTGTGTGTGAATGTGGAAAATGTGTGAGAATTGGTGTTAAATATATAGTATAGATGATTGTTTTCCCTCTTGTAGATATGTAAAACATGATATGTACGTATAATGGCAAATTGTATTGATTAGGGAGATTTTGATTGGAGGTGTTAAGATTATGAGGAGCATAAAGAAATGATGTCGTTCTTGGCTTTTTTTTTTTTTTTTTTTGGTGAAATTGAAGTTTGATTGTTAATTACTTTGTTCGCCCTTGAGATTAGAATTGTGTGATTGTTCTTGCATCAATACTTTATGATGATTTTCTATTTTTTCCGGTTTAATTAAATAGATATACGGTGGAAGTAAAGTGAAAGTGACATGGTACATAAACAACATATTCGTGCATTGATAACTTTTTTCTTTTCTTTCTTTTCTTCGAAAACTGATTAGTAAATATAATTGAATGACCACATCATTTAAAAGATTAAATTTAAATTTCCGACGAAAAGTGTGTTTACATATGTATCTATTAGGATCATTCCATTGATTAATTATTTCATTATATAATTATAATCTAGTGAAGCAAAATCGTCTTGGACAGTACTAAAACTTTTGAACCAGAAAAAAATAATACTTCCTTTCTCATATATAAACCATGGTAATTGTGTGTCTATATAATGTGTATGAACTATGTAGAATTTTAGGAGTTAATTGGATTAAAATGGACAAAACATTATCCCAAATAATATAATTCATGCCTCAGATTGTCTCAATTATTTCAACATTATTTCTCACCAAACTATAGGTTTTGGCTTACCACATGACCAGTACAATACGATACAACAAAGATCATAGAACTTCAGGGTATTTGTTTGTTGTTCAGTAAGAAAATGTTGGTTTATTGGAAAATATTTATATTTATGGATCGGATGATAAAATAATGATATGAATGTTTAATGCATCCTTAGCCTGACCTTTTAGTTTATCTCAGATGTTTTTAATGAAATAATCTCAGTAGATAAAGCAAATCAAACATGTCTTTAGTTAGATTAATTCTAGAATTCGAACAAATTAAGAACATGTTCTGCAATTATCATTAGGCTTTGCAGTTACATATGTTACAGTTGACTGTACATATTTAGAGCATACGCAAAATCAAGAAAACCATGAAATTAAGTTTCAATATATGTTTTTTGCTTAATTAATCTTGAAAATTAATTTTCGTTTGCTTAACACATCTCACACCTCCAAGGTTTGGCCTAATTTCAATAAACCCCCTGAGCAAAAGATGATGGAATGGGCAAAAGATAGAAATTTGACTGATTTTTTATTGCAAATATGACACATTAAAACATGAAGTATAGCAAAATTAGCCCTTAAATTTCTTCATTACTAAGCCGCGATCCCGGTCCCGGCGACACTTTATCACATACAACCTCTACGACGCTACAAAGATAAATGAAGAGATTATTATCCCTAACAAGATTTGACGGATCAAGCCGACGTCTACTCAGTTCTTGGCTGCACGACTGGACTTGACTGACGGCTACAGAAATGTGCTGTTTGACAGATTGTGTGTTGCGCGCGCGCAATAATCTGTTAACTACCGTGATTTGATTGCTTGCATTGTTGAACATCTCCCAACACTTGCGGTACGTTGTTTTTATTTCGGATTTATTGTCTTTTATTGCATTGTGAAGGCCTAAAATCCTTTTCTTGTTTGTGTTGGCTTGATTTTGAGCCATCCTACCAACACTTGGGATGGATTTAGGAAAGAGGGGTTTGCCTTTGAATTTGTTAAGAATGTTTTGGCAAAAAGGAGGATTTTTTGTCTGAGGGCAAATCCTTTGGATGAATGCATCCGTTATTATTTCATTGGGTTTGAAACTATTGGTTGGTGATATTATAAGAGATGTTAGAAAAATCAAGAATGATATTGAGGGGTTATTCATTGTTTTTGAGTTCTTGATTTTTTTTGATGGGAATGAGGAACAATGTGTGAATTTGTTTGTGCTTAAATAGGTGTGGCTTTTTGTGCGAAGGTAAGAAAAATCAGTTCGGATCTTTTGTTATATAATTGTATTATATCTTATGTTACACTCATCAATAGACACCACGTGTATTGGTGAGCGGTCGAGATAAGGAAAGAGAATCTTTATATTTTTTTTTCCATATCATCAGTTTTTCCATATCTGTTCTTCTTTCGACTGCTCATCAATACACGTGACGTCTATTAATGAGTCGTCTATTAATGAGTATAACAAACGATGTAATACAATTATGTAACAGAAGATCCGAACTGAAGAAAAATGGTGCACATATATAATGGCAAATGGTATTGGCGGCCATGCTATTGTTGGCAAATTCTACATAGGTTAGTGGAAAATTTCAATAATGTAAAACAATCGTCACGTAATTAATACTCATTTAGTCGGGTTGGGCATGAATTACGATTTTCCATAATGGAATACGATAGGACCATTGGAAATAAAAGTAACACAATTTTTTTTTCCCCATGGAAAATGTTGCTAAAATATTTTGTGTTGTTTTTCTTTTTCTTGTTTATTGATGACTTATAGATAGTATGACGATCAATTTAAAATTATCAATTTGACACAAAAGAGTCGTATGCTGTTCAAACAAAAAGGTCAACAATTATAATAGTTTTGTCAAAATGTTAAATTTGACTAAAATCATTCCTTATGAAAATGATTCATTCACAAATTCAAAACTTCCACAAGACTATTAACCAAGAACAGCAAAAATCAAAGAAAAATAATTCCAAAGAATCATGCATGTATGTATGTATACAATACATATATACATTCGTATATGTGTATTTTTTTTTCATCTTTTTCTTCTCAAATAAAAAGAAAATAATAAAAACTCTACCTATTTTTTCGATGCATTATCTTGATCGTGATTAACGCTCGAAGCCTGTCTGGAAAAGGACAACACACCACTGTGTGTTTTCGGATGATACGTAGATATCTTGTTGCCACGCTCATCGTACACGATGCTGTCCTCGTCCTCGTCGGGTACCCTACACTTCTCTCCTAGTATTATCGTCTTCTTCCAAATCGAATCCTCTTGTTTCAGTATCTTTTGCTTCGCACCCACGGCTCTCATGCTCATGCTCGACAGCAGCTTCGACGCCGACGACGACATCGAGAACGACCGCTGGTGCTGGCACGACGTCGTCCGGGTCATCTTCGGGGCGTCGGCGCCGGGCGGCGGCGGCAACGACATCTGCTGTTGTTGGTCGGCACCGGGGGGATCCGCAGTGGTTTCGGTGGAGGTGGCGATGGAGGCCTTGTCTTGTGGGGTGGCGGCGGAAGAGGAGGAGGCGCCCCCGCTGCCGCCTGTGGTGAGGCCGTCGTCTCTTTTGGGGGTCCCCTCGTTATCCGGGCTCGCCGGGGGCGTTTTCTTGCGGGTCAGGACTCCGCACAGGCATGAAACTGCAGCGAAATCGTTGCAACAGCTCATGAAAAATGGTCTATTACAATTAATCAATTATTGCAATAGAAAAAAAAAAACTAGATTATAAGTAGAACTACATATATATATATATATATATATATTGTAATTATGTGTATATAATGATAACAAGATTTTTATTTTTTTGTTTTTGGCTTTTTCTAAAGGAAATGTTTACCCATGACAGAGGTTAAGATAAAAGAACACTAAAGATCACGATGATCGCTGCGGTTTTAATTTCTTCAAACATGAAGATGAAGTTATTCAAATGATCATATTTTGGGATATACAAGAAAGATATTTTATTTAATTAATTGTTTTTTTGATATTTTAGATTTTGTTTTAGTTTCTATTTTTTTTTATTTTTTTTGTAAATTGGTGACCGAAAGAGAATGCTTGAATTCAGGGGTGGGATGAGAAAAGCCAGGGCTAAAAGGTTGGCACCTCTATTTGAGCTATAACATTAAATATTGACGGTTGAATTAGTTACATTCGTTGAAATATATATATATATATATATATATATATATTCCTTAGAATAATTTGATGAGATATTGAGTTGGGCAGTTTTAATTATATGAAATTAATATAAGTGGATAATATTTTTTCCCATGCATTAATTAATGTACATCACGTGCCAAAAAAAAAAAAAAAAAGAGTGATCTTAAGGTGAATAGGAAAAAGAGAGAGAGAGAGAGAGTTACATAATTCTTTTTATATTATATATAGATTTATACTCATATATATGCGTATAATGTATTGATAAGTATACTAAAAAAGTGTTACAAATGGCCAAACCATATGAAGTCCCAAAATAAATATCGGGGTCGTACGAAAGTCTTCTATTGACTTGAAAAATATCATTTTGAAGTGGAGAATTATTATTAGCACTTCATTTTAATTTTCTATTGAAAACTTGACTAAAATACCAATTTATTTTAAAATATGACCGTATACACTTTAATTCCTCAACTATTTGCTATGTATCATTCACTTTTCTAAACTATTAAACACGCATTTACTCTGCTCAATTAAAAAATTAGTCAAAATTGTCGTCATACGACTCATATTTATACAATTTTTATTTATTTATTATTATTATTATTATTTTTATTTTTCACACTTAGCATTCTAAATTCTACATCAAATCATTTATTAGTTATAAAAATAATTTTTAATTTTGATATTAAAAATAATTGATAGCTTAAGTAAATTGAAATGAAAACTAAGTCAATAAGTTATTGTAATAATACCTAAAAATTAAATAGGAAAAAACTATTCCAATTCTTTAAATTTATAATTTATTAGGTATAAATTCTAAGTAAAGTTTGAATATTTTTAAAAAATGGGTAAATAATTTTTAAACTATAATTTAAATGTCTTTTACAATAAATTTAATTGTGATATATTTCAATAAATTTAATTTTTTTCAAAAAAAATAAATAAATGTAATTTCTTTTAAAAAAGAGTATATACATTAAATTTGTCTTAGGAAAAAAAATACACGAGTTGAAGTAATTAATGAAAACATAATTATTCATATAGATTTAAAATAATTTAAAGTTTACTTTTAATTGAATTGCAAATAACCTAGTTTTTAGTTAAAGCATGTTTAAAAATAAATTTAAATTAAAAATTAGTATAAATACTTTGTGTATTATATATATTGATATATATTTATATAGATTTAAGGATACTTTTGGTTATCAAATGCTATAGGTTTAATTTCTATTTCTTCTAATTTTTCTATTCCTTGGCCAATAGGATTTTATTTATCTTAATTATAATTAATTAAAATTATATTATACATGCATACTATGTTTCAATAATTAAATCAATTCACATAGACACATGTTACTATCTCAATATAATAGTATACAATATTATTAAAGATATATAAAAGATTGGTATGACACTGCCAACCAAATAAAATCTTATTCAACAAGATATCTATTAGTTCTAAAAATATATTTCCCCAAAATATTTCACTGATCATAACACCAAACAAAGCATCATCATATGTCAATTGTTTAAGTCAGTTTGTGCCAAATTCATATTCCATACGCTTGTAAATAATTACTGAGTTTAAAGTTTGAACTAAACCAATAAAAAACCATCAAATTACTGACATTTTGAGTGAATTTTAAGTAATATAATATACATATATGTGTATATATATATAACAACATAAAACAGTTAAAGAAACATGAAATCAATCAAAAGGCTACTGCCAACAAATCTTCCAATAGTTGTGTTAAAATTATCTCCCCCCCCCCCCCCCCCCACCCAAAAAAAATCGAGATTCATGGTATTAGACGAGCCAGTACAACAAAAATCTTTGTAGGACTAAACCACTGTACACTCGCAAAGGACCAAATGACAAAACCAGTCAGTAATTTTTTTGTTTATAAAAAGATTTAAAAAATAAAATTCAAAAAAAAATGTGTTCAAGCTTTGGCCTTTGATGGAGATGTCATCAAATGATGCAGCGTGCTTGCTTGGATAACGGCACTGGGATCCGTCTCTCTCGTACGGGTTGCGCCCGGTAGCGGCCTCACCACACCACCAGTGCGCGCAAAACGTCTCCACGGCCTTGGAAGGTATCGCACCAACCGTGACGAGCTTACCAGTAGAATCACGCCAAGAATGATCAGTAGCCATCCAACAAGAAGCGTGAGACGAGCCGCGGGAGCTGAAGGCAGTCGTTCGCCCAATGCAAACATACCGGCCAGTACACCGCTAACGATTGAAGCCACTGCTGCACAAGTGGACACGACGATTGCTCTTCCGTGCTTCAAGCCGCGGGTCTGTTTCGAAAATCAGAGGGGCAAAGTATCATATATCTTGAATCTTTCATCCTTCGTGAATCACTAGGACAATCTTGATAGCGAAATCAACAAGAAGAAGATGATTTAACAATTGTGATAACAAGAACGCCCTCCGGTGAGACTATTTAGTTTGTAATCACACAAGTATCGCCTCTTGATTTCGAAATTACACATACTTCCCTTTATAACTTATTTCCACCCAATTCTGTATTTTCATGATGTTGTATTTCAAATTTCAGTAAACTTTACAGATTGTTCTCGCACGTTTGGATGATGTTATCCAAGTTTATTAACAGAATTTCTATACATTATATTATGTTCGCGCCTCAATGCACACACACATGAATCTAGGTTTAAGATATAAACTATCGATACACGTTGCAACATCCCAATCAACAGCATTCATGTTACCTGGTAAACAAATCCAGAAGCACTGCAGGATACACTGATTCCAACGCAAACAGGAAGCAACAACTTGGAAAATCCCTGCTCCAAGAATACAAATCCCATCTTCGATATTACAGATGCCATCCTGAAATTACATTCGAAGTCGTTTTTATTGGTTTATTCCTCAAAACAAGACCCAAATGGAAACAAGCTACGGGATGAAAATAACCTCACAAGAATATTTATTCTTTTAAGCTCAAGATAAAACAGTACCCGAATAAAATGCCGGATTCCAAACCGTAAATGATTTCTTCAACCACTTCAGATTGCATCTGCCAGGTCAAAATGCAAACAATTGAGACTAATTCGACAAGGCTTGTAGTTCACAAGGCTTTATATCATGATATCTTCAACAGGGTTTTCCAAACATACCATCTCCTGTTCTCTTCTTTGGCGTCTATACACACGAAGCAATCCATTAAGGACTAACTATAATGACCAAAAACAAAATACAAGGTTAAGATAATTAGAAATGAGTAGAAAAGAAATCCTTCTTTAAACAAAGTAAGATAGGTTTACACGTATGAAATTGTTTACATATATAATTAGATGCAGAATAAGGTAAGATACCTACAAACAAGAATGCGATAACAAATGCTAGCAATGGTAAATGAGCAACTGAGATGGAATCTGCCATTTGCTCTTCCCCTCCAGCACCGACACCTGGATGCACGAAACACCAAAAAATAAATTATATATATATAGTGTGTGCGTGCGTGCGCGCAATGCACTCCAAGGAATGTTAGTGTCTAGTTTGCATCCCAAAGAACTTACATTACCTATAGTGCCAATACCAGCCAAAGCAATTCCTATCCAGTCAATAACATTCATGATCTCCTTTAGATAAAAATGAGAGAAAACTGAAAGGATAGCAAGTCCACAGCCGGAAACGGGTTGAATTACTGATACCTATACGAGAGGTAAAATCTAATGATCAAGCCATTAAAATGACCTGTGAGAACACATAAATGTATGAACAGAGTGGACTTAAGTATGTAAATTTGATGGCATTTACAGGAGCTTGAGATAGTGCTAGCAGCATCAGGAGAGCTCCAAATATATCCATCAAGAAGCCAGTAATCCATGTTCTGTTGGAAGCATATGCTCTTATCACCTGCAAATACACATCATTTTCCATATTCTACGCTGCTTATTTCGATTTTAAGAATATGCATTTTACGAATATATCAATCAGCGCGCAAATACCATCAGCAAGAAAGAAAAAAGCTAGACAATTGACCAAAATATCAAAATTGATAATCAATGCAGTACTTAATAATGCTTTACAAATCACAAAGATGAGTTCTACGGTAAGAATTTCATCTGTACAAACCCAAACAAGATTAGGCTATCCCTTCAATCAAAAGCAAATCTATGAAAACAATGTACCAGATACATAACCCCTTCCCCCCAACCACCCTTCAAAAAAGATCACCACTATACAAAACCCATCAAGAAGAATAAATAAAGATCGGATGATCCAAGGACACGGCTATAGAAAATCAAAATTAACAAGGGGGAAAGAAATGGATCAGGCCCTGTTTACTCAAATAAAAAAATTAAGAATATTTGTGCACAAACTTACTGACCATAACGAGAAAACACACAAAAACAAACACAAATAGGGTGAAGCCACAAAAATAGAACCTTCACCAATACAAAGACAACCATAAAGAAAAAATAACGATCGCCACAAACCTAATTAACAACCAAGAAATTTTTTCGTCCAAGATTTACACAAACCACAAGCCCAGAAGCCATTTTCACATTGAAACACACATATACACACATATATATCACAAACCCTTATGCATATAAATACCTTGAGCTTGAAAGAGAGGGGTGGGAGGATGAGGGTGCCCTTCTTCTGGAGGATTTTGCCGATGTTATTCCCCGCCGTCGCCGCCACCGTCAAGAAAACTGCTTCCCACATCTCTCTCTCTCTCTCTCTCTCTCTCGCCCCCTTTGGTGCGTTCTTGTTCTTTTTCTTTGGCTTTTTCTTCGCTAATTCCCTTCTTTTTGTGTTCTGAGATTGATTAATTCGTGTGTGTGATGTGTGAATTTCTAAGCCCTGTCAAGATCTCTGTCTAAATCACAGATCTCCGTCGATTTGCGTCAAGAAATGGCACAGTTGATGGGTTGTTTGGCTCTCGGTTTCTTGAGCAAGGAGCAGTGATATAATATTCCCAAGAATATGTTTCTATTTCCTTTTCTGTAAATGAACATCTGGGTTATTAGGAGGGGTAATAAATTGTATCATTATTTTTCCAGAGGGCATAAGAGTCAAGTGGTTCAATTTATCGATATTACAGTAATAGATATTGGGGTGTAATGCCATTGATAAGGGTTTGAATTTATCATCTCCAAAAAAAGAGTGTAATATCTCGATTTGAATTTTGTGTGTGTTTCGGTTGACCCTCAAAATCTTGTATGTATCATTCTAATTAATATTATAGAAATCGTTTGCTTTGATGGTCAGTGATGATTTATTTATTTAAATTAATCATCGTTATCAAGTGTTTATTTTTCTATTGCCATTGACCCCCTTTAACCCGGAGCCCCGGGATAATGCCTGTTTATTGCTGGGTAATTAAACCGCCCACTCTGGACAGTTAAATAAACCATCAAGAAGTTGATGTTGTGGAATTACTATAATACCCTCGATTAGTGATAAAATTACCACTGATGCCCCCTCAAGAGTCCAGGCAAATTACAAGACATCTAACCCTTGTTTCACTTCGTCATATTCTTCCCCCAAAAATTCTTTCTCCTAGGGTTTCGAAGATGGTCAGATCGAAGAGGGGGGGGGAGGGGACGCGACGGTCTTGGCCAGAGTTGTGAGAGAAAAGAGGGACGTTGGCGTCGAAGATCAGAGTGAATGGTGATCGAGAGGCGTGGCATGAGAGAAGAAAAAGGGTGGTAACGTGGATGAGAGAGGGAGGGAAGTGATCGGCATGGCTAATGGGACAGTGGCCGGAGCTCAGGCTAAGAGGGGAACGGAGGCGCGGCACACGACGGGTGAGATCGGCGGTGATTGGGCGGTGGCCAGGGCAACGGTGGTGGTTGCTGGCCGTGTGGTCACCGGCAATTGGAGAGTGAAAAGATGATAAGAAAAAGTGGCTGAAGATCGGTTGGAGGTGGTGACTAGGAGAGAGGGCCAAAAATGGCCTTGTTGGAGGGGTTTGTGGAAGGTGAAGAAGGAAAGAAAATTCAAAATAGGATGATGGAACTGAAGATTGTTGACGGGAATGTTATGAGCCAAGAGGGATTTTCAACAAGGCACTTGCTCAAGTTGCAGAGAATTAGAGGATTAACAGAAAGTGATTTTCTTTTTTGCTCCAATCAGGAATCTTTTTTTTCCATCACTCTGTACTGCCTATGTTGGTATAAAATTTGAATTATTTGGTACTTGTGTGAAGCATCATATTTATCATCCATCCTTTTTTCTTTGTATTTAGTTTGCAATTGCTCAAATAAACATGAATGTGAATTAGTCATTCTTAATGCATTCAGTTTTTGGTGTTTTTTATTTTTTTGGTAAGATTGTACATATGGAGTTCATCTCCCTGATTGAATGGTAGCAATACTTGTTTGGTACGAAAGAAGAGAATGGGGACTTGAAGATTATTGAATGCAAGGGCCAAAAAGGTAATATCTTATTTTTACCCAGGTTGACAAACAAAATAAATAATATAGTCGGTTTGGCTACAACAAACCTTTTTAACACCAATAAAATAAACATAACGAGTCTTTCTTAACCCCTATGAAACAGTAATTTAAACAATTCTCCATAAGCTTAACATTTGTTATCCATCACTATTAAAGTAAACGATTTCATAGGGTATTGTGAGTTGATTGTATAAAAAAATAAAAATAAAATAAAAGTGCAATGCCGGGATTCTAATCCTGACAGTGTGCGTGTGTGGTGATGTGTACACATTTGTATTATAAAAAAAAATGCACAAAGTGGTCTTACTTCATTTTATTTGATGATATTGCGTTTTAGGAAATAAATATTAGATTAATACGTTCTTAAACTTTGATTATTTCATAAATTATTTTAGAGAAGTTAGTTCTTTATTGTTATTCAACTTTCAAGAATTAATTTTCATATTGTGTGTTGACATTTTAATGTATCTCACCAACTTATTTAAGAATTTAGAATTCGGAGACCTTCTTAAGAGATATGTGATGACAATAACGCACAAATAATTTGGTTCGAAAATAATATTTTTATCTGCAAGTAATTATCAATTATCAACCATTGACGAGCAAATTATCAAAAATAAAATCATTCATATAAAAGCCTAATATTAAGAAAAATGTAGTTAGGCAAATTAGATGTATTATTTTTTAGCCCTTTGGGAAGCCAACTATCACCCTACAACAACTTTAGATCTCGTTTGGATGAATTTTTTTAAACATGAGTCACTTATTTAAAAAATAAAAAATGTCTGGCACGTCAGTTTTTAATGATGATAAGCCAAAAAAAGTTCAAAATTTTCTTTTTAAAAAAACTATTTAGAATAACTCCAAATAAAAATATCTTTGAAAATATTTTTATTTATTGCATTCAAATACAAAACTGTTTATTTTTTAAAAAAAAACTTTAATATAAAAAATAAAAATCAAGAAGCACTATTTTTTTTAGTACAATCCATGCCCTTAGTCATATGCCCTTACTCTTACCCCCTAATTGGGAATTTTTTTCATGAACCAAGTATATGCACCATGTAGTTCAGATTCAGGCATATGTTATATATTAATTTTTTATAAAATAAATAGCACACGTAACTGAATTTAGATCGTACCGTATCTGAGTAGGATCTATACAGCGCTTCATATAAGAATCCCCCCCCCCCCACCCCACCCCGCCAACCATAGCAAGTACAAATGCTTGCAACATTCCTTCTTTCTTGTCACACATCGTACCCTTATTACTCTTCAAATTCTTAGATGAGTTAGGTACAACACATTCAATTTAATCAAATTTATTAAATTAAAAAAAAAGGTTTTATCCTATGGTCTAAAAGTAAGAAATTTGGCACACTACTTGTTTTAAAATGACATACTTTTGAATTCCTCCACAGTAAAATTGATATCAAATTCGGTCATCTTTCCATGACCATAAATTCGTCATCTTAGCATTGTAAAGGTTGTGATGAGAAATCCTAAATTTGATAGCATATTATATACATACATACATACATATATATAAATGTATATATATAAATGATGAATTTAGTATCATAAATCTAATCAAAAGTCAAAAATGTGGGAACCGTTTGTAATGCTTAACTTTTTCTAATTAGAAAATTGAAATTTCATCCCCCGAAAATGGAAATATTCCTTTTCATATTTGTAAAAAATCAATTCTATCCTCATAGATTAGAATTTCTGACCTCATCTTTAGTTTCGTAAAATACAAAAAGGTGCATATTTTGTCAAGAAAAAAAGCAAATAAAACATAAAAGGGTGAATGAAGATGAAAATGGTCATGGCAGTTGCAACATTCAACCCAATCCAAATTAGACCCTCTTTCGAATTTGGCATCATTGAGGTCCCGAATCGAACCCTCTTATCATTCCCTCTTTCCCTTTGAATGAGTGTATATATATATGGCATTTCGATTGATATATATACGGTGTTCTGAATTAATTGCATTTAAAAAATAAACAAATCCTCCAAAAAATGCTGTGACTGAAAAGTATGATCCCAACAAGCGTCATTGACTTTTAACACCAAAATTAAAATTGCTATAAACCAACTTAATTCATAAACTTAAATTAGCTCAAACTCTTCAATATACAACTGCACCTACAAGATTAACCAACATAAAGATCACAATGAACAACTTCTTCAAATCACTTTTTGATTAAATACAAACACTCTCAGAAAGAGCACAGTTCAAGAAAAAGGGCCACTATAATCACTCTTACAAAATTTCTTCCCTCAAATCAAAAAAAAAAAAACAAAGGGGGAAAAAGATAGGGAAGAACAAAAAACAACTTTAACTTTGAAAAATCCCATTCATAAACAACTCAAAACCCTATATCCAAACAAGAAACGACTATATATGTATATTATTTTAATTTATCCAAAAAAAGGATTATTACTTTAATGAGTTTGTTGCTAAATTGGCTCCAAAATATATAGTTCGTTGCCAATTTGATCCCAATTTTATTAAAATGTCCAAACTAATCACACTCAATAACTTTCTCTCTTAAAACAAGTCCTACCGTTAAAAAATTAATGGAAATGGAATGTGCAAGTCACGTGCATGACCTGGTAAAAAGCAATACCAGTTCGAAAATAAAATCCTTATGTTATGTTTGGAACAAGAATTTTGATGAGAAAAAATAGAAAAAAAATAAAAATGATCAAAAATGAAATTTAAGAGAACTATCATTTGAAACAAAGAAAAAAAATTTCCTTTTTATTTTCTTTACTAAAAGTTCAATAACCAAACGATAGGGTTAGAAAAGTCGTTACAAGCAATTTTGTTGTATTCAGCCCCAACTTCTGTTGATGGAACATTTTGTGGTGCCATACTGATACCGCAGAGAAAATTAAATATTTTTCTTTTTTTCATTATATATATATATATATATATATATATATATTGCTTGAGGGTTTGATTGTGGCTTGCACAAAATTGAAGAGCCTGTTCACGTAAGGTGCTAAATGATTGGTTACGTCATAAGCCTACGAACAAGAATTACTTAACTCAAGTTCTACTCGAAACTTATACGGGCTCGGTTCGAGCTCAACTCGGCTCGAATTATTCGAATTTGAGCTCGAACCTTTGTCGAACCGGCCCTTACAAGCAAACTTGATTCATTTGCATATCTAGTCTATATCTGATAAGATCACAATATATTGTTTTGTGGATTATTGTTAATATATATATATAATTTAACGCTTCAAAACGTCTATCCAATACAAAAAATTTACCTCTGAGTTCCATAGTTTTTTAGACCATAATATGAATCTTGAGCTATTGTATTAATGAACTAATCCAGCATGAAGCATAAAATTACCATTTCAATATTATAATTAGCAAGGACGACAGACACGATAATTTTTGTTTCTAGGTGATCGAAATTGATTTTTATACAATATAAATAATTTTATTACCGTTGGGTGATAATTAATATTATAATAAAACAACAATAAATATAATTGTTTCATAATTTTTATAGATTTGAAACAACAAGAGAATTACGTCTGCCCTACCAACCTTCGTTTGATGCCTTTCGTGATTAAGGGTGTGAACGAATCGAGTCAAATCGAATAAGGTATTGTTCAAATTTGGTTTGAATTTTTTATCGACTTTGAAATCTTGTTTGAATTTGATTTGATTATTAAATAAACCGAGCTCAAACGAGTTTTAATCGAGTCGAGTTCGAATAATTTGATATTGTTACACATCTATTACCATATTTTAATTAATCAAGTCGAGTTCGAGCAGAGTTTTAAACTTTATCGAACGAAAAAATGTGTCAAGCTTGGTTTGTTAAGCTTAATGTACCGAACTCAAACGAGCTTTTTACAATTGATATCGAATTGAGAATTGAATAGCTTGATTCATTTTTCAGCGATAATAAATAGAATTTTTTAAGGAAACATTAATATTGACGAGTGAAATTTATATTGAAGTCTTTTATCTGATGTTCTTGTACTTTAAGTAGAAATTTTAATAATTAGATATAAACACTATTTAACGCAAAAAAAAAAAAAACACTATTTAACAGCATAACTTGCTTATCAAAATCATTTTTCACACATCACTCAAGTCAACTTTCAAATATATTAAACATATAGCTTGTTTGATTTGATCATATGAATGTATCCAATATATTAAATTCTACATACCTTAATCTTCCAAGAGGTATACTTTTGTATTTTCGTTGCAAGTGTCAACAAGCTTTCAAGTAGGAATTAGATGGCTAACAAAAATAATATTGAAACAAATGATCAATATCAAGGTTGTTGTATTATAGTGGTGAGTATTCCTGCCTGTTGTGTTGTGGAGTTGGGTTCGATTCTTAGCGACGGTTTCAAGTATTTTAAGATTTATTTATTTACAATTATTTTAGATATAAAAAGTTTATATCTTTTAAAAGCAAATGGAGCCGTTGTAGTATAATGGTGAGTATTGTCGTTAGTCACGCGAGCAACTCGGGTTTGCTATGCAGCAACAACTTTGTTTTTCGTTTCAACCATTCCAAGATTTATTGATTTACTATTATTTTAATTAGATATAAAAACATTTATATCTTTTAAAAGTACATGAAGTTGTTGTATTTTAGTGGTGAGTAGGAAATTGTTACGAGTGATATCACTGTATTCCGTCTCAATTCCTGTCGCTAAATTTTTTTGTTGTGTTGGTGCCATACACGTATTTATAGGTGCTCGAGGGTTTGTGTAATTGTTTGTATTGTGATGAGTAACTCACAAGGAGGATATAATTGAATTGAAGCTTCAACTTAAATTTATTCAAAAAATAAATAAATAAAATGTGTAGACGCTTTAACTTTTTCGACATGCAATAATTATATAAAAATGTAATAGAGTATGCCATAAATTATATTTCTAGAAATTTTCCAATAACAAAAAGGAAGTTTCCAGAAATTTTCTAAGAACCAAAAGAACTTTGTTTAGAGAGTTTTGAAGAATTCATAGCCGTTCTAGGAGAGTTTAGAAAGTTTTGAACAACAAATAAGGAGATGCATCTGGTATATATACATATACCAAGAGTTAGGGAGTTTTGAAGGTTTCATAAATGTTCCAAGAGTTTATAGAGCTTTAGAGAGTTTTGAACAAAAACAACAAGATGCATCTAGTGTGTACACATACACACCTTGGTATCCACAAAGAATTCCAATAGTTTAGAGAGTTTGAGTTTTGAACAAAAACAATAAGATGCATCTGGTGCGTACATATACATACCCTGGCACACACAAAGAAATGTTTAAAATCCCACAACTCCCACTACAAAACCACATAACCACAGAAAAAAAAAGAAGAAAAATGGCACCAAGTGTGATTCACAGAGATAACCGCTGACATTTCTATGAGCGGCATTATAAGGAATTCTTTCCATCGTGTCCATGATACTCCAATAGAGTTTAGAACTCTAAACGGACAATCCCGATTCCCAAAAGAAATATTAGTTATGATTTGCTATGAATTTACCAAGTGTGGTTCACAGAGATAACCGTCGGCGTTTCTATGAGCAGTATTATAAAAAATTCTTTCCTCGTGGCCATGATACTCCAACAGAATTTAGAACTCTAAACGAACAAGTGTACTCGTTAAGACTTAAAAATCTATCATCCGACAAGAGCTACTAAGAGGTCCGAACTCGATTGGACGATCCCATAAATCAATAGAGAACATTGCTTGATCACAATTTGGTTTAGGTTTAAGAGAATAAAATTATGAAGAAGTCGAGTCGTGCGAACACAATATTTAATTAAGTTAGAAAACGAGGGACAGGAGCAAGTCGATAAGGGAGGCACAAACTAAAAAAAGATAGTGGTCGGTAGGAGATTCATCATACAAATTACAAAACAACTCTCAAATGCAAGTTACAGACAAATATAAAATTTGTAACGTAAATGCAATTTACAAATATATAATCTAAAATGTAGTGTTTTAAGTCTACAATCAAGAAAAAATAATCTCAGCCTATCACTCTTTTGAAAAAGTTCATGAGTACCAGATTAACTTAACATAAATATCAGATTAATTTAACATAAATATGTAAACATAAATATCATATCAATAAAGTTCATAAGCACTAGATTAATTTAACATAAATTATTTGAAATTATTTGAAATTCAATTTTGAATCCATTTATTCGTGAGGGATTAGATGAAATTCAAAAGAACTAAATTCTTTAAATATAAAAGAAGAATGAAGGAAACATTATATCGAGGTAATCATATTAGGCACTTGAACCAATTCAGATCACATGTGGACAAATCGACGAGCAATGACACAAAATTTTCATATTCTTAAAAATTCAATTTTATCCTCTCGAAAATAGAATTTCTTACTCCGTCTTTAGAGGGTGTTTGGAATTACTTTTGCTTTTAGAGAAGTTTGAATTGTTGAAAAAGTTGAGTAGTAAAAATTAGTAGTGTTTGAAAATAGAATTTAAAAGTTAATAGTAAAAGTATAGAGTGTTTGGAAATAAAAGTAAAAAATAATTAAAAGTTGGTAGAAAACAGTTAAAAAAGTTCAATTTATTTACAAAAATATCAAGAAGTACTTTTAAGCTGCTACAAGCAACTTCTTCCCTATTTCTCAACTTCTGCTTTTTTCAACTTAATTTAAGCAGAAATTACAAAATCAAATACTTAAAATAATTTTTTTAAGCTAAAAATAGCAAAGTACTTTTTAAAATTTTTCAAAATATCCCCTTAGTCTCCTAGAAGACAAATAGATGCATATTTTTGTCAACAAAAGAGTAAACAAAAAAATGAAAGGGTTAGTGGAAATGAAAATGGTCATGCCAGTTGCTACCTTCGATCCAATCCTAATCAAGCCCTCCTTCGAACATGATACCATTGAAATGCCGAATTCGAACCATCTTGTTAGCTTTTCTTTTTTTGTTTAATAAGTGTGTAATTTTAATTGATATTTATAAAATATCTTGATTTTTTTTTAAAAAATGCAATGACTGAAAAGTACGACCCAACAAGCATAGTTGAATTTTAACACCAAAATTAAAATTGCATAAACCAACTTAATTCATAAACTTATATTAGCTCAAACTCTTCGATATACAACTGAATCTAAAAGATTAAGCAACATAAAGATCACAATAAACAACACAATAAACATCTTCAAATCATTTTCCATTGAAGTACAAATACTAAAAACAAAAAAAGGCCACTCTAATCACTCTTACAAAATATCTTTCACCTCAAATCAAGAAAAAGCAAAAAAGAAAACCAATTAACTTAACATTGAACAATTCCCTTAATGATCAATGTTCATATCACATTCATAAACACCTCAAAAACTCTATATATATCCAAACAAGAAACAACTATATATATATGTATATGTATACGTATATATCATAGAAGCAAAGCATGAGTTGCTTAAATCACCACCATCCATAAACCACCCGAGTGTACCCATCCTTAAGCCACCTAAAACTCTTTCTAAAAGACCCTTTGACTTTGCCTTCCATTGAGTAGACTTTATAGCTAGCCACTCTCCTCTTCCTCTGAAACTCAGGATCATTAAAGCTCCAAGATTTTGAAGCTGACCAATTAGTGCTCTTCCCCTTCTTCAGCTTCTTGGGCGGCGCCGCCACCGTCGGCGGCAGCGGCGGGGCTGAGTAATAGTATGAGGAAGAAGAAGTGTAGGAAACACTATAAGACCTGAAATCATTAGGCCTATTGGTGGAGGGGGGGCCATAGTAAGGCTCTATTTGCATTTTGCCAGTACTATAGGACTTTGATCTGTAATCTGCCATGGATTTCTTGGATTTCTTTTGATGGGGTTGCGAAAGTTTGAGTCTTGGATTGAGTTTATGGGTGTTTGGCCATGGGGGTGGGGTAAAGTTTGAGTCTTGATGAGTTTTTTTGGGGGTAGTGGCGTTGGGATGGGGAGCGGGTTGGACAGGTAAGGGGAGACTGGGAGAGAGGAAAATTTGGCAGAGTGGGGGGCCAAATATGAACTGCCAAAGAGGAAGAGAGGGAATATCATTAGGAAATTCTTATGCGGATCTAATTTGATCGAATTCAATAAATAATATAATAAATATATTGTACTGATCAACTGATTTGTTACTATTCTTAAATTATATATCGGCAAATGTAAAATACTTTTCATATAATTAATACTTATTTAATCAAGTAAAATTTGGATTAGAATTTTCAACGGATGAAATCCTATATTTCAAAATATTATTTATTTTTTATTTTGTAATTCATATTTACACCATATGTATAAAAATTTCTTTTTTAATTATATACTTTATCTGAAATTTCTATACTTGAACGTATATTTATGAATTGAAATAAAAAATAAAATACTATTTAAAATAAAAGATCTCCCGTAAAATTAGGGAGGTTAAGTTGTGGTTTGATTTTCTATGATTTTTGAAAATTGTTGAGTGTGGCGTTGGATTCTCGATGCCGTTTAGTATGGGCAATCGGCTATATATCTGTCAAGGAACCCAATTTTAGACGGGGTCAAATATAGTTTTATTTTTAATTTTAATTTTTGTCACTCACAACTGTGTTTGTATGATTGATAAATAGAGTATTGAACTTCTTCGTGAGAATTAAGAAAATTAAATTAATTAAAAGTGTCATCCATACGATTAAGTATCATTATCCAAGTTTGACATTTTGATTTGAAAAATATAGAACCTTCCCTTTTCTTCTAATTTATCTTCGTTTATTCTACCTGTCAGTGCACGTAATATGATGGTATCATTACTTAAAATTCAATAGATTTGTGATCTCGGTGATATCATTAATTCCGTTTGAATCCCTTACCCGCCGATTGGTTTTAGGACTTCGGTAAGAAAAAAAATTTCTTCGTTTCAAATTATAGTACTTTATACTTTTATTTTTTATCTTTTTTATTTTCCCCTTACTTTTTCTCCCCAAAATTCTTGTTCCAACATAGTCTTAATGTCGATTTTGATCAAATTTCTTGACTAAATTCCTTCAAAAAGAAACGAATTTAAATCCCTTGAAAATTCTGTCAATCTTCATCAAATTTCTTGATTAAATTCCATCAAGGAAAGAAAATTTCCACAGGATTAAATTTCTTGGATTTGATAATAGTGTAGCTTAATATAAAAAAAAAATTAATCATTCTTGGGAAATCATGAAAAAAAAAATGGAAAACAAAAAGAAAAAAAGACAATCATTCTTGGGAAGCACATGTCATGCAGCATGTGCTTTTGGGAAGCTATTATTCACAATTTCACACTCAAAAGTCATAATTCATGGGAGCACATTGTCACGCCCCGATTGATTCACAGAGCGGCTATCACGTATCAAGCAAATGGGTCGGGCATAAAGAGGTTTCGACTATGGTAACCATACTTAGAATATTTTTAACCTTCTAAGAGGGCCTATTTGTAAATAGCACTTTAGAAGGTTCCATGGGTAGGTAAGGGTCATATTTGTAAAAACCCCCATGAGTAGGTAGAGTAGGTAAAAGCGAATCGTAGCCGTTAGATCAAATGCATCTCCACCCTTCGTTGGAGAGGAGTACAACTATAAATAGGGGACTACTTCTCATTTGTAAGGGCATCCAAGTCTTGAGTGAGTAGTGAATACAAAAGAGTGTTGAGGAAATCCTATTGTGTTCTTGTTCTCTTGTGTCATCTTTCTAAGTCTTTCACACACAAGCACGTTCGGGAGAGGCTGACTTAGCTAGTTCGCGAGGGGCGACGAGGAGCTAAGTGCCGCACGGGAGCCTGGAAGGTCTAGGTCCGTGACAAGTGGTATCAGAGCCCGGCTTGGATTTGGTGTGTGAAGAAAGGAAAGTGATGGCTAAGCGTGGAGAGAACACCTCAAACTTGGTGGCGGAGGAGCGCGAGGGGCGCTCTATGAATAAAGACCAGGCTATTCGTGGACAAAGCAAGAGCGAGGAGCGTCGAGCTTTGGTGACGAACCTTGTTAGGCTTGAGGAACGCATGGGACGAGCCGAGCATTCCCTTGAAAAATTGGAGAGACATGTGTTGGGACAGCTCGAAGCACATAAAACAAGTACATTCGAGGCCGAAGCTGCAAGGGAAGTTGTGCTGGAGGATATGGTGGCACGTCTTGCACAATTGGAAGCCGAGAGGACCGAAATGCGGGAGGCCATCGGCGCTATCCTTAGGGGGTATGAAGAAGTTCGAGAGGAAGTAGCCTTATGTCGGAAAGCCGCTATGAGTGGAGGCAGTGGTGTAATTGAGGTGGGACCAAGGATTGAACATCCGAGACCCAATAAGTTCGATGGCAAGAGAGATGCTCAAGTCCTTGACAACTACTTGTGGGAAATGAAGTCCTACTTCAAGACCCTAAACATCACTGACGAGTCAACAAAGGTACAAACTGCTTCTCTATACCTCACTGAAACTGCTACTCTGTGGTGGCGTAGGAAACAGGCCGACATAGCGCGGGGTGCTTGCCAGATCGATACGTGGGATGACTTCGAGAGGGAGCTGAAACGTCATTTTTACCCGGAGAACGTCATCTATGAAGCAAGAAAGAAGCTGAGAGAGTTGAAGCAGCACCGGGCTATACAAGAGTATGTGAATGAATTCCAAAGGTTGATACTTCTGATTCCGAGCATGAGCGAGGATGACAAGCTATTCTACTTCATCGATGGACTTCAAACATGGGCCAAACGAGAAGTACAACGGAGGAATGTTGCAACGCTAGACGAGGCCATTGCTGCAGCTGAGTGCCTAACCGAGTACCAGTGGGGTAAGCACAATTCCGACGAACCTGAAGGCAAGCAAGAAGTCACTGAGCTTGAAGAAGAGGAAGAGTACCCGACCAAGGTTGAGAGGAAACGGGAAGGTAAAGCAAATCACCTATTTTCAGGTAAGTCAGGGCCCGAAGAAACAAAAGGAAGCTCCATACTTCGAGGCAGATGTCACGTGTGCAAAGGGCCTCATTTGATGAGAAACTGCCCAAAGTTGGGGTCCTTGAGTGCTCTAGTGGCAATGTGTGAAGCAAGCTCAAGCAGCGAGGAGGCAGATGTGAGACGCATCGGGTCTTTACAACAGTTGAATGCCATCAGTGTGGAGAATGGGATGGAGACCACACGAGAGGGGTTGATACATGTGGAAGCACAAATCAACAAAATGGCTGCCAAAGCAATAGTGGATACTGGGGCTACGCACAACTTCATCAGTGAGGATGAAGCAAGGAGGTTGGGCCTCCGTATCTCAAGGGGAGAAGGGTGGCTCAAGACAATTGGTGCGGGAGCCAAGTCCATCAAAGGTATAGCACGAGGCTTAGAGCTTCGATTGGGTACATGGAAAGGCCAGGTGGATTTCTCAGTTGTACCTATGAAGGAACATCGAGTGGTGCTAGGATTAGACTTCATGAGGAAGAGACAAGTCATTCCTATGCCATTCCGGGGTGTCATTTGCATTCTCGACGCAGGGAGGTTCCATATGGTTCCAATCCTCGGAGGAAAAGAGATGAATGTTTGTCGGACAAAAGCTGAACAACAACACTTATCAACCATGCAACGCGTCGAGGAGAAGACAATGATTGGATGGCCTCTTAGGCGAGAGGGGAGCATCATGGAACAGTTCGAATCAGATAAAGAGCCGAACTGGAAACGAATGCCACCGATGAGGCCAGAGAAATTACGGGACTTGAAGGCTTGCTTGGAAGCGTGTTTTCTAGGGATACGACAACGGGCAAAGAGGCGTCCTCACCGGAAGAAATTCCAGGCGCAGGTCTCTGACTCTATGACGACGAGGGCGTCGCCAAATTAGGTGGGGGAGAATATCACGCCCCGATTGATTCACAGAGCGGCTATCACGTATCAAGCAAATGGGTCGGGCATAAAGAGGTTTCGACTATGGTAACCATACTTAGAATATTTTTAACCTTCTAAGAGGGCCTATTTGTAAATAGCACTTTAGAAGGTTCCATGGGTAGGTAAGGGTCATATTTGTAAAAACCCCCATGAGTAGGTAGAGTAGGTAAAAGCGAATCGTAGCCGTTAGATCAAATGCATCTCCACCCTTCGTTGGAGAGAAGTACAACTATAAATAGGGGACTACTTCTCATTTGTAAGGGCATCCAAGTCTTGAGTGAGTAGTGAATACAAAAGAGTGTTGAGGAAATCCTATTGTGTTCTTGTTCTCTTGTGTCATCTTTCTAAGTCTTTCACACACAAGCACGTTCGGGAGAGGCTGACTTAGCTAGTTCGCGAGGGGCGACGAGGAGCTAAGTGCCGCACGGGAGCCTGGAAGGTCTAGGTCCGTGACAACATGCTGGTTAAAGTGACTTTATGGTTTTTAACAATTATGTCAAAAGTGTTCCAAAAAAGCGAAACGGCTCCAAATTATGAGCCTTGTTAATATGGCAACTCTGCAGTTAATGATTTCAGACAACGACCTAAATCCCCCGTTGACACGACTAATATTGTATGTCTAGATTTAAAATAAAATAAAATAAAAAAGGTTCATATGATTCATAAGATATTAGTAGAGATTTTGTGATTAGTATATAATTAAAATTAAAAGAGTTTATATTTCAATAAAAATAAAATGAACAAACCAAATTGAAGGGGCCAAAAAATTGAAGATGAATGCGGACCAACTCGTGTTCAACAGTACCATTTTGAATTGATCATGTTCTTTGGCCTCAGCTTGTCCAAATAATTTGGCTATTCCCACCCAAAAGGTTACATAAAACAATAGGGGTACCCATTTTCCAAAACCTATTTACCTATATTAGTTTGAAATAATTTTTATCCACGCAAAAAAGCATTGATATGAGCTCTTCCGAACAAATTCTATCACTTACTCTTCGGGAATACAGGCCCAATATAGAACTCCGAATGGGCTTTTCAAGAGTAAAAAAATACCCACCATAAAAAACACGGCTCGAAAAATTTAAACCACCCAAACAGGCCCGTACACAAAGGTAAAATTCACACATCATTAACTTAAATAGACCTTCACATACATAAAAATCAAAAACCAAATTCATGACTCAAGAAGTCCAACATCATCCAAATCTTAAGTTATTTTGGACAAGTAAAATACAAAAAAGAGAGCAAAAACATAAAACAACCAAAATTCTGCAACAGTAGTTTGATACTTCCAACCAAATTGGGAGATGCAAAGTTCCCTCCGCAAATCAGCAGATACGTATCTCTCCAATATGGCCATCATTACACATTAAACTACCCTACGAAAATAAGATTTGTAAATTACTTGAAATAAGGAACAATAACCTTAACCTCCTCGGGGACTTCAAAACCGCATTACAGGAGATCTGCAACATTCGCTGGCAACTCCTCGATTACCACGTTATAGAATTTTTGAATGTCGAAAAGCATGCGATCATCATCTTTAGTAACAAAGTTGATGGCCACACCCTTTCTGCCAAACCGTCCACTTCGACCAATACGATGGAGGTAGTTCTCAGGCTGAGTTGGAAGATCATAGTTGATAACAAGAGACACTTGCTGGACATCAATACCACGGGCCAAGAGATCAGTGGTGATGAGGACTCGTGAAGAGCCGGATCTGAATTCTCGCATGATGATATCTCTTGTATTCTGGTCCATGTCGCCATGGGTGGCGGAGACGGTGTGATCACGGCCACGCATTTTGTCAGTTAGCCAGTCGACCTTACGCCTGGTGTTGACAAAGATGACGCTCTGAGTGATGGCCAAGGTCTCGTAAAGATCACACAGAGTTTCAAGCTTCCATTCCTCCTTTTCGACATTAACATAAAACTGCTTGATACCCTCAAGAGTTAGCTCATCACGTTTCACGAGAATACGCACAGGCTTGTTCATAAATTTCCTTGTAATTTCAAGTGCCTCTGGTGGCATCGTGGCTGAGAATACGCCAACTTGAATCTTAGGTGGCAGCAACTGGAAGATATCATATATCTGGAAGACCAAAGCCCAGGCATTAGATGTAAAACATTGAACTCATGCTGGATGGATAAATCAGTTTAGATGCATACTGAACTCATGCTAGAGAAATAAATACAACAGTCAATGTACACCATAGGCGCAAGCTGTGATCAGATTCACAAATATTGGAGGCAGTTTGGCAAACCATAGAGAAAAGATCTCACGTGAATGAATAAAATGTCCTCATTCAAGCTACCAATTAGGTTAATGAAAGAAAAGGAAGCAAAAAATATCAGGCACACCTGATCCTTGAATCCTCTGGAAAGCATTTCATCTGCCTCATCCAATACAAACATCTTGATGTGGTCAGGACGAAGAGACTGCCTTCTCAACATGTCGAACACACGACCAGGAGTACCAACCACAACATGGACCCCACTGGAAAGGATACGCTGATCTTCCCGGACACTGGTACCTCCAACACAAGCATGAACTCTAACACCAAGATAATCACCCAGCGCTCGCATAACCTTCTCAATTTGCTGAGCAAGTTCACGGGTGGGTGCCAAAACTAGAGCCTGGCATTCAACTATATTGTAGTCTAGCTGCTGCAGAATTCCAGAGCAGAAGGTCGCAGTTTTACCAGTTCCAGATTGAGCCTGCTGAATCACATCAAGCCCCTTGCAGAAAGGAACTATCCCTCTTTGCTGTATAGCAGATGGCTTCTCAAAACCTTCAAAAGTAGAATCCCAGACACAAAAATAGCATTCCAGACAGAAAAAGAGATTAGTAATAAGCACATATTGAATAGTCCAAGCACACATACTAAATTACACGAATAAACTTTTTAACGGCACATTTGACGAAACAAACACAAAAACAAAAGAGAATAAGCAGGCTTCATAACCTCACAAGTTCATTGAGGATGTGACAAAGACACTAACAAAAAGATGAAATGCAAAATGCCAACAGAATCATTCACCAAGAAATGACATTAGTATCACATGCAATTTCTTATGAGAAGAAATATAGTACATTCAAATCAATTGTTTATGTACCGTAGGCATAGATGCCCCTAAGCAGATTTTCCTGCAAGCCCATAGCATCAAAACTGTCATACACCTCATCATAACTCGTGAAGAATTCATCAACACCATCAGTTCCAAGTCTGTGTTCATAAATGATCAAAAAAAAAATGAAAGTAAGATATGATGAAGTCAAACAACTTCTTCAAGCTAATATTCAGAAAACTAAGTTACAGAAGAATATGAGGGCTTACAACTCATTCATTTTGGCGTCATATTGACGAGCATCAAATTGCGAGCCCTCAGATGCCATTCCAGACATGACTGCAGAAATAGAAAACAACGATAAACTCAGGCAACGGTTTACACACCACCAGAATGGAAACTCTTTTAGTGAATATGAAACCACAGAAGACTCAAATCACGAAGTCAGCACCTAACATTGTCTCTACAGGCCACAACACAAATTACGGAACACCATAATGAAGCTTAAAGAAGATACCAGCCCAAGAAATTATCAACACACTAACACTAAGGGTAAAAGATGGTTTAATTATATTTTGTTATGAGCTAACACAGCTATAAAAAGGCACCAAAGTCAAATTCTAGAATAAAATCATTACATATGGCGAGTAACAAATGGAGCGTACGAGAAAATTCAGATAGTTTATCTCAAACAAGTAAATGGAACTAAAAACAGCAGTTGAGCTGGCGCGCGCGCGCGCACACACACACACATACATATATACATATATATATATATATATATATATATATAAAATAGGGGAAAAAAATAGCACTGCAGTTGATTGGCTAAATATGCGGACAAAAAATGAGGAAACAAAACCAAAGACCAAAGCATATTACAAAACACATACTCAACGTCACACGCAATCAACTTCAACAGGCCAAATATTTCGCACAGGTCGCTAAACACATGTAAGGCTAAAAGCCTATCTCAGCAACTCAATTTTCGTGCCACATACAAAAAAGTTCATCAGAAGCCCTACCTACAACAAACTCTAACTCAAACAAAAAAAAAATCCAGAGCACTAGCAGAACCACAACACAGACATAAATCAAAGAAAATATAGGGAGTAAATCAAATCGAAACATTAAAAAAAACAGATCTTCACAAGTTAAACACACAATACAAACTAATCAAATAAATTATTTAGCAAAAAAAGGGGGGAAAACTAAAATATTTTATAACCGATCAAAATCAGCAAAAACTCAATCACCAACTTATTCAACCAAGCCTCCGCATAACAAACACACAGAAACACATACGGCGTATACATATAGATTCACAGCGTTTCGATTAACTCACTTGACAGTTTTGCGAGAAAGATCCGAGTGCGAAAGGAAATCGAACAAGTGAGAGATTTAGGGCTTGCTTAAAGCGCTAATTTTGTTTTTTTCCAAAACTCCTCGGATCTACGCCGCGGAGTTCAGGAGCAGCGAGGAGAGAGAAAGTGTGTGTGTGAGAGAGAGAAGGAACTAAAAGCAGTAGTTGTTTTTCTTTCTTATTTTAGGGATTTGGATTGAGCCTAATGGTCTGCTTTTGTTGAATTTACAGATCTACCCCTGGATCTTTGATTGCTTAACGACGTCGTCTTAGGCTGTAATACATGATTGGTGGTGGGGGATGATATTTGGGCCAATGGTGATGGTCCAACAGTTGAATATGGGTTTAGGGTTTGGCCCACTTTAGGTACATCAATCGTGTCACGTTACATGTTTGTACGATGTATGTAGTGGGTTTTCTTTTTTTTTTTAAAAAAAAAATCCATATATAATTGAAGATTTTATTAAATCTTAGATAAATCTCATAGGATATTACACATAGATAAGGATTTGACTGAATATTATTACATATGCTTTAATAATTTATTATTGAATTGGATATAATACTATGAATAAGTTTGATATTGCATTAGAAATATAAGGTGTTAAATTTCTTAAATTGATCGACCCCACATTTTAAATATTTTGTAAGTAAGTTTGTTTTGAAATAAAAGTTCATTTAATTGAAACCCTCTAAATTCACCTCACATTTGAGATTGTTATAGACTATGCTATGGAATTTGAATTCAAGCCGAATTTCAAACCACATGACTCATATAGTTCATAAGAAATCAAACACGCTTATAAAGTGATTTCATGATGTGTAAATGCCGTATAAAATATAACTAAATATGTCATATATATTAAGTGTAAGGGACTTTGACTTTTTTTGGTGGGTATAATTATAATATTTCTAAAATATCCTTTAACTACTCTTATTCAATCTTACTCTTTTGAATAAAAATTTCTAATTCTGGTGCTGCACACGCATATTTTTGTTTTTCTTTTTTTTTTTTGGTTTGGTAAAAGTAGTTAAATTCAATTTTCTTGTCATGTGCCATGTTGTATTGGTTGAAGTGTTGAACTAAATATTTCAAACAATAATGTTCTGAAAAAGACAAACGTATCATATTTGATTTTTCTAAGAAAATTAATAAAGTAAACGAAACTAGCTTGATTTACATTCAGATAATGGGCTATATTCTAATGACATCCATAATTTGAGCGTATTTTGGGCCAGTTAGTAATTATGGCCTCCGACTGGACTAGGGCTGATAATACTACTATAATGGTAATTTTCAGTCCATCAATGATAAGGTCCAGCCCTAGTTAGGGTACAAGCGTTTTATCGTGGATGAATCACAATTTTGTAGCACGGGAACGCCCTTTTCAGAATCGCAGAGAGTGCAATACCAAAATTCGAAATTTAAGAGTATGCATATCAGTGCGTGTACCCATTACAAATAATAAGAATCACAATTTTTTAGTATAGGTACTCGGCCTAATGGATGTGTACTACATTTTTAGAATCATATGCAGTGTAGTATCGTGGTTGAAATATTGAAAGTGTGCGTGTGTGAATGATAGTGTGTGTACAAATTATATAGAAAAATAATCACAATATATTTTATAGTGCTTGTTTTTTCAAATAATTTCCAAAAAACCATATTGATGAGTTTGTGCCATAAGTTCATTCTCTAAACAATTATTAGGGTTCAATTTAAATATTTCAAAACAATACATGGTATTTATAATCACGTCTCGTAGAGTTTTGCTATAGAGATGCAAATGAATCAAACTTTTGAAAGTATTTGAGCTCAATACGATTGGAAAAATTAACGCAAGTTCCAGCTAGAAATATAAATTTTTAGCTTGAGTTGGCCTAAGTAATATATATATATGTGTATGTGTGTGTGTGTGTGTTAAATTTAGTTATTTTTATTAGCTTACATTATACTTCTTTTTGTCATGCATTATCATTATCATTAATTTTTAAAATATAAGTTCAAATAATTTTTGTTATATTATATATGATACACAATTATAAAAATTACTAGTAAATAACAACATTATTATTTATATAGATACAATCAATATATAAATATCTTTGTATCTCAATAAGAAAACACAATATAATTCAACTGTCATTATTAACAACGGCAATACAATATCACAAAAAAAAAAAAAAGAAAACTCACAAGCCATCTCTTTTAATCTTCAAAATATTTTACTTTTGAATTTAAATTCAAATTAATTTCATTTGAATCGGCTCGATTGGCCTTGTATTTTTCCTTTTTCCTGAAAAAAAAAATTGAAAAATATGAGTTAGGTATGTACATTATTGCGGGTGGCAGAGCGTATTTATATACGGCACGTCGGCACGTGATTACAATCATTTGAAAAATAAAGACAAAAAATAAAACTAATAATAAGATGATGATCTAGCGGATGGGCTGCAGCCACCGGAAAAAGGTGGGTGCGATGAAGCCACGTGGAGGGTATGAGTGGATCCACGTCCCAGTTGCCGAAAGTGACGGGAACATGCACCAATCACTAAAAATAAATTAAATTATCTTTTTTCTGCCAAAAAAATATTCTTATCAATCAATCCAATCCTAATCAGACCGGGTTCCTACCAATCACCTTTTTCTTTTTGTTTTCCTCATAATTTTTTTTTGAAATTAATCAAGAATCGTGTTGGGATTTCTTTTTTATTTTTTTGATGTGAAATGATAAATTACGCACACACATTTATTAGAATTTAAAATTGAGTCCTTATACTCTCCATGCTATATATTTATTAGACCAAAAACTTCATATGCGTTGGGATATATGTTAGCATATATGAGTTTTACTTTTCACTTTTTTTTTGTTTTCATGATTCTACGCGTAGTGGGATGAGACTAGATCCCTTAAGCAGCATTTATAATTTAAATATTGGTGTTATAAATTGAGTAATTGGGTTAGAATGATTACCATCATATAGAGCATCTATAGTATTCAAATTCAAATTAATAAGTCAATGAATTAGAAACGGATTGTTTATATAAAAAAAAATATTTAAATGTGCGAGATCCTAGTTCTATATAATAATATCAACGATACTTATATTCCTGTGGAGTCAAGAAAAAAATATAAGTATGTTTTAGCTCAAGTTGAGAGGGCAGTTACAGTACCCTTCAGCCCTAAGCGCTCTGTCGTTGTATATTATAATATAACTATTTATCCTTTAAAGTTATACATGCACTTGTTGTTGAGCAAACGCTGAGATTCTGATACTCTATAATTACATGGTCTTTGATTTAAAATTCTATAAATATATGAGTATTTGTCTAGCTTAAATGAAATTATATATCTCATTATTTTTAAATTACCATTAATTTGTAATCATTAATGATTTTATTGACTTATATAAAATTTTGATTAAATTTGTATTTGTGCCCACCAAACAAATCCTCCTAATTCACCAACTAAGAAACATAATACATCATTTCTAAAAACAAGTAAAATATAAAAAAAAAAATTGAAGTAAACTGAATTTGAATGCATATATATCTATATATATACATATATACATTAAAGTAATAATATTATTCGTCCTTGACCTACTAGAAGTGGAAAGTTGTGGGATCCCCCATAGCCATATGAAGGAATCCATTAAATTCCATAAAGGGGAATTAAGCTTTTATTTATTTATTTATTTATCCCTTCACTTTGTTTGTACCCTCACCATGTCATCATTATTGGATCACCAACTTCAACTTGTTACAAAGTACAATCATAGTGGGACTCATCTAGTACAATCATATGCACTAATCAACTTCCTTAATGATATGGATTATTGCCTAATTAAACCTAGATAGCTAATGATTCCCATGTTTAACTAGCAACAATTTTATTTTTTTTTGTCGTGCAAATCTTTATCCTTCAATCATTTAATCCATTATATTCCAATATTCTTAAAGGGATTTGCATTATTTCATTTAGGGAGTTGATTTTGGGGCTTAAATTGTGGTTCATTCACACACGTATTGGTATTGTATATAGTGTATTTCTATATTAATCGGGCAAAATTATTAATTTTTATTAATATTAAAATCTTAGTTATGTGAGATAACTTATTTACATAAAATGATGATGTTTTACTTAAATAATTGATTAACATGTGTAAACCTTTTTTTTCCCCCAATATGTCATCCAATATTTACCATTTTTATTATGCCATCCAATATTTACTATTTATTATTGTCTACCTTATTTCCACATGTAGTTTTATTAAAATACAATTTTTTGCTCTCTATCACGAACAAGGAATAATAAAAACATTTTTAATTTATCATAGAATTTCGAATTCGCTACCAAAACAAAATATTTGATTCCATACCGAATTAACGATTCATATATGATATACGTGGATCAACATAATTCTTCCATATATATATAATATATAAAACTACCCCATCAAGTATATATTCACGCACCGTGTATAATTAATTTCACCGTGTAGAATATCAAATAAACTAATCGTATTGATCTCTTGATATAATTACACAAACATGCACGGTATCACACAAAACACAATTAATTAATGACATAAATAACTTAATATAATCAAAGAAAATCAGCTTAATTAATTAAATATTAGAAAAATAAAAGGTGATTTAAGCCATAACCAATCACGTCACTATTAGGTTCCCTTAATTTCAAACCTTGGGGGGTGGGGACATTCCCGCAATCTACGCCTTTGTAGCTATGGTTAGGAACATATTCTTCACCACCATTAATATTAAAATAGACCGTTGGATTGTAGTGTAATGGTGGAGTTCGAATCAAACACTATTGAGGTTTGGGCTTGAGAGTTCATTTGAATCGTCTATTTTTGAGAGAATAAGTACTTATTTTAAAAAAATATAAATATTTCAAAATAAAAACATTGTGTTTTGATGGATTTTTTTAAAAAAATCAAAGCGAGAAAAAAAAAAACCTAAAGGGACTTTTAAAAAAAACTATCCCAAAGTAGTTTCAAATAAAAACATCTTTTAAAACATTTTTAAACACCGTAGCCAAAATACAAAATTTTTTGACTTAAAAAAAACTATTTTATAAAAAGCATAATTCGAGAAATACCTTTTTTAAATCTATCCAAATGTGCCATGAATCCTCATCTCCTCTCTCATTTTTCTCTGGGTGAGAGTGATTTTGTGCGTGTGTGTGTGGCAAACATTTTTTTAAGCTCATCCAAATGAGTCCTAAATCCACTTGTCCTCTCCCATTTTTTTTGCGTAAAAGTGAGTGTGTGTGTGTGTGTCTAGCATTTTAATTGATATTTACAGAATGTTTTGAGTTGATTAGATAAAAAAAAATTAATATGATTATTTTTTAAATATTAAAAATGAATAATTACACTGGAGTACCATATGGTTTGTTTAAATTACAAATAAAACCTTCTATTTTGGAAAATTATCTAAATAACCATGAGGTTTATATACCACTACAACAAAAAACGCTATTTTCGACAGAATTTCGACGAAATTTTTAAAAAATAAAAATATATCAATTTTAAAAATTTTCAGTGAAAAATAAATAAAATATATTTTTAAAATTTTCAGCCTAATTTCGGGGAAAAATTATGTCGAAAACTTAAAAAATAAGTAAAAAATATAAAATTTTAATTTTCGACATAATTTTGGAGGCAAATTTCGTTGAAAACTAAAAAATAAATGAAAAGTGTTAAATTTTAAATTTTGGGGGCAATTTCGGATGAAAATTCCGCCGAAAATTTAAAAATAATTAAAAAATATTAAAATTTAAATTTTCGGGGGAATTTCAACGAGAAATTCCTTCAAAAATTTAAAAAAAATATTAAAAATTTTAATAAATAAAAAATCTTATTATTTGAATTATTATTATTATTAAATTATTTCTTATTTTTAATTATTATTATTTGTATTGTTGTATGCTATTATATATATATATATATATAATTAATTAATTATGTATTTTGACAAGAAAATGATGATAGACCAACGGCAAGGAAGTTGGTTGCCAACTAAGAGGCAAAGGTTCGACTCCCAGCAACCCCAAAATTTGGAATAATTTTGAGCGTGTATACACACTCGTGAGAGGTGCGGTCAAGGTACTGTGTTCGACTTATAGGTTGGGCAATTGCAACTTTATTTTGAAAAATATAAAAAAAAAATTCAACAGGATAATTCAGCCAAAATTTGATTTAATTTACAAAAACAAAAAATCCGTCAAAAAATAATTTAAATTTTGAATAATAATCCGCCTAAAATTCGCCAATGCCAACGGAGATGCGAGAAAGACAAAAATGCCCTCAAATCTTTCACTATTGATAAAGGATAAATTATATTAAACTACCTTAAGGTGTAATAAAATTACAAAATGGATACTAAATTATAATACTAACATGGATTTAATAAAGATAAAATTACCTCGAATCTTTTGTGATTAATGATGTATTTTCATCAAAAAATTTGTTTTTGGTAGTTTCGTGTTTTTCATCGAAAAATGTATTTAAGGTATCATATATGTGGTATATTATGAAAATTAATTAACATGAGTTTAGTTTTTAAAAAAATTTCAAATTTTCAATGCGGATTCTAATATTTGTATTTGTATTTGTATTTTTTTTTTGCTTGGTTATTTGCAATTTTGTTTGTTAAATTAATATAAAATATTACAAAACAAACTTCATGTATTTCAAAATATTAAGACATCAACCCTGGACAATTTATAAAATTTGGTCAAATTTGACAAAAGGGTAAAATGTGTTAAAATTGAACGGTTTCCGTTAAAAACCTTAACGCGCAATAGACAAAGGGTTAAATATGTGTAACATTTGCATACCTCAGAGTTATTTAGATAATTTTTTGAAATAAAAAATTTTATTTATAATTTAGATAAATTTTATGATGCTCCAATATAATTGTTCCTATTAAAAATAACTTTTTTTTTATGATTAAATTAATTAAATAAATGAAAAAGCATATACAATTTAAGATGCTTTGGAGCCGCACAACATCTACGCGTGGGTGTATTCCACTCACCCCCTGTTCATTTCCAATTGGTTCATCAACAGTACGACCTTTATCTTTTCTATAAAGAAAAAGCCAATATTTATTATAATAATTTATTTCATTTATCCTACTCATTAATTATTAGTATTTATGTTATTTATTTCCCGGTTATCATTTCTCCTACTTTTATTGTTGTGGTTTTTTCCCCCTCTTTTTAATCCACAAATTTTATCGACAGATACAATGAAATAAGACTTTAATACACACTACAAGAACGCACGCAGTCCATTAACGAGAAATTTGTAGTGAAAAAAATTGATTACAAATTTAAGAAATTTATAATGAATTAACGACAAAATTAAATATAAATAAAATAAGAAATAATTAATGACAAGACATTTACTAATAATTTTTTTAAAAACGAAATCCAAGAATAACCCGTTATTATTTTTCGAAGGGAAATGCATCATATTAAACAGATAAATCATTGATTTCAAGAATAACTAGCATTTTTTTATATTCAATCAACTCTAAACATCTTATAAACATTAATCGAAACACCATACACCTACATATCCAAAGGAAAGGAAACAATAGAGATCAGGAAATAGAACAGCAGAGTTCAAACCCATAACTTTAATGTTGTCAGATGCGAAATCACCACTGAACTACTATTCAGTGACAAGAATAATCAGTATTAAAATAGTGTATATATGGTAAAAATAAAATATTAATTGAACATATCTTGAAAGAAGAAAATTAATCAATGAAATTGACGTCGGCAATCTCCTGAAATGGAATCATAAAAAAAGTGGGATCCAATTTTCTGGAAAGTTCCCACGCACATTCAATGGAGGGGATAAAGAGGGGGCATCATATCTCCCCCCATCCATTGATTGATAAAATAAATTATTATATATATACAGTTGACGTTACTATCAATCATATAAGATATAGTATATACAATATATAAAATTAGAGATGGAGCGAAAAGGGCTTGGAGGGGGGATCACCCCTCAAATTTATATTGAGTTAAATATTATTTATATTTTTTATTGAAAATTTTAAATTCAACCTCTTAAAATTATAAAAATATTTTTAATATTTTATAGAACTTTAACTAGCTATTTCAAATCAAAAACTCTGACTTCGTCCCTGTATACTGGGATCGGAAAATTGGAGGGTTCAAATCGTCCTACCTCAAATTTAAACCGAACTAAAATTTACATATATTTTGTTTTCATAAGTTGTAAATTTAATTTGCTCCCCTAAAATATTTTTAATTTTTTATTAAAATTTAATATCGTATACTCAAACGAAACTTTCTGATTCCATTTTGTATGTGTGTATGTATATATACACACACGCGCGTGCACACACACACATGCATAATTTTGTCCAAGTTGAATGGATGAACATATTCTTTTCGAGTCAATGTATAACTTTCTTTAATTGGTTTAGCGTGAATTATTTATCGTTGGGATCATTCACGTCGCATATCCCCTCTCCACTAGACGCCCATGCCAACTTATATTTTGTTAATTTTAAATACAACTTGTTCAATGATTGCGTGTGTGTATATAAATTAACTATCATTTTCTTCTACAAGAAATTCCAATATTTTAGGAAACTGAGTTTTTACTAGGAAGTAAACTGATATCTATCTATATATATATATATGTATGTATATAGTTCATCGTGGTGAATTACTAGCTATATATGAGAAAATATGATATTAATAGCAATAATATTGTTAGTGGTCTCCCTAATATATATATATAATATTAAATAACAACAATTTTTTTTTATTTACAACATTAATAATTTCTATACATCTAATAGAGACAACTAACAACAATTATATTTGAGTTAATTAACTTTATACCGATAATTAGTGATATATACATACATTGGAAATTCAACGAAACCGTATAGTATCTCCAATTATTCAATGATTTAATTAGGTCGGATGCCACTATACTTGCATAATTGCATTTCAACAGTGACTACTTATATGTGATATTTTGTCATTAACTTCGATAATCAGAAATTTATATAATTTTTTTTTATTTCTTTTTTGGGTAAGATCAAAATATATTTATGAAATTTTACATGTCCATAAAGACAATAGTATATAACCTCTGCAATACCTGATCCGGATTAGTCGGTTAATGAGTCGGAAACGAATGGTTAAAACAAAAAAAAAATATATATATATATATATATAGATATATAAATTTATATAAAATTATCATCTTTATGAATTTGTAAAATCTATGATTAGAACTATATTTATTGTTTTTGAAATTATATACCGTATATATACACACACACACACTAATAGAAAGTAATCCTTTGAATAACAAAAAATTGTTAAAGTCATTAATAGAGATAAGTTTGTCAAGTAAATTATACATTATTATTATTATTTTAAATTTATATAAAAAATTTAAACATCCGATAATGTGAAATAATATAATCATAGCGTACTCTACGTTTCAATGAAATATTGATCCCCTAGATACTGCACAGTATGGGGTTTGTTGATTGATTGGACATGGAAAGTCTGCTAGTCATTTATTCCATGCCAATTTTCCCGTGACTCTGGTCGAAGATATATATACATATATATATATATATATATTAGTGAATATTAATTTGATACAAAAAGTTGTTATTCGATGTGTGTGTTAAATGGAGTATCACTTATTTTGCCATAATTTTGATTTAACGGTGACACAAATTACTATTTACATCTTCAATGTTGATAATTTGTGATGTATGTATAGGATAGAGATATAAACGAGTCGAGTTGAGTCGAGGAGAGCCTTGGCCTTTTTTTTTCAGATTCGAACTTGAGCTCGAGCTCGACGAGTCAAGAAAACATAGGCTCTAGCTCAAGTCCGAGCTTGGGCTCAAGTCATGTCTAAGTTTGGCTTGGTTCATTGGACTTGAATTTATGAATAAATTATAGGCTCAAGATTCAGTTCGAGTTCAAATATTTTCAATTATTTTATTATATTCGATTTATAGGCTCGAGTTTGAGCTCCAAAATCAATATATTAAGTATAATTATATAAAAATAAAAATAAATATTAAAAAGTGAAAGCTCGCGAACCTACAAATAAAAGTTACTTGGTTTGGGTTCAGCTCGAAACTTAAACAGGCCCCGCTCGACTCGAATTATTCGAATTCAAGCTCAAATTTTATCGAGCTGACTCGTCAAGCTCGCAAGTAGATTCAATTCGTTTGCATCCCTAGTAAAGGATATCTTAGTAATTTACTATAAAATTACCAATATAACTATTTTTTCATGTATATTAACTGCAAATATTGATACTTCAAATCCAAGTTTTATTATTGTTAAAATTATGAAAACTATAATAGATTTTTACTTAATATATAGTTAATTTTTTCCATGTAAATAGTATGCCGTGTTTCTTTTCCTTGTACCAAGAATAAGACAGGTAAACTTAAATACTTAATTGTGTATATAATGGAGATCTTGTGACTAATTATGTATGTTGAATTATGCCATTAATTCATCGTGTATACCTTTAATTTATAATAAAACCTCCTTATTATAAATTTTTTATTAATAAAAGAGAGTACTTTCCTGTAACGTACTGTGATAGACTTGTGACCCTTTATTTATACAATTGGTTCCTCAACTAGCTACTGCTACATATATAGTACTAGCAGACTCGCATAACCCAATAAATCAGATACTAATATATATGAAGAAGATTCATATATGTACATACACGTATTCATACAAAATAATATATATATATATATCCCCCTCCCTCCTAATTAAAAATATAACAACAGTGACCCATTATAATTAAAAAGATCCATCACAATTTAAAAGTCTATTAATCCACAATCCATGAAAATTTGATTTATTTTTGTCCAATTACAATTAGTGTAACCAAAAAAAAATTACAATTAAAAAACTCATCACAATTTAGAAGTCCATTAACCCAACATATATATATATATATATATATATATATATAGTAAGTAATCTATTTTTTGATTGCAAAATAAAAAAATTGATCGCCCCCTGTAATGAAAATAGGATAAAGTCTCATCTTCTCAAATTCTCTGTGACTCTTTCTCTCATTTGATATAAATTTTTTTGAATAAGTTCAATATTGAATTACTCTGGCTCGTCTAATAATTTTAGTCAATATCCACCATTGCGTATCTATCTATATCTATCTCTCTATCTATTTGATATCATGATTTATTGTACTGCATAAAAGGATAAAAACAAAATATGTTATTCATGTAAAATAACATTCACTCTAAATAATTTTCGATGTAGTTTAATAATGAAATAAATAATGATATTTACTCATATTTAAAGCTTTTAAATTTAAAAAGAAAAAAGAAAAGTATTGTCGTGTCAAAAAAATTATATCAAAATTTTTTTAAAAATCTAAATATATGATCCAAACTAAAGTTACAAATAAAATTTTTAGATATATTAAAGTTATGAATGTTAAACTATGAGCTATTCTAAGCTAATAAATCACAAATTAAAATAATGGATTATTATCCACATTGGAAGATGTGACATTATAATTTTTTTACGCACCTAAATATATATGGATGTAAATCATTGTAAAATAAATTAAAATTTTGTTTACAAAAAAGAATAATTATAAAAATATGAATATAAATAAAATAATAATTAACTTATGAACACCAAGTATTCTTGATATATTTTGGGTGTGAATCTTCTTTTACATCTCCAAATGAACCTTTCACCCTAAACTCGCGTAAGATGAATATTAGATGCTATGAATCTCCTTTCATATATATATATATATGTATATCTCAGTGTGGATAAATAATCTCCTTTCGTATCTCAATTCGTTTTTTGATGAATATTTTAATTATAAAATATCTTACTTAGCGGAAATCAAAAATTATAGAAAAGTGGGAGTATATAATTGGATGTGTTAGTGAGTAAGTAAGTGGAATGAATGTGATAAGAAAATTTTTAATTGTTGTTATTATTATTCCAAAAGACCCATCCAATCATTTTTTTAATTAAGAAATTCAAAATTTTAAGAGATCAAAATTAACAAAATTACAGTCAAAGACCATTACATTAGATATAAACTTTTTGTAATGTACATATAGCATTAAACTATATAAATAACAATAAATAAATAAAATAGGTTTATCAAGAGGTAAAGAACAATAAATAAATAAAATTTGAATATGTCGACAGTTTAATACCAAAAAAATTAAAGATAAAAGATATGGCAATGAAAAAAAAATGTTAGATAATAAAACTTTCATGTAGCATTCAACTGTATACAAAGAAGATAGAGATAAAAAGATGAAATAATATATTGTTGATAATATTATATCCACATTTTAATTTTTTAATTCTTTTAAACTTATAATTTAATTTGGGATATGCCATATCATATTAAAAGATATTTTTTCAAGTTTGAATTACATAAATTTTAATTGAATGCGTTTTTTTAAAAAAATTACGTAAATGACATTATGTTGATATTGACATTCCTAATATTCCTAACTAATTTGATGATATTATGTAATATTTTAATTAGAATTTTCTTTATATATATGTTTTTATTGAAAGCTACTATTAAATTTTTATGAGAGTGGAAGAGAGAGTACAAAAAGTATTAAAAATATCATTATGGGTAGTTGGGGGGTTTCAATGATTACGAGAGATAATTAAGAAATTTACAATTAATGCCAACCAATCAAATAATTTATTTTGAATAATTAAAAATAATTTAAAATTCTAAAAATTAAAAATTTGATCAAAATCATATATTGTAGTCAAAAGATCTCATTTAAATATAAAATAGTATACAGAGTATAGATAGATATAGATATAGATATATATAGATATATAGGTATATTGGTCCTCATCTAAAACAAAGTTGGAAAACCTATTCACGCGCATGAAAACATTCAATGATCAGTTGACCACAGAAAGAGATCAGATAACAATTAAGGAGGCTTAATAAAACATATATATCTATATATATTAATATATTATATATAGCTTCTCCCTGATTTGAGTAAGTGGCCTCCATTGGCCGCTAAAAGATTTTAGAATTACAAGACGCCTAGGTAAGTGTACTTGGAATTTATGGACTCTGATCAATTTTTCATCTCTCAAATTTCAATTTAGTTTCAAGTTAGTTCTTGGACCCATATCTCGGATATTTTTGGCCACTTGACCCAAGCGTAAGGGTATTTTATGTCAATGTACACTTTCTACTCGTTTTTAGAATGGTTCTTTATTGTTTAGGGACCATTTTTCAATTCAAAATTCTAACATGTTTTGAGATTTTAAAATGTTTTTTTTGAACCTAATCAAAAAGATAACTAATCTAAACTTTGCTAACTATAAGTGATGTAATTTAAATTTATATTTAATTTATTATATAAAATAATTTTGAAATAGTACAAAATGTATATTGATATAAATACCCCCAAATCTAATCACGCTTGGGCCACATGCTCATTTTTTCTAGCAAAAAATGTCTGAAAATGGATTCGGGAACTAACTTGAAACCAAATTGAAAGTTGAGGGATGAAATTGTCGTTTTTTGAAAATTAGGGAACAAAGTGACTCTAAATTGAAAATTAAAGGATTGTTAGTGTCATTTGCCCTTCGTTTAATAGCAAGAGGAAAATTTTCAATTTTGGTATTATACATTTGCCCTTTCTCAAATTTAGTTTCAATTGTTTGTAATTTCTCACATTGCATCTATTATGTTTTGATTTGTTTCAATTTCAATTCCATCATTAGTTTTTTTTTTGGTTCCTAATATGTTGATGAAATTGCAAAAAAATGCTATGCATTGAAAAATAGGCGAAAGCCCCCCTACCGCAAAAAGAAAAAAAAAGGAAAGGAAACAAAGAAGAAAAATATGTAATGCATGCACACTAACACACATAGGCAGTTGTGTTGCTTCAAGTCATTTTTTTTCTCATTTTTTTTTCTTTTAAGATTTGATCTTCATTTCATGTGCAATCCAACTATATATATGCTGAATTTAATATTTCATCCAAATTTTATAGATTTTTTTTTTTTGGTGTGTGCACGCAAAGGTGCAGTAGCATGTTTCTCTTCTTTTTTTTTTTCTTTCTTTCTTTCTTTTTTTCTTTTTTTAAATTGAAATTGGGGGAGTAGGGGTTGGGTGGGGCAAACATATGATACCCAAAATTTATTTCTCCAATAACAAGATATATACTTGGTAATAGCATTTAAATTGATGTTATAAATTATAGCAAAGAAAAAAAATTCTGATTATGTGCATGTGTGGGCCGAGTGTGGTGTGTGTGTGTGCGTATTATAAAAAAAAAAAAAAGAGTTATATACTTGGAAGGCTCTTTGCTTAAATAGAGTTGTGGTTTGATCAAAGTAAGGGGGTTTGATATGACTTTACTAAAGGTGACTTATATCAAATTAATTGTCTATTGAAGATAGAATGGAAGTTTTATTGGGTGAGACCCTCGAAATCGCTCTCCTATTTAGGAAACTCACACTACAATGAAAATACGCTTCTTACTTGCGAACAGTATATGTGAAGAGACATTTAGAGGGTGTTTGGCTAAGCTTATTTAAAACATCTTATAAGCTTCTACATCTTATAAGATGTTTTAGGAGCTTATAAGATGTTGGATCTTATTTTAAAAATAAGTTATTAAAGTGTTTGGATAAATAAGAAGGGGTATAGTTTATAAGATGTTAATAATGGTAATATTGTAATTAGTTTGGTTAAAAATAAAGGAGCTTGGTAGATCTTAAAAAATAAGTTGCTACCTCCTTACTTTTTTAAAAAGAGCTTATAAGCTCTTAAACATCTTATTTGAGGAGCTTATAAGCTCCACCTTCAAAATTTTTGCCAAACACTTTGCACCATCTTATAAGCTCTCAAACATCTTATAAGATGTTTTGAGGAGCTTATAAGCTTAGCCAAACACCCTCTTAATCATGGATGCAAGGCATCTGAAAGGAATTTGTAACAAAATTCTATCAAAACAAATTAATCAACAAAAGAATAAATCATCAAGAAAATATTTATTAATTAAGGACGAAATTCATCTCATAGCCTACATTTTATGATGAATTTTACTGAATATACGATGAACCAGTTCTATTAGTAAAGCGGATACATTCTTGTGGCGTCAAATGATCTGTTTTCCCCTTTATTGTTTCACGATCTTTGTGTATACGTGAATCCCTATATATTCTTCATACTAGCTATTGTTGTAACTATTAAATTTAAAAATTATTATTATGTAAAAATAAACTTAAGTTTACTTGATAAATTTTTGGATATACCAAATTAAAAACCACTTAACTTTTTATTATTAGTATTTTCTTAATGTAGTGACATATATTCTTGTTTTGGGAAGAGGTGATATCAAAAACAAGATAATGTGTGTGTGAGAGGGTTTTGCAATAAAATATTTGGTAGAGGCCCATAAAAAGATAAAGGCACATTTATTCCAGAGGCTGATGGGCTGGTGGGAGCCGTTAAGCTTGGCAATTGTTGTCCTATATATACCCATCAATTGTGCAAAGACCTATTCACACAACAAATCAAAACAAAACCAGTGTTCCTTTTTTATCTAATGGAACAGTAATTTGCTGTTCTGAGGGTTTCCAGATTTAGGGTTCCTACAGTTCCTGCGCCTCTCAACACCAACTTTCTTGGCTTGGCTATACTACATATATATATATATGTGTGTGTGTGTGTGTGTGTGAGTTTGGTTGATTGATGTGGGAAATTAAAGGGTGAAGGAGGTGACAGAAGAGAGTGAGCACACATGGTGTTTTCTTGCATGAATTGATTCTACATGCTTGAAGCTATGGGTGCTCACTCTCTGTCTGTCACCCGACCACCCTCCCTCTCTTTCTTTCTCTCAGTCTCTCACACACATACACACACATTCTTTGGTGTATATATCTGCAATTCTGCTCGTGTTATTCCATTGTGATCTATTATCTTGTGAATGAAGCCACAGCTTGTTCGATCTGCTGTGAATTCCTTTGATTTTTTTGTGCGTTAGTTCTTCCACATAATTTTTTTTCAAGATTTTCACTCTCTCAATATTTCTTGTTATGATTAAGTCCTTTTTTAGTAATTCTTTTAGGGGTTTTCTAATCTAAGATGAAAATCAAAGCTCTAGTGAATTAGATCTTGATAAAATATTATAAATCGAGGGTTTTTGTTTTTATCACGTATATAGACAAATTTTTATCAGTTTTAGCCGTTTTTTTTGCAGCAGGAAACTTTGACCAAATATCTGTGACGGGGAAGAAGATAGATTTGAGACGGCGCTGGTTAATCCTTTTGGCCTTTTGTGTGTGTGTGTGTGTGTGTTTTGTGGGTTGAATTTTATTTTTGGAGGCCCAGATTAGCTTAACCTGGATTAAATTAGCATATACTCTGAGATGACATCACATGTCTCTTTCGTAGAGTTTAATTCTTGGTTAGTTTACTCCATCAAAATTGATGATTAGTCGTTTTCACTTAATAGTGTTTCAGTGGGGGCTCATTGATTTTACTTATTATGCTCTACTTGCACCCCTTAATTATCACAATTCTTCCTCCACTATCAGTGGATCAAATTGATATAAATCATGCATTCCCCCCCCCCCCCCCCCCCCTCTCTCTCTCTCTCTCCCCCTCTTCTCAAGATCATATCTTTTTAATTTCATGCTTTCTTGTTTTCACTAAATCCAAATTGTATACATGTATGATATGTAGAAGTATGTTCAAGAAGTAGTTTCTGTTTATGTTTGTGCAAAAAAAACTAAAAAAAACAGACTCTAAATTTGAAGGCAAGGAGCCCATTGCTTCAATTTCATTCCATTTATGTTCAAAAAACTGTATTTGTGTTTGATTTTAAAGTTTATCTTATAATCTAATTATAGTACTTTTCTTGCAGCATATATTGCAATTGATGTTACAGGATTCCAAGAACAAACCTTAATTATTCCGTATCGAATGAACAGCAAGGGCCTAAATCGATTATTCTAATTTGAAGATTGTTTTTGAGGGGAAAAAGAAGAGCTCTATTAGGGTTTAAGCATTTGTTCTATACTTAGATTTGGATAGACCAAATTTTATGTGTGATTTATGTATATACATATATATATCAATAATTCCTGTTTCTGTTTTTGTACAATATTGATATGTTTTGAGCTTCTATTGCTATTCTTTGGTTCATATAATCCACTAATTAGTGTGTTTTGAGATTATATCTGTTTGTTTAAGGATTATATTATGTCCCATAATGTTTGCGTCCCTAAAGTTAAAACATGTTTCAGTTTCAAAGATCTGCAGACCATTACGGTGGCCTGAGAAATCATACTCTAAATTTAGTACTAACTACAAATTATATATATGCACACACACACACACACACACACATATATATATATATATCATATTCTTGCCCATATATATCATCATCAACATCTGTTGAATGGTTTATCTTATTTGGGCTAATTGAGTTCAATGAATATTACCATATATATATATATGATATATTAATATTGCATTGGAAGTTGTTACACATGAATTAGGTTAATTTTCAGAGTTTGGACCACCACTTAAGTAATATTTTTTGTATTATTTATTTCCTTGTCTCTTTAGTTACTCCATCATATGCAATTATGCATGTTGAAGTTTGTATGAATATGATTAATCCAATTTAACAATCATTTTAGAATATTAAAGTTGATATTTGTTTTCTAAAGTATTTTCTTTAATAGATACAAGTTACAAGAAAGCACCCCATCATTAACTAAAATTTTGTGATTGAGGGATTCTATCACATACTTAAGGTTCAGGATTAGTGACAAAATTCAATGTAAATAGAATTAAAAAAAATAATGAGTGACAAGGCATTTAGTGACGGAATTATTATAAATTAAATCCGTCACATAAACAAAATTTATAGCGTTTTGATTTATTATTCAAGGATATGCATTCTTACAGTGAGAAAATTCACAAGGTGTTTCTTGGGGTGTGAAAATATGTAATTTCGAAGCTCGGACAACGGATTTTTCTCCTACAACTAGTGAAACTAGTTGATTGATCTTCGATCAAGATCATAAAAAATGTTTAACTTTAGCAGCAACGTTGAGCCTTGGTTTTGATATATAGATTATCAAAATTTCTGCTTATACATTGAAGCATTATTGATCTATGTTATAGTTGCTAGTTAGTGTGTTAATGTTCGTGTTGATCCAAGAGCATGGCTTTGGTTATATGAATTACATGCATAATCAAGATTTTAAATAAATGATGAAATATTCATTTATATTCAAATTAAAAATTCTTAGCTCATTCTTTTGATTGAGAGTTTTTTTCGATTAGACAACCTGAAAACAATTCAAAATAAATAAACATGCAAGAAACAACCTTACAAATATTGCAGCCAATATAAACCTAATTAAGTTATGCCCTGAATCCTAAAGATTATAAATCTGGTTTATGATGCCAACTGCTAGGTTCATGGTTCTTTAATTAGTGTGTGTATGTATGTATATATATATGTAAATGTGTGTGTGTGCCCGCGCGCGCGCGTACATGAATATGTGTGTGCCTCGGCTGAGAGGTCAATTAAAATTCAGTAGTTCAAAATACGATAACATTGGTCCAACTCTATGATAAGAACATTAACTAAATCATAGAATAACTACAAAAGAACCTCTGAAGTTTGTCTCAATTACCACCCCCAACAAACCCCACCCCCACCCCCTCAAAAAAAAAAAAAAAAAAAATCTATTTTACTATTAAAATCACAATCACTACTCTTAAAGTTTGCTTCCGTCTTAAAAAATTTCGCCGTCAGATTCTCCGCCTACAGAAAGCCCTCTTATCTATTAGTGTTGGGGATATAACTATAGTTAAATAGACAAAGGGGTTATTTTATAATTGAGGCAAACTTTAGGGAGCTTCTTATAAATTATCTCAAAAATAAGAGTAGAAGATTTGATCATCTTACATCCCTCAAAATATCAATACAAAGGAAAGAGCTTTAGAAACACCCTGGTCTGAATTACGGAACACTATGACCAACACTGCAAAAAAAGTTTGAGCAAAAATTTCAATCATCTTGCTCAATGTGAAAATACATAATATTAAGTGCTGTAGATGGAACTTCAAATTGGCTCTCAGAAAACCAACTCCGAATGATCCCTCCGGACGACGAGACGTTACTCGACGTTCGATCGGGCCACCTATCCACCAGCCTGAATCTGTATCGAGAAGCTGCCGAGAGTATAGACGGCTCGTCAACTCTACGCAAGACGTGGCACAGAATCAAAGCCGGCTCTGATCTGTCATTTTCGATACATGATCTTCGGCTCGAGATCAATTTCTTGCAGTTGCAAAAAGCGGTGTAATGGCCTTGGAAACATAAGTCACATCTGTTCCGATTATGATATCGAACCCTTCGTCATTCAGTTTCTTGACGGCCTCTATATCGTCCTCGTGCCCCCACTGGAGACGCCTCACGTGTACAGAATCAAGAAATGGTGGTTTGAGATTGGAGGCTATGTTTTTGGCTAACAAATCAAGGGCTTTTGTGTCTCCATCGGTGGGGACCACTAGGTTGGCGGATGCAGCGGCTATCATGGAACAAATCCCACTGCATCCACACCCCAGTTCTAGAACCCTCTTGTGGTCAACAATGTCGCGATTTGCAGCGAGGATGGAAGCCATTAACCTTGCTGACTCCCACAACATCAAGCCGGTTGATGCACACGTGTGTTGATACTCTTTTGAGAGTAATTTAATCTTGAAAGAGTAGTCCCTTATGGAGAGATCGACAAACTAAGAGAATGGAAACAGAGTTGTCAGAGCCAAGAATTTAAATTTTTCTTTATTTTTGATGTGTGTGTGTGTGTGTGTGTGTGTGTGTGTGTGCAGGTGCTTGTTCAGGGTGTGGGGGAGGACAGGGGAGACCGGACAGTGATGGTCTCCCCTCGAGCCTCCCAACTGACTCCATCCCTGAGAAAGATTAAAGTCTCTAAGATATGAAACAATAACAATAAAAGTCGGTTATCACGATGCAACCACTTGTATAGAAAATATTTGCACGTCAAATTGAGAAGGGTAATTTCGTACCTCTTCACTGGGAGATGAAATACCAAACATTTCTATAGCCATTCCCTCGGACATATCAATCTCAACCCCATTGCCCTCATCTTCCGTTTTGTTACAGTCCACTTCTCGATGTGTGCGTTCATTCTCAGTCATGGCACCAGTGTCTGTGCTGTTGGTGTCAACTGCCTGAAATACAGCTTGAACCCACCGCCTGTAATTCGATTTCAGTGTTATATGCATGTACCACCCAAGCCAAATGATAACGAAAAAGCAAGGAAACTTTGAAAAGGGAAAAAAAACGAAATAACTTACCGATTCATCACAATCTCTCTCGATCTGTTTTCCACTTGCTTGCAACACAAGACATGTTCTGCCATATTGAACCCGTTTTCTCGGAAAAGAGTGTGTAAGAACTCTTCTGAGAAGTAGAAAGCTCGCTGGAACCAAAATTGCATGCTATAAGAAATTTACATAGATTCAAGAAACAGTTCATCTGAATGAACAGAAACTCACAGTGCCGTCACCCCTAACATAGAAGTTTTCACTGATCTTTTGTTCCTTGCCAGTAAATCGTTCCTGTTGATATGGCAAACACAGTCAGAGATATAATTTAGCCTTTATAAGGAGCCACTGATACCAAAAGACACAAACGTATAGATGTCAGATATAATTTGCACTTTCAGGAAGATTATGCATCATAACACGGCTAATTATAGGCATAAATTTCAATGGCACAGGCATCGCAAAACAGGAGAATTTATTGTGCTGTCAGATCAGAATCTCACCTGAGCAAGATCACCAGTTGCATAATCACGAAACAGTATACGGCCATTGGGCTGTACGTGGAAAAAATTGTTTGTATTAGTGAAATATATGTTGTAAATGTAGCAGAACGACATAATACAGTAGTGGCATAAGTTTGATACTCACCTTGAGAACTTTTCTGATATTTTGTAGCACTATCGGCATTTTTTTGGGGGAGACTGCAGATAAAACAAATATCTACTTAAACATAGTCAGCCGGTACGGAATAAGAACAAAAAACAAGAAACGAAATTGAAAGAGAACCAATTGCGATAACGTAATTATTACCATTGTTACAATGTCCACTGAAGAAGGAGCAATATGCAGGCCTAGATCATCAACAGTAAGATCACAAACGAATGCATTGACTCTGTCCTCTGTGAAGTCCTTGTGCATCTAGAGAATCATATCCAGGAGAAAAGTGACATTTAATAATAGGGGCGACAATGTTGCACACACGAGTTACATATACATAGGCTTGGTACAAACATATAATATGAATTGACGATGGTTGCAAGCTTTGGAGATCATCTCAATTGGGACTTTTACTTGCTGGCAACATAATTGATTGAATAAAAGTGAACGAGTTAGTGTGTCAATTCTCTCAAACAAACAAAAGAAACAGAAAATCTAACCTTAACCAAATTTATGGCACGTGGTGAGAAATCACAAGCATGAACAAATATATTTGGGTATGTTGCAAGCAAAGGAAAAATAGTATTTCCAGCTCCACAACCAACCTGGTAATCAGAAGGCACAACAGGCAGTTTATCAAGCACCTTAAGTGTGTAATATTGAAATGCAAAACCTTAACCCCAAATATATATATATATATATATAGAGAGAGAGAGAGAGAGAGAAAGAGAGAGGTGTGAAGATGATTTCCAAATTTAACCTCCAGGATGACTCTTCTTCCTTCTCCCTGCAAAATCAAATATTCAATGAATGAAAACCTAGCACAACCAAAAAGGCACCTTATTTGTCATTGTCCGCACTTACAGCAAAGTGGTGCCCCCATTCTTTGTCCAAATAATGACGGTCCTTAAAGAACTGGAGAACATAAGACAAAACCTTAGAGGTAAATTATTTTTCCAATCTTTCATAAAATTCGTATAGATATAACATATGGAAAAAGTTCATACATTCTACAAACACAAGCTGCAGCACAATACTCAGCTCATGGGATTTTCTTGAAATTTACAAAGAAACTAACCTTGTCTTGATGGCGTTTATAAAAGATGTCCCAATACTTCTTTGCATCTTTCTCATACTTCTCTGCCAACAGAAAATGTTGATTCAACATACTAATACTTGCATTTCAACTATGAAGGGACTAAGGTTGAAAGAAATGTGACCTCTCCAGAAAGCTGATACTTCATCATTCGAAGGCGAATATATTTGAATCTTCGGTTGTTGCGGTTGTGGATTCTCAGGTACACTAACTTGTGTCTCGGGTGTGGAGGCCATAAATCGATACCTTTTCCAACAAACATTATGGTTAAAACAAGAAACAATCAAGAATTTCCAATCAGAGTATCCTCTACCTTCAACTAAACTAATAATGCAACAAAAGGCGTCATAAGGATCCTCCTCAGTTTCTTGACACAAAGAAAACAAGAAAAGTTGCAATTTTTGGTGAAGTCCCACTTAACTATTAAATAAATTCAAGAAGTAACCAATGCAACATCCGAAATTGAAAAGGTTAAGAAACACTAAAAATCTCCAGATAAGCACTGATCCACATTCTACGAATGAAAGCTACACTAATAAATCATCCATGCCCAGAAAATTTACTAAACATTTATTAGAAAAATAACAAAGTTCTATGAGATCCCACCCCATAAATTTCAAGAATTGGACCATTCAATCTACAAGAGCATACAAATGTGGGAATATTTAACGAGGAGAAGGAAAGCATAAAATCTACCGGAGCAATTAGAGAATCTCTCTCTCTCTCTCTCTCTCTCTCTCTCTCTCTCTCTCGGTTGTTGAAATCTTGAACTGATGGAATTTGGAAAGAATTGAAGACAATTGCGCTGGAGAGGAGCTGCCGCCTGCGGAGAGTGGTGGGAGTCGGACGCCGTGAGAATAAACCCTTGAGGAGGGGAGATTTAGTACTTTTTCCTTTTTTATTTTGTTATGAGAAGAAGAATCTCGTGAAATATTATCAAAACTTTCGGAAATACTTTTTATATATAATAAACATATATACATTTACATATATATATATCTGTGTGTGTGTGTGTTATGACTCCTTATGAAATTTGAGCAAGCCCATTATATTTAAAAGCATAAGGAATATATAAGAAACTCTGAAGGAATAAGGATGTTGAAAAATAGAAAAAGAAGATGTTTGGAAGCAAATCGAAGCAGGTCAGATTTTAAAGTAGTTGGGCGTGACCTTCTACTGCATACATCCTATGTGTACGGATGATCGAGTGATATAAGGAAACAGAAACTTATGATATGATAAAAAAAATAAAAAAAATTCTTTTTTAATTTTAATTATCTATTAATATACGCTGCACGCATATTGAGTATAATGGAAGATGTAGTGAGAGTCCACAATTCGACTAAATGTCAATATAGATATAACAATTTATAATTCAATTGGGTAACGTAAAATATTTGTATTTCAAGTTCGATTTCGGGATTGGGGAACCGATGAAAGAATGTCATGTAGGCCAGATCATCGCAGTACTGGGGTTCTTTTTTCCTCAATGCAGTTGGAAAACAAGCAGCATATAATCAAATTTCTGTAAGTTTTCACTATAAAGACGAAAAATTATTACAACATCGTTGTTACAGAAAGAATATATCCTCAACGTGATATTCTTTTTTAAAGTCCAATGACTCACTAAGACTAATTTGATATGGAATATGTAAGAAGGAATAGAGGAACAGTGTTGGGGATGTTACTTTATAATTACAATAATCAAACAATATATGGGGGCAACTGTCTCAGGATTATTTCATAACACTGGTGGTCTTTGAGTGTCTTCGCTTGGTGTCTTCTCTTCCTTCTGTGGACCATCAATGTTCTGTTCTTTCTCCTCCAGGCCAGCACTTGCAGTTCGTTGAATATTATGCACAACCCCATTTTCAACCGCAGGTAGATTACCATTCTCGGATGCATTCTTGGCGTCTGCGTTATGAACGGGTTTTGGTATTTCTCTCGAGGGTGAGTTTGCTAATAGGCGGTTGATCCCGTCAAATAAGTTTTTGGTATCAGTGATCAGAGCAGCTCCACCAGGGTAACAACGACCAAAGCATGCAGCGCAGTGTGGAAACGCAACCTGTGTTGGATGAAAGAAAGCGCGCACTGTTATTGAAGAACAGAGCCGATATTGCAGATAACTTGAAACATTTGTAAAGAAGTTTACCTCAATGAACGCTTGGCAAAGTTTAAGGAAGAGTGCTGACTCATTGTCTCTGAGCATCCTAGTTGCGTTGTATCTCAGTAGAGAATCGGAAACAGCCTGCAAACCCTTGATTAATTCTTGTGCGAGGACATTTTTTAAACTTATTGGAGCACAAGGACGTAGTTCGTTCATCGCTGCAGATACGCCTGCCACCACCGAACAGGACAATGCAATAAGCACGAAATTCTTACAGCTTTATGAATCAGTTTAAACAAAGGAAAAGAGAACAAGTGCACTTAAGTTTACCATTGATGAAAACAGCGAGAGGTGGATGTTCCATGAGATTTGATGGAGGAGGAACATCGTCCTGACTTTCTTCACCCAAACTATTGGCAGGGAAGCCAACTGCTGGCAATGGGACCCAACGATGAGAATCCAAGACTAACTGGATTAATCACAACATATGTGTCAAAAATCTTTAGCCAAGATTTTTTTTCTTTCTGGGTTGTGCAGTAGATTGAAATGCCGTAGAGATCCAACAAAACACATGCCTAATATCAAAGCAGTAAGGAGTCGTAAAATGCAAACCAAACCATTATTTAATATCGAAAATCATACCTGAAAATTTTCAATAGCTGTACTCATATTCTGTGAGAATAAGTTAAGCACTGCTCTGCAGAAACAAACACATCACAGAATGAGAGCTTGCTAAATGCCAAAAGTCTGTAAACGATATTTAAATGGGCACTATATTTTTACTCTTCAAAAAGTGGGGGAAGCAGTCCTCGAAAATCCAAACCAACCCATCCAAGGCCCATAGCACAATACTGTAACAATCAGAGAAACAAACGTCTTATTAATTTCAGATTTACAAATCTATTAACAAGAACGAATACTAAACATGGAGCCCTTGTAATTCTGATTGGAATCTGGTTCTTATACAAAAATAGTGTCTGAGAGGGATCCAAAAGTTTCATCAGTAATCCATTAATGATATGAATCCTATGTTTCAGACAGTCAAATGATAACAAATGACTGGAGTATATCACCTTGACCAAGAAACTTCCAAAAATCAAGCAAAAGAATGCAATGCCCCAAGCTTCGTGTCTACAAAATTTTTTCTTTTATTTTCTGCATCTTTTGGCTTTTCTTTTTCTATTGTTTTTTTTTTTATTGTTATTGATATTGCATAATCATTGTTACTATTTTTCTTCTTTTCTTTTCCTTTCCTTTTTCTTCTTTTGGGAGTTGGGGGGGAAGATGACTGATCCTCACCATGCATTGATCCAGAATATTTGATAAGGATCCACCTTCACTTATCTTCGGGAGCATCACTTTAAGAGTCTTCAGGTGGAAGGTAATCTGATGCATGGCCCAGTCAAACAGAAGGCCGCCATCATAATTTTCTTCATTCCCTGATGTGTCATCGGCGAATATGGCTCGATATTGGTTAACAACATCAAAAAGATGCATCCTGTGACAATTTACCATCCCTTTCAGATATTCATATGGATTTCTCTGGTCTAAATCATCAAGTATTCCAGTAAGCCAGGCTTCACGGCATCTTAAAAACTGAACACCAGACAAGCATTATTGATCAAAAACTTATATCTTAAAGAATGAAGCAAATGGAGACCAAAAAGACCGAGATAAAGTAAAGTCCGTTCACATAATATGGACAAGGTTAATAACACTACCTGTAGGCGCATTTCATACTCACTGAAAACTCCTATTCGACGTAAATATCCAATTATGCGCAGGCATTCTGGCAACTGCAAGCAAAATGATGATAAATGTTTAATCAAATTAGAGCCCAGGATTTTAGTTCAGTAATTTTGCATTCAATTGTCATGCTTAATTTGACACAAGATAAGATACCTGAATATTAGACCTAAGTTTCTGAAGAAGCTGAGAAAGAAGAGACTGGGTGGTCTGCCGAGCTTCTGCGGCTAGAGCCTGAATCACAGGAATTCTTTTTGAAAGAGAAAACAGAAAATCGTGCCTCAATAAATATATCAAGCAAGTTTACAGAGGAAAATAAGATTGCATGCTGCTAGAGAATCATAGTAGAAACTCACTTTGGGTGCATTGTAGTGAGCTTTGCAACAAATGCTTCTAAGTCAAGAGCTTCATCATAATTTCCATTCCTGACACATCTGTATAAAATGCTATCCAATTATTCTTTGAGAAACTTTAAACTATATTTTAAAGACAACACGAGGTATGAGATTCTTAAAGAAGATGAAAAATAAGCTTGGGGATATACGTGTCCATGAGTTGAGGAATTTCAAGCAAATCAAGCAGGGTACTATGGTTCGCCAGTAATGTTTGGTTCATCTTCCTTTTCTCCAAAATGTGTTCTGCCGATTCAACGAATTCAGTGCAACCAGTTGTTAGCTTAGGAATTTCAGCTATCTGCAAAAGAGGACAAACATCCATGAATCTCCATGAGTTTAATATTGTCTCATATTGAGGACGCAAGAATGATGAAGAAACAAACAGAAACTATGATCATTCCAGTTTTAATGTGCATGACACTATCATCAAGATTCTACCCTCAAATTAAACACTACTAATGTCGTAATGCTAAAAGATGGGCAGTTTTGGACAGTATAAAAAATATCTCCATATTTGAAACTCGTATTATTCATACACAATCCTTCTTGATCCATTAACTTTTTGTGTTTGACAGGAAACAGAGGAAAATTGAGATTCAATCAAAAGTATCCCGTGAGCCATACAGAGACAACTTAATCGTCATCAACATGTAGCTTGCATGAACGTTTCAAATTATCTGTAGGCTTTAATTCTCCAAGACGTACACTCCTAGCTTCATACATACATAAACTCACTCAACCATTGCATTCAGATATAAGAATGCATATGTTCTCTCACTTAACTAGGATCAAGAAAATCACAAAAAGAAACCCTGTTGGCCATCTTATAAGCCCAAATTAACTGATTAGCAGTCCATGAATTCAGCAACTCCAAAGCCTTGTTACAGAAGAGGAGCTAAAACATTTTTTGCCCTCCCGAACTCGCTAGGAACTTCAATTTTCCTTTCCCTTAGTAACAGAACAAATTGACCTTCAACTTCACAAATCACAACATAGTAATTCAAACTTTTCTTTTAGTTTTCATCTCATTCCCATTATTCCCACTGGACCAGCTCAAAATTACTCCCAATTCATCGAATCCAAACCTTTAACTCTCAAATTAAAACAAAAGATTCATAAATGTCAATACAACGAAAATGCCGGCTCAATAATACATCAAATTGAATCAAATTAAAACAGAAAAAACTAATAATCAAAATTACCAGACACTCGAGATGCTTGTCGATTGAAGTGACCTCCTCTCGGATCTCGAGCAAGGCGTCCGCCGCCGCAATGAATGCGCGGTAATTCCCCACCGCCACCTCCTGCATCTGCCGCCGTATCCTCTCCGCATCTACTCTCAGCAATTCAGGTTCCTTAGACAAAACAAAACACAAACATTACCTCGAATTCCAGAAACCAGACACGCAATTGAGCAATACGAGACTGTGAGGAGTACCTTGTGGAGGCGATCCAGAGTGAACGACAGAAGCTCGGAGACGTACGGCTGCTGCGCGGCCGAGGCGAGAGGGAGGAGATTCGACATCCCCGTCGATAAATCGCCGTTCGCCGGAGACTCTGGCGACGTCATTGCCGTCATTTCGAAGCTCAGAACTTTATCGATCTCTGTTAGAGATCTGGAAGTGAGGTTTTTATCTGATTTAATTGAGGTTTTTACTTTGGAGCTGATTGATAGTTTTTAAGATTTATAAGGTAGATTTTTAATATTTTTAAAGAAGGCCGTATTCTGTCATCGGGTTTTGTGATATTATATGTCGGCCCCTTGAAAAGGATTCTAGTGGCATTTGGGCCCCGATTGGTGCTTATATTTATAAATAAAATAAAAACAGGGAGTGAATTGAAATTTTCTATAATTAGGAAAAAAACAAAAAAAGAGAGCGAGGGAGAGAACTCATTCCGTTGCCGGGAATCGAACCCGGGTCTCCTGGGTGAAAGCCAGACATCCTAACCGCTGGACGACAACGGAAGTTTGTGGGAAACTCTATAAATTATTTATTAGATCAATTTAAATGTCCTTTAATAATCTTTCCGTTGGTGGTTCCATGAATTCATGTTAAATTTTGATAATATTCAATTTATTCAAGTTGGTGTTATGTCAATGTTTTCATAATACTTTAGATGAATTAACTGTGTCAATTTGTTTGAGAAAATGAGAGTAATATGGCAAAGTTATAATAATATTCTCTATTGTAATAGGATATACTAAAAGATATTACAAGTAATCAAACATGTTTTAGAGGCGTGGGGAGTTGTCGTCGTTAGGAGTTCGAATTTTGACAGTGCCTCGGTATTGTGTGCATGCTCTTAAAAAAAGCTCAGTCAAATGGCTCTTATTCTCCATAGCAAAAGACAAGGAAATCATACTTAAAACATAAAATCTAACGATGAACAAGCTCATTCCGTATATCCCTTCTCCCATTATTTTCCAGTTTACATGGCACATAGGTACAATACAATCACCTACAAGCGTACAAAAACTCGAAAAAACATGAACACCACCAAAAGAACATATCCCTGAGGAAGAGGAACCCCACAAGTAGCCTTAGATGTGTAGAAATAATAGTACGGATACGATAAGTTCTGCTGCACCATGCCCGGATTGTAGTCGTAAAGCATGGGAGGCGGAGGGCCGGCGCCACCATGAGACGCCGGCGGAGGAGAATCGCCGTGGTGGTGTTTTTTTGGTGGTGGTGGTGGCAAATTTGGAGTGGATTGTGGTGGTGAGCACACGACAGGGCACGTCTCGCAGTCACTAACGCATAGTGAACCTCCCGACGGGACGCTCTTTTCGCCTTCACATTTTGAAGATGAAAGCAAGATTAGTAGAAGGAGAATGCAACTTGTTCGGGGCATGACAGTGAGACTTCTTGAAGATTTCATGTTATTGTGTGTGTGTGTGATTTGTGCGTAAGTATTAGCTCATGATGCTTTGTAGTTTGTATTTGTAGAGAGCAGTGCCTAGGGTAGAGTACAAACTTGAGGGGCCAGCAAGCCCTTTATCATACAACACTCCGAAATGCAGTGTGCATATATCAAACAATTCTTTTTCCCTTTTATTAAAGTACACCAATAAAAAGTTCAGATATATATCAACTATAAATTATCAGAAAAAGGAAACAAGAAAAAAGGAGGATACATCAACTAGAAACTTGATCATTTCAATATTAAATCTTTATTGTTAGCTTAAACTGTGGTCATTTAATATGTATTAGTCATATCAAGGTCTTGAATTCAAATTTTACCGCCACCCGTTTATGGTAAAGAGTTTCAAGTGCAAGGCTTGGCAAAAGAGTGCAAGCTATGATCTACATGTGATGTGCGGGGATGTACTGGAAATATTAAAATTGTAATGTGTCTCTTGTCTAACAGCTTTAACCAGCATTTTCCGTCAAATAGTGGTTTTAAACATAATCCGGATTTCCGGGGATAATATGTTATCCTTGAAAAGAGAATCCAAATACAATCCACATTTGTGGGCACCAATTGAGCCAAGTTTTGTTCCACACTTTATGCTTTTCTCCTTTGCATATGCTTTCTTTTCTTTTAAGGGGCTTTAGAATCACACCCCTTTTGATCTCTAATCCCAAGAAAAAAGGTACATTGCTCCTTTTTCTTGAAAATAATCAGATATCAAGAAAATCTGAGCTGCTTGAATAAACAAGACATTGCTTACTCCAATCAGATAGTCGAGGATTTGATGGTATATTGTGAAAAACATGACTGAATATATACTAACATACTGAAAATTCAGATGTAAAGTTATATATTTCTCAATAAATTTGTACATTTCCTAAGGCGACAAAAGCGCGCGAAGCACGATGAATATAACAACCCTTTTAGAATTTGATCCGTGGCTTGCTATCCCCAAGCGTGCACTATTGCCCTAATCCATGTTTCATGCCAATTTCTTTGAGCCTCTCAAGCTCAGGCAGCACTTCTCTACCAAGATCAGGCCTGTCTTTCTTTCTCAGCTCTGCACATTTCAGGGCCAGTTTCGCAAACTCGAGCGCCTCCTCAAACGGCCAATCAGGCACCGTGGGATCAAGAAAGTCCGCAAACGTGCCTTTCTCAATGGCCCTCGAGACATGATGTGTGAGCCCCATCGCGGACCTAGCTGTGATGATTTGCAGCAGCATGACCCCCAGTGAGTACACGTCTGATTTAGTTGTTAGCTTGCCCGTCTGCTGATACTCAGGGTCTATGTAACAAAACGTGCCTGCAGCAGACGTCATGTGGTACTGAGTCACGCTGTCTGCAACCGAAGGCGGGACCAGCCGGGCTAAGCCCACATCGCTGATCTTGCACGTGTAGTGATGATCTAATAGGATGTTGGCCGGCTTTAGATCACGGTGCACCAGGGGCTCGGGCTTGGACTGATGGAGGAACAATAGTGCTGTTGCTATATCAGCCGCGATTTTGAAACGGATCCCCCATGGGATTGGAGGGGTGTTGTCCTTGCGAAACAAACGGTCTTCTAGGGTACCGTTGTCCATGAATTCATACACCAAGCATCCGTATTCGGGGCAAGCGCCCAATAGGAGGACCATGTTAGGGTGTCTTATGCAACTCAGGACCTCCACCTGCAAGTATATTAAGTGAATGAGCATCTCGTCTAAAAGTTTTCAAAACGGTCTAGAAATAAGAAACATTAGATATTCAATATCTCTAACAAGTCGGGTCACACGGTGATCATACTATTTACCTCTTGTTGGAACTGTTTTCTTCCTTGTGCAGCATCAGCTTTGAGTACCTTGATGGCAACCGGGGTATGATCGAGTTTGCCTTTGAAAACCGGGCCGTAACCACCTTCGCCAATCTTCCTGGAGTTAGAAAATTTGCCAGTGGCTGCTTGAATCTCCTCTATGCTGTATTTTCTATAACGAACTTCGTTGTTGTTCGACAGTATATCCAACGCTCGATTCTTTTGTTCCGCTTCTCTCTTTGCTTTCATCTCTGCATACTTTCTCCTCTGCATCTCCTGCTCTGCTAGTTTCTGCGCTTTATCCGCCGCTTCGAGGGCCGCTTTGCATTTCGCTTTCTCCATCTCCACGAGCGCCAGCGCAGCCTCCTCTGCGAGACGGGCCTGCTCGATTCTGTTCGCTTCTCCCAACTTCAGCTGTTCGAGTTCGCTTATCTAAAAAGTTCCGCGAAAATTTTAGTTTTTCCAAGAATGAGATCGGCACTTCCTTTTAGCATTATTTTTTTTTTCATTTTTACCTTCAGTTGGGCAGCAACTGCTTCTTTGCAAGCTGTGTTGTACATGTTGATGGTTTGCTGCACTTCTTGTTTTAGTCTTAGAACCTCACTCTGTGCCATTTTTCAAGATGAATCTTAGTAAAATATTTCGACAAAACTACACGAAAAAACACGAAAAAATTTCACCATTCGCCTCACGTGATCGACTGAAGATAATGATTTCCTCCCGGGTTCAATGGTTTCTCCTGAATTCGCATTATTGGGTATCCCCACTTGTGTGATATCCATTCGACCAAGCGCGATGTCCATTGATGGCACGTTGATTGCTGGCTCGACTAATTCACTGTGACTGGTTGAACTTTTAAGGCGTCTATTGTGATTCTCCTGAACCAGATGAAGATGATGATGATGATCTGTAGTCTTCTTGTCCACCTTTGCTGCTGGCCTGTTGCATGAACTTTTTTAGCACTGTCAAGTTCTAGTTTCGAAAATTACAATTACCCCCCTGGCGTTTGACACTGATCTACGAATAGAGTACCTGTTTCCAATTTCTGGTTCTGAGTGACTGGACTTGATAGACCCCTGCGGAGACGGCAGCCTTGAATTGACCGCTTGTCTTGCTGCTGGACGTGTCGATTGCACCTTTCCTTTCGCAATTATGTACACGGAGCAGAAATCCGGGGCCGATGTGTATATCGCAGTCGGTATATCACTCGTCCAAAATTTCCTGCACGAGAAAAAACGAAAGTGTAGTTCGGGGTGCATTCAGACAGTGAAATACAAAAGGCGAAACGATCTGGGTGTTGGGGGTTACCTTGTTATGGGGTTCTTTGATGAGGCACCAAGAACAATATTGGTAACATGGTTTTTGTTGATGTAGTCTAAAAGTGTAGCATGTACATCTGTGCCTTGTAGGATAACTTCCTCTGTTGTTACCTGCAAGATTCATCAAAATTAGAGATTGATAATGCCTATCTTTACCTACGTATTTGGGAAATTTTTCATGATACCGAAAGAAAACATCTAATGTTTGGAGGGTAGAAAAAGGGCCTACGTAGAGAAATTTTACCTACCGATTTACGCGCACAATATGTGCGAAAATTGTGGAAGATCTCGTCCCCTCCACCATTTGCCTCCGTAGCTCCACCTCTCGCGTTGTCTGCAATTACATACGATGTAGAACAAAAAATTTAGCCTTACTACCCAATGACAATGCTAATAATTAGATTGAATAATGTGTGTTTGTATCTAGATTCCTTAAACAACATCCAGGGTTTAACTCCTAGCGTTGTGAATTGAACAATTGGGTTTGATTGGTCATCCTCGTAATGGGTCTCTGTAGTACCCAATTCAAAATAGTGGACCAATAAATCAAAACCAAGTAACTAAGATCAAGAAATATATACACACGCACACACATATATATATATATATGTGTGTGTGTGTGTGCGCGCGCACGTATGAACTGAGTAAAGAGGAGGCTAATGAGGACAATCAATCCCCCCCCCCCCCCCAAAATGATCAAACGTCTTCTATTTTTTGTAAAAATCGTATATAGTCCCCTAAATTTAAAATTTATAACTTTGTCCCCTCTCAGAGATAACAAACCTAATATGAAAATAACATCAAACAAGGGAGGACACCTACTTCTAGTCCTAACATGGACCAAAACAAGAGTTTGGTTTGGCACAATCAAGTTATCAATCGCCCATCTAACAGCCAAGGTGCTATGTTTTTCCTTGTCAACAGCCACAATAACGGGGTTGTTGAACGGATCTTGGAGCATCGCCATTTTTGTAATATTCGTATCTAATCAATTTTATTCTTTTCTCGTTTTAGGAAATAAATATTTCCTAGAAAGTGGTGGCGCGACAAGGGTAATACCCTTAATACAACGGCATTTTGACCGCCATCGCCACCATGACCACCACTTTCTTCCTCCAAAGTTTTTCTGATCAAAATTGAGGGAGGAAGAAGAAAAGGACGTATTTTCTAACAATATGTACAAACATAACTAACCTTGAGATGTATACTATTTTTAGTAGGCCTTCTTGTCCATTAATTCCCTTTTGGTACATTTTGGCTCATAGGCTAATTTGATGATGGATTTCTAAGTAGCCATGTCTTTGATTTGAGGATAGTATTATTTCGTAGGCGATAAAAGAAAAAAAAAATAATAAAGGTTATTGCATATAAAAATTGTGAACGATATTTATTATGTCAAATATAATACATTATTTGAAATAGAATGTTGGAACTGTTTTATGCCTGACTACATTTGAAATGTTTTTATGCACGTTTGTAGGACATGTTTAGATTAATTTAGTTAAGTTTCGAAATGAATGACATATTGACATACCACTAATAATTGTGGAAAAGCCACTGAGGTTGTAGTCTAATGGTAGGGGCTCGAATCGACACCAGTGAGGTCCGAGTTCTAATCCTCTTGTCATCCGCCCATTTCCCCTTGAGTGACTGTGTGTGTATGTGAGGGTGTTTTTTCGATTGACATTTTTAAGATGTCCCGAGAAATACAAAAATTAAAGACGTGATACTTTTCTAAATATGTGAAATAGGGTGAATATATAAAAATGAGTATTTCACGTTGTCTTTTATGCTTGCTTGAAATTTATATTGAACTTTAATTTGTGTATGAATATATTATGTAACTATATGTAGGTACTGCATAAAATTTAATTAGACACAAGTTCAATAATAATTAATTTATGTCATGTAATATGTTATTCCTCAACCCTTCTAGCTCAATTCAAAATAAATTATAAGTTAATTCATGCGTCCAAAATTGATTGATTGATTGAATGAATTAACAAATCAAAACTACTTTTCAAAAAAAAAAAAAAAAGAAAGAAAAAGAAAAGAAAGGGGGTGAAAATAAAGGGAAAAAAAGACGACCGGGGAGGTAAATAGAACAACAGAAATATGAGGGGTAACCGTGCTATTATATTAACACTGGGGGCCCAAGTTTATGTTCCTCAAACCGCCGTCGTTTCGAACCAAAAATTTCACTCCAAAACCTCCCCTAATTGAACCCCTAGGGCTTTATCAGTCACAAATTCAAATCCTGCCGGTGATCGACAAAATCTCCACCACAATAATTCAATTGAGAGTTGATTAAAAATGTCGACGGTGTATGTACTAGAGCCGCCGACGAGGGGGAAGGTGATACTGACGACGTCGTACGGTCCATTGGACATCGAGCTATGGCCGAAGGAGGCGCCCAAGGCCGTCCGCAATTTTGTGCAGCTGTGCTTGGAAGGCTACTACAACAACACCGTGTTCCACCGAGTCATTAAATCATTTCTCGTTCAAGGCGGCGATCCCACCGGCACGGGACAAGGTACGGTTATTTTTTTTGTAATTTATGAAATTTTAACCTTGGCGCTATACTTCTGTGTGCATGAACTGATTTGTGCATTTCTGAATTGGAGCGTTTTGTTTTGTTTTGGGAATGAAGAGAGAAGAGAAATTGGAAATTGCAGAAATCGGGGTTCTTAACTTGAAGTTGCCAGTATTTGCTGTGCATTTAATTGGAGTTCTGTCTGGTAAAAAAAAAATCAAATCAATTGATGTATTTCTTAGCGTGTGTAGTGCTTCCCATTCGGTGGTTCACTGTTAAAAACTTTAGGCAGCATTGGAAAATTTCACGAAGCGTCTTTGGAACTATTCATTGTTCACCCTTTTTTTTGTTCTTTTACTTGGTCTTCTTCCTTGTAATAGGTTATAAAAGGTTGCATGGAGAAATTTTCATAGTTTTTGATGGCATAAAGTTACAGTGTGCATGTTAGTTATTTGCGGAATTGAATGGTGTGAACTGGATGGATGTGCTTTGTTGATCATTTTGAATTATTTACTGCGTTTGCAAACCATTCACGTGGCTTTAAGTTTTAAGTTACCTCACTGTTAAAATGAATCAGGTTTTCTGTTGGTTAAATAAACTATTTTTCTTCTGAAAGTTCTTTGATGCTTGATTCTGAGTATAGTATTTCCCACTTTGTATTGTTATATTTGGTAAATTATATTTCTCAAAACATTACATGAAACTCAGATATTTGGAGTATAGTTCATTATTTAATTGGTCGCGATCCTTAAACCTAACTCTGATTCTTTTCTCTTACATTTTTCATTTGCATGTACAGGTGGTGAGAGTATATATGGCGGTTATTTTCCTGATGAATTCCATTCTCGTCTAAGATTTAAGCATAGGGGCCTGGTTGCGTGTGCCGGTGCTGGTACACCGAATTCTAATGCCAGCCAGTTCTTTATGACCTTGGATCGTTGCGACTGGCTTGACAAGAAGCATACCATATTTGGAAAAGTAATTATGTCGTAATATATCCATGTTTATGTCAAAACCCTATGGCTTGATGTCTTGGAGTCCACGGTAAACTTAATTTTTTTTCCACAGGTAACGGGAGATTCAATATTTAATCTCTTACAGTTGGGTGAAGTAGAGACTGATAAAGACGATAGGCCACTGGACCCGCTTCCTAAAATACTTTCAGTCGAGGTATCAATTTGTTCTTGTTCAGGAATCTCATACTTAAATGTTGTTGTCCTTTGTGTTTCCCGGAACATTTACAATCAAAACAGTTTATTGACTTGGTTAATGCCTCTCAGTCATTAAGTAAAATTTACACCCTCAGGTGTCCCAAGTGGAATTAGCCGTTATTTCTACTATTAAGAGTTCGTGTGTTTATCAGGTTGATGGTAGGTCATTTTATATGCACAGTATTCAATGGGCTGAAGATAGATGTACAAACCTACAAATATGTGTATATAGCTGAGCTAGTAGCTACAGGTCTACGTAAAAAACTTCTTTTGTTTCACTATGCAGCCTCGTACCTGGAGATTTTTGTTCCGTAACTTTATTCTTGAAACTGCTATTTAGGTGTTATGGAATCCATTTGATGATATTGCCCCAAGGGTAATCCGAGCGAAGTCTTTACCATCACCTCAGAAGAAAGAAATAAAGCAGAAGGTTACCAAGTAGGTTTCTCGTCCATGCATTTTGATGTGGGAAATAGTAATGCACTCAGTTACTTTTTCATTTTGGAATATTAAGATAATTACTCTTTGATTTGTTCTACAGAAAATTGAACTTGCTTTCATTTGGAGAAGAAGCTGAGGAAGAGGAGACAGAACTTGCAGCTGCCAATGTTCGAATAAAAAGCAGTCACGATGTCTTGAATGATCCTCGCCTCCTGAAGGAAGCCCTTGAAAATGATTCGGTACTGATGTGGAATTCTTGGTAGATTATTGTTGTCTGGTATTTGTTGACTTGGCTTCCTCCTGATGACTAGTGTCCGGGTGTTAAAAAATATGAGGACTGAAGAGAAGGAAATTGACATAAAAGATGGACCAGCATATATTCACTTTGTCGATTTAGAACAGTGATAAGTAGCAAAGTATCTAACAATAATTCTGTTAGCTCTGAGATTACAGACATCATGTCTCTCTAACCTCTTAATTGATGCATCAGTTCTGCACAATAACTAAGTTTGTCCTTTGGAGTTCGAACTAGTTGTGTGGTTTAGTAATTACTTATGTTTTATCTGTTCTCTATTTCTTGGATGGATTTTCATGTCTTTTTGGAGCAAATTCTTGGTATTCGTGAAAGAGGTTCAAGTGCACGAGAAATTTTTCTTGAATGTCAAGTAACCAAATTTCTGGCAAGGGATATCTGATGCAACCTTTTTGTTCTTGCAGAGCTCAGCTGTTGGCCAGAAAACAAAGGGTGCACAGTTAATTGTGAGAGATGCTCTAACCTCAAAGAGAGAACAACAAAAAGAATTTGGAGCTGGGATTTCTGAATCCTTAGATAGTAGTGATGAAGATGAGGCTAGCTTTGATGCACGAATGCGTCAGCAGATACTGAGAAGAAGGAAGGAGCTTGGAGATGTGCCAACTAAGAAAGAGTTGCCTGATGGTGAGCCAAAAATTTGTATAATTTGATCACTCATTTTCATTTGTAGCATAATATCGGCTACATTGTCCAGTAACATTTTCTCTCTGAGGGCTGAAGGTTTTTTTGTCAGTCTTTCTAATCATCTAAACTTATCTTCTGCATGGGCAGAGCATGTGGATTCAGAGAACCATGCAGCATCTTCACCGAGGTATGATTTTTTTATTTCTTGTCATATTTTTTTTTATTTCCTCGCATATGCCATGAAGGATAGTGTAGAAATTGATGTTAAACATCAATTAGCATATCTTAGAAGTTTCATGTTTATCTAAGCATGTACTCCATTATTGCTGGCCCTTTATTCCTGAAAATTTTTGCGTAATATTTTGATGTTGATGAAAAGGGCTAATTTGTATAACACAAGTTCCAATGATTTGTTTCAGTTGCAGCAGGAATCTGTTTCGCTTTGGTGGCATGTGGATTTGTTAAATAATAGTCGGCTATTCATTAGTTCTCCCTCTATTCTGATTGCTTGAGATTGTGGCTTAAAAGTTTCAATTTATAATCTTAATTTTACTTTTACTAGGTCCAATGGTGATAGCCATGATGAAAGGCCAAAAGTGGATAAGTTATCCCTGAAGAAAAAAGGAATAGGCTCTGAAGCTAGGGCTGAACGCATGGCTAATGCAGATGCAGATCTACAGTTTCTTGGAGAAGCAGAACGAGAAAGGCAGCTAAAGAAGCAGAAGAAACGCAGGCGTCAAGGACATGAAGATGAGGTATGCTTTATTTTTATTATATTTTTTTTCTGGTTTGGGGGGGGGGGTGTTATGAACATTTTTTCTTTTTCAAAATATTGCTCTTCTATACCATATTGTTAGGTTAGACTATCCCAAGAAGGAGATGTTTCTGTGTTTGGTTTGTGGAGCGGGTCATGGAAGATGCACATATCTTTTGTTACCGTGCATAAAAAAAGCTTACTTGCAAAATGGGATCCACAGTTTGAAGTCTTCAGAAAAAACAAAATGAAACATTAATTTGAACTGGAATCAAATGCTAACTTTTTCTTGAATTACTGAAGTTTATGATTTTAATTTTTATATGGCTGGGTTAGAATTTTCGGAATTGATCTGCTGCTATTAGATGATTGATTATGATTAAATGTGAATAAAAAAGCAATGTATCGCTCTCCATCCTGACCTCTCCAGCTCATTTGGCACTGTCACCTCATTGTTAATCTTTTATTCAGAAAAGTTTGTAACTATTGGACCAACCATCAGGGCAACGATACAGAACCAGGTGTGGGGCAGAGAGATGGAGTGGATCTTCTTGTGTAGAATTTGGGAAATGCCTTTATCAATAGATTCTGATGAGTAGTTTGCTATGGGGGCTACCTTTTGTGGCAGCCTCTGGAAAATATATAGATGGCAAGATGCATTGTGGGCTATCAGACAGAGTGACTTCTTGGGGAGAAAACCTGGCTTTCTGCCCCGACTTTTTTATTTGTCTTTCTTCTCATTCAAGATTTAACTGAAAATTTCCCCCAGAATATTAAAGTGTTTGAATTAATGTAACAAGGGATGTGGAAACAACAGTTATATAAAACATATGCTCACACTGGCTGCTGTAAGAAAGTGGATGGCAGAACTAAATAGTGATTTCCGCAATGCATGTTAAATATCAGTCTGAAATTATGTTGTCTGGATAGAGTGTAACTTTTATGCCATCTTAATAGATAGTTTGTTTATTTCTATAGCTTGCTAAATTTACTTATTTGTGTGGGTTCTAGGTTCTAGCAAAACTTGAGAAGTTTAAGTCAGCATTCTCATCCAAATTGGGATCAAATGGTGAACCCGCTAGTGGCAAGGATGATGATGATTTGTTAGATTGGATGGGAGTTGAGCTAAGGTTTGCTCCTGAGCCTGGCAAGGTATTTGTCTGTTTCCTGCATTTAGTTTTATACTTTCTGTTGTTTGATGGGAAGTTTTCCTGCCTGAACCTTTCATCATTATTGCATAGCTCATGATGAAATGTCACAATTTTTATCTATTTCCTGAGCTTCTCACAACAATTTGTCTACAGTCCCACTTCTAAAATTTTATTCATTTTCAATGTTCAATAACTTGAAGCTTGCTTTATTCGGCAGAACAATATGTCTCGTAGCGATGACCCCAATGACTATGTCGTGCATGACCCCCTATTGGAGAAAGGAAAAGAGAAATTCAACAGAATGCAGGCTAAGGAAAAGCGAAGACAACGAGAATGGGCTGGGAAGTCTCTTACCTAAACTAACGTGGACGGCTTAAAAATATGACATTTGTATCCCTGTAGCTTTGGAAACACTAACCATAACATGACAACTGCCGCACAATGACTCTAGGGAACTTCAAGGTTTTTCAAAGGGCAGCACCTTGATTTGTCTCATAATATGAATGAAAAGCAAAAAAGATATAGTGCCAATTCAACTCGACATCTCATTCTCGCTGGTGCTGGCCTCCCTTTCCCTATCAGTTTTCTGCTGATTACATCGAGAGTTCTATTTATGCTCATGAATTGCCCAATACATGTTGTAAATGTACGTATATGCTACCCAGCGCAGTGGATTGTCCAATAAACATATTATTCTGGGAATTGGACGTAATCTTGATTGCTGAGGCTGTGAAGGAATTCACCATCCTATCATTAACCTATATATTAATTTGTGCTGATGATTTTGTATCTCTTTCAGATAGTAGCTAATACAAATTACTTCTTGAATATGTTCTCTCCTCCCATTAGGTTTATACGAACACCAACGGCCCAACAAATAGATCTATCGGGATGGAGGTGAGTTTTTTAGCATGTTTTCCACATCGTCGAGGTTTTGGACACTGATGGAACCATTCTTGAATCAATCAATGGGCATTAGATGGTTATCATGTGGACAAATATGGTGCTCCCAAGTTGGGGGATATTTGTGCTCCTCCCTAACATAATGGAGGTATGCTTTTTGTGATTTCCATGCTTACACATGGTTGAGCATAATGTGTTGTGACCACTGGAATTGGAGTTGCGAAGATATGCTATGTCAAAATATTTCATATCTATCTAGAAAGTTTTGTTATAGCAGTCAATTAATGGTCCAAAATCGACATCACCTTTTGTGCAATGATGATTGTTTAGCCGCGTTGTGGTTACTTATTTAATTATGTATCATTAAATCAAGGTCCAGGCAATGTGGACAAGAAGTTGGATTTCAGCCAGCCCACAAACTAAAACCAAGACATTAGAGTAGAAATGCATGTTTGTCAAACTTCCATAAAAAATTGTCCATTTTTTCGGTCTCAAATGAAGTGATATAGCTGTGAACATATTTATTTAATTGCGGTATCACATGATTGGAATTAAAGAAGAGCCTGGATCTGGATCTGGATCTTGAACTTAGCAGAAATGTGCATGTTTTTCCTTGACCAGCGTATGTTATGTGTGTCAAATGGGAATCTGTTGGACTGTCCCAGGTGGGAAAATTTGCTTTACAAATAATAGCTGTTACAGCGTATGAGCAGAGCAGGCCTTGGATACATTTATTTTATTAAAAATTAAATTTTTTTATTATTTTAAATGATAATATGATATTTTTATAGTTATGAACTCAATCAATTGTCATGGTTGACAATGTGAACTCGTGAAATGCATATTATGTGCGGACATAACATGTTGCATCTAACGTGCTTGGATAATGTGTCTTTTACCATATATGTAGATACATGTGACGTCACATATATAATTATATATTTATATTGCTTCAGAGTCTGAAGAAATTCCTAGGGAGGAGTGGGGGGATTGACTTTTGGGAGGTACTGCTAATCGGTTTTGTTAAAGATGTCAAAAGCAGGCGCAGCCCTTTGCTTCAGATTCTGTTGAGACTTGAGAGCATGGTCTGTGGTCCAAAAGGATGACTTTTCCATGCAACAACCAGCCCTAGTGGGATGCGCGCGTGTGTGAGAGAGAGAGGGGGAGAGGTTTTTCTCTAGGGGTGTCAATTCTTGACCCAATCTGCCGATCCGATTATGGCCCACCGAAAAATATAGGTTTGGATTTGGGGTTTTCAAGTTCGGGTTGGATTCAACTTGAAAATTAAACTCAGGTTCCGAGTTGACCTGCGAACTCGAAAGAAAAAATCAGGTCACCCAAAGCCTAAACTCAACCCAATTAAATTTGACCCACCCAAATAATGTGGACATTATACATATATTAGTATCAATGTTTGTTGAACTTCAAACTATAAATCTTCAACACACAAGTGCCTCCTCTGTGACTCCACTATTCTTGCTCAACTAGAGAGCTGTCAGGCCATTTGCCACCCACCACCGACGTGATTATTGTTGATTTGGGCTTGATTAAGGTTTTGAGGGTTGGAATCGGCAAAAACATCATTGCCTGAGGGTAAGGGGAAATTCGTCTTCGCCTTGGGACCACGGAGCGAGCGCTCAGTGGCGGCGCGAGTAGCGTCCTCCGCTGAATCAAAGGTGCCGCGCCAGATGCGTGTTTTCTTCAAAGTTTGAAGGGTCTCTGATCTACGCTGTGTATCTCCCCCATAGCCTTTTTCTCACATTGCGGAATCTGATCTCCTTGGATCTACAGATCCATAAACTTCTCCGCCCGTGAATCGCTAGACTTGCCTTGTTGCCATTGCTCTTCCTCTCAGCATGCCTAGATTTAAAGGTCAAATATATAGAGAAAAGGGGGGAAAATCTCAAGTCAACTCGAACCCAATCAAGTCAGGTTCGAGTTAACCTTTTTAGATTGAGCTTTGAGTTGAGTTGGGTTGGGTTCAGATTAGGGTTAGAAAGTTGTATGTTATATCTCTATCTCAAATTGATCCACCTGGATTGACACTCGTATTTTTCTCCGAGTTTGAGCCTTTAGGTCCACACTGGACGACCAAAATTTTAGTTTAGGAACGGGGATATGCCAAATACAGACTTGAGACTAATCAATTGATAAAGTGCACACCAATATGTATTGCATACCAATGCACGAATCTTGGATAATCAAAGAAAATATGCATGCTACATAATGCTATCTTAAGATCCAAATTTGACCATTTCAAAGGGAATATTTAGCCGGGAATAGCTAGAGTATTAGTAAAAATGATAAAACAGATAGATAGAAAACTTGGGTCTTGGAAGAAAATTAATTTAAGCTCCACTTGTCCCAAAGAATCAATCAAACTTCACATAATACGAGATTTGTCAAAGCTCTTATTTTTTAGCACTTTCAAGAAGGCTGCCATTGTTGGGTGTGTGGGAATTAGCCGAGGAAATTTATAATAGATGCTTCTGTTGGATTCCACTTTTGTTGACTACTCTCTCTCTCTCTCTCTCTCTCTCTCTCTCTCTCTCTCACACACACACACACACACACACATTGAAGAGTCGGGCGTACAGTGTAATTCTCATTTAAAAATTTAAATTACTAGGCCATTTATTTTCTTGAAATTATAATGACAATGAGGACACTGTAATTTATTGAAAGCTCAAGGAACGCCTTAAAAAGAAATTAGAATAACGCGACTTTTATATGACAATACTGTTGGACATGAGAAGGTTGATTTTCGCATTTCTTCAACAATTTAGCCAAATGGAGTTTGGAAAATTAAATAATGTTTCTTTTCCCGTCTTATTAATTGTGCTACCACACAGCAAAAGAGATACTAATGAAGATTTGAATGGTTCGCAATTGTCATTAAAATTTGGTACTTTGCCAAATTATGATTTGGCAAGCGTACATCGTGTGATTCACGTTTTTTCTTTTTTCTTCTTTTATTTATTTTTTTTCAAAAAAAAAAAAATCAGTCAAATAAAAAGTAGTCAATTTAAGTTCGCCTTGACATTGAAGGGGTGTTTGCCAACACCAAGAATTTTTTTTTCTTTTTTCTACTTCTATTGAAAAAAAAAAGCAATTATATTTGTTATGTTATTTTTTTTTTCAAGAGTTTTTTTTTCCTTCCCAATTTCTAGTTACTTTTTTAAAATTCAATAATTAATTTGCACCTATTCTTTTATTGCTGTTTTTTTTTTCAATTTTTTCTATAATTTCTACTTTTCTAAAAGTAAAAAGTATTTGCAAAGTTCTTCTAAATAAATCAAACATTAGGAAATGGTCCACATTAGCTTTGTTCTTTGGGCTATTAATTATGGCAATAAGTACAATATAGTTGCTCGTTAATTGTCTAAAGTGCTATAATTCTTAATGAATTACAATAATATTATTCATTTTTATCTTTGCAATATTGTACATAAGAGGTAAAATTAAACGAAGTCAAATTTGATGCCAAAACAAAGAATTTCCCCCGAAATTATATGATTTTAGTGAAAATACAAGATTATAAACATCACGTGGCGTGTAAATTAACACAGTACGATTTAGATTTTTCCTATAAATATAATTTAGTTACGTTTTTCTTTTAAATTTAGTACTGGTCAATATAAATCAATAAATATAGAGCATATAAAATATTAGTTTTGATATATAAAGTCTAATTCAATTAACAAAGTTGAGGCACTCGAAAATTTTTGAACTCGATACAATACGAAACGTGTGGATCTTTAAATATAATTGAATGAAATATTCTCCATTTAAAAAACATAAAATGTAAAATTAATAACTAATTCCTTTGTGTGTTTATCGATGGAATAATAATGGAAATATAACAGTACGACTACCTTAAAGTGCATGATTGGTGCGATAACAATTAACAACGCATGCATCATTACTAATTTGACTTAAACTAAATTCAGCAATAAATATTTTTATTTGCGTAATAAAATAAGAAAAAAGTTATTATATATATCTAACTAGAACAATAATAATAATAATAATAATAATAAATAAATCTAAAACGCGTCTCTCAGTTATCAACTCTTCCAAGTACCGACTTTACACCCCACCCCCCACCCCGCCCCAACCCCTCTCGTCTTCTCCTCGAAACTTCTTCAATCCCTATGCCAGTATGCGTGTTCACACCAATCCCACACGTTTCTCTCTCTCTCTCTGTCTCTCTCTCGTTCTCTGTATATACCAATACAGATTTTATATCCACAGCTGACCCGGAGTTTTCAAAATCTCATTTTTTTCGTAGTTTGACATTCGCTTGTGCTTTCACATTTCCCGTTCACGCATTCTATCAATCACCTTAACGGCATATATATATGAAGCTCCCGTTTTTCACAGAAAATCCTGATTGCTCCTCTTTTCTGCGTACTATAGATTTTTTCGACAGAGCCCATTTCGATATGAACGAAAACAAGCCCCAACAACAGCAGCAGCAGCAAGAGCAGCAGAGGAAGAGAAGAAGAAGGGATAGCGCAAGCAACAGCGTCGGAGTTCTGGTACCGGAAGTGGATGAAAAGCAGCAACAAGTGAAGACCAAAGGGTTGAACGAGATCATAACTTCTCTGATTTTGCTTGAAGATCAAGAAAAGAACGATCTTGATGATTTGGAGAAGGCCAATCAAGAAGAAATGCTCCAACTGGAGGAGCATCACAGCAAGCGTACCCAGGCTATGATGGATTATTACTCCCAGTTTCAGGATTTTCACAGGGATGCGGAGCGCGTCGAATCGACTAGGAAAAGAAAGGCGAAGGCGAATGCTTTCGCAGCCACAAACGCCGCCGCGGTGGCCATTGGCGCCGCCGCGAGCGCAGAGGATTCTGTTTCTAATGATGCAAACACCGCCGTGAATGATAAAGCCCCGCCACCCGCCGGGCCACAGAGGCGGCTTTGGGTTAAGAATAGGTCTAAAGATTGGTGGGATCAATGCAACAGTCCTGATTTTCCAGAAGAGGAGTTCAAGAAGGCGTTTAGAATGGGAAAAGACACATTTGACTTGATTTGTAATGAATTGAGTTCTGTTGTTGCCAAGGAAAATACCATGTTGAGAGATGCTGTCCCCGTTAGGCAACGCGTCGCGGTGTGCATATGGCGGCTCGCCACGGGCGAGCCGCTCAGGCTCGTCTCGAAGAAATTCGGGTTAGGGATATCGACATGCCATAAGCTTGTTCTGGAGGTTTGCTCTGCTATAAGGAATGTTTTAATGCCAAAGTATCTTAGGTGGCCAGATGAGGATAGTTTGAGCAGGATCAAGCAAGATTTCGAGTCCATATCCGGCATACCTAATGTGGTAGGATCTATGTATACGACCCATATACCGATCATCGCCCCTAAGATCAGCGTCGCGGCTTATTTCAATAGGAGGCATACCGAGAGAAACCAAAAGACATCATATTCAATCACTGTTCAAGGTGTTGTTGATCATAAAGGAGTGTTCACCGATGTTTGCATTGGTTACCCCGGTTCAATGCCCGATGATCAGGTGTTAGAAAAATCGACCCTTTTCCAACGCGCGAATGCGGGGTTCTATAAGGGCGTTTGGATCGTTGGTGGATCCGGATATCCATTAATGGATTGGGTATTGGTGCCTTATACTCAGCAGCATTTGACATGGACTCAACACGCGTTTAATGAGAAGATAGGGGACATTCAGAAGATTGCTAAGGAGTCATTTGCAAGATTGAAAGGGAGGTGGGGTTGTTTGCAAAAGAGGACTGAGGTGAAATTACAGGACTTGCCGATCGTGCTGGGGGCATGCTGCGTGTTGCATAATATATGCGAGATGAGGGGCGAGCATATTGACCCGGAGCTCGAGTTTGAGCTCATCGATGATGAGATGGTTCCCGAGATGGGATTGAGATCAGCGAACGCGATGAAGGCCAGGGATGCGATCGCGCATAATCTCTTGCATCATAACCATGCGGGCACTTCGTTTCTTTCATAGGTACTTACTTGTAAGAAAAATTTCTTGATGAATAACGTTATACATTTGTGTTGTTGTAGCTTTTGTACAATGGGATAGGCATATAATTGGTTCAAGGGGTTTCATTGGTGAGGCTAAAGTTAATACAGTATACACAGAAATCACAGACAGATGTAGTTCAGTTTTTTTACAGTTTAGCAGTTTTTTAGGCCATTTACATTTACATTAGTTTCAAAAGCTGATTGTTTTATTTCATTGTTATACTTCTCTGTAAACCTTAAAAAACCATGAAAATGTATGTTCTGCGCTTGAGAAATGAAATGAGTATTTTATTTTATTTTATTATTCTTTCAAATGTCAAGCATAAAATCAGCAAATGGCAAGAACCATACTGCAAGCCAGTTCGGATCATTTCATTTGGTACATAATCATGTTATATCTTCCACTACATTCATCAATACACGTTACATGTATTTGTGGACGGCTAAAATAAGAAAAGATAATGTTTAGAATATTTTTTCCCACATATAAGTTTTTTCCTTTCTTTATGTCAACTGCTTATCAATACACATGACGTGTATTAACGAGTACAGTAAAAGATATAGCACAATTATACAACAGAAGATCCGGAGCCCCTCTGGTCTCCCTCAAGAAAGGGATTATGCCTTAAGGCTTAATCCATCATTCTTGTTCTGAAAATGACATCCACAATATTTTTGTTAAAACTTGTATTTGATTACTGTTTCGTGTTTGAATGAGTATTCATTGAATGTATTTCATTCATATATTGTTGCTTTTGCTCTCATCAACTTGCTCATTTGTGATTTTGATGTGTGCTGTCCTGGTCCGACAATTGCCTTAGTTTATAAGACTCAAAAACTTAGTTTATTGTCCATGTGTTCATCAAGTGTGAATGTTGTTGACAATAAAGTCCTCTCAAGAATAGTTGGTGATCCCTTTCACACCATTAATAAAGCTATAATTTGTTAAGTGATTGTAGAAATGTTTGAGACATGCCACACTCATAAAAAAAACTTGTTTGGTAGAACCCTGATCTCAGCTACTCAATTTGAATATGTGCTGTTCTCTTAAGTTAGAGAGAGAGAGAGAGAGAGAGAGAGATCTTGTATTAAAATGTCACAAAATTCTTTAACATTTTTCAATGCAAACCAGAGAGAGAGGGAGAGAGAGAGAGAGAGAGCTTGTATTAAAATGTCACAAAAGTCTCTTAACATATTTCAACGCATGGTTTGCATTTATGGTCCATATTTTTTGCCAAAAGTCTAAATATGAAACTTGGGATAGCTATCATTTTATCAATGTTGGTGGAACGGAAGATTGACAATTATCATGACTCACCATGATTTTTTCTAAATTAAAGTCAAAACAATATTGTCTTCCCCAGTTGCTATCTGCATTTATGAAAGCGTGATTTCTTTTTCTTGAGCCGCCTAAAAAATACATACAATTTGTCAATGATGATCAGCACTTTCGTCATTGTAAAATGTCTATTTTCATAGCTTTTTTTTTTACTTGAATTTATGAAATATTATGATGGGGTGGTAGGCTTGTAGCCAACCAAGACTTAAATGAGTAAACACGAGATGGAGAATTTATCAAAAAAAAACACGAGACGGAGAAGTTTTTATTTGTGGGGAGGTGGGGGAATTAAATTTTAACAAAATAGAGGCCAAAGTTTCACACACTGTGTGTGTGTGTGTGTGAAAATGTGTGTGCAGTGTGTGTGTATGTTTGTGTGTGAGTGATGATAATGAAAGTAATTATAAATTATAAATCCACATATTTCAAATCCATTTGAACCCATTTTAAACCCAATATAAACCCAAAACTATCTTAACCCAATTGGAACCAAACCCAACCCAACTCATTATAAATTTTTTAAACCCAACCCAATCCAAAACCAATTGAATTGGGTTGAACCCATGGGTTTGAGCCCATTTTGCCAGCACTAATTATATATATACTTGATACGGAAGAGAAGAGGCTACTGCACCTTTTAACCACGACTCTATATTCCATTACATATTTTGGTGCTAATATTGATTCATTAGGTAATGTCCAAAATATAATTCGGGTAACTCACTATATTTTTCACACGCATTTCAAACTTAACGAATAATATTCATGTTTTTAATATTATAACATGTTCAAATACGCATTTTAGCTAACAAGGCTTCAAAGGAGTGTAGAATTTACCGAAATTCTTAATAAGTCTCCACATATAAAACAAAAAAAAAAAAAAAAAAATAGCAACCTATTGGGCTTCTCTGTTTGAGATGCACAGCCCTTATCAATCCAAGGCCAACCGAGCCAACTGCAGCTCAACTCGTGCCACAGCTGTATCTAACTTAAAAAGAATCCATCTCAAGGCCCAATTTAAGAGTTCGGGCCCAACATTCTGAACATGGAGGCCGACTTCAAATATATACAAACACGATATTTCACAATAAAATTAAAAAAAAAATTGAAAATAGAAAAAGAAAAAAAAAAAACAAGAACATATGCTCCTTGTTTTTTGGCAATATCTGAAAAAAGAGGCCAACCTGTAAAAGTTTATATGTTGTTTGTCTGAATCCTTAGTAAAGTCTTGGGATTAATTTACAATGTTGATTTGTAAAAAGATCCCAATTACTTTTAGATTAAATAAATTCCTATGTGGGCATCTTATTTTGGAAGAGAATATAAGCATAGGAAGTGGAGAACTCAAGATTTTATCACAACTCCAATGTGCTTATGGATTTCCAAACCGACCATTTTATCCCAACTCAAATGAACTAATAGTGGATTTTCCACACACACATACGCGCGCGCACACACACATATATATATATATATATATATATATATATATATATATATATATATATATTAGTCTATTAACTTCTGATATCCGACACTTCATTGAACCTTAATTAAAATCAGAACAACTGTCATGAGGACCTGTATAGGCAGCTGCTCTCCCACCAATTAAATTTTTGCATACACGAGACATTGCTTAAGTGATTCAAGTCCCTAACCACTTAAATCGACAGCTGTCGATAGATATATAAAACTTTTACATATGAAAAATACTTCCTCATTTACATTTGTGCATGAAATGAACTTCGCATCGTGTGCATACAAGAAATTTTCCGATTTTTCACTCTTCACATAATTGTTTTTCTTTGCCTCACCATTTTTCCAAATTAATGAGGACAATTCACCATAGATTTTATGTTAATTGCTAGTCATTGCATAGGAAAATAACCTCTCAATTAAGACTATTAATTACTCATATATCTACTGCATAAAGTGACTATAACTTCACCACTACGAGGTTCAATTTATTTATAATCTATGTAATAACATTTTAATTATGATTCTTAGTGAAATAATAAATTAATTTAAATTAAATCCTTACCAAACAAACCTATGGAAAATGCCAGCTGCCAACTCCGTCCCAGTTTAGAGCATACCTGTCATTCGTACCAGATCCGAGCCCTTCCTGAGCGGTTATAACATGCAACAGCTCTATCTCTTCTCAAAATTTTGACTTGCACATTCAATACACCAATTAATTATTGTGGAATATATATATATAAAAAAAGAAAATCATAAGTTGAGGTTTAAGTGAGGTTGGTTTGGTATTTAAAGGATATTGTTTTATAACTTGGGTATTTATTTATGGTACATATAATTTTTTTCTTGTCAAGTAAAAAGATGCCCGTGTGATTACTTCTTTTATCTAAATAATATATATATATTTTTAATTTAATTAAGTCGTATATGAAATATCAAAGAGAATGTAATTCATGCACACGTGCAATTACACAATAAACAACATTTAATATTTTTTGCATGAACTTTTATGTAGACGAATAAGGAATCTATAAACTTTATGGTTAGATTTTTAGTTTCCTTTTTTCTTTTTCCTTCTACTAAGAATAAAAATATCAAATCGTGAACAAGAACAATTATTGTAGCATGTGAATAAATATGCAAAAACTTGAAATATTCTCTAGAAATTTGCTGATTATATATTTTTATTTTATTTTATTTTTTATTTTTATTTTTATTTTTATTTTTGATGGTTATTATTATTATTATTATTATTAACGTTATTCGTAAATAGCATTTGCCAAAAAAGTCTTGAGGTGCAATCGTTTTGAGCAACGTGGTGCACGAATTGCAAAAGATTGCGAAGTAGAGGATTCCTGCCCAATTACGAGCTGATGAGGTAAAACAACACCGAGTTTAGCGGGCTCCTGAGTTTTTTGCCCTTTTCTTGTTCCTGCAATAAATACACACTCACTTTTTACCCAAAAAAAAAAATACACACTCACTCACACAGTGACACCAACTATATATATATATATACACATCCATACACATACGTAGAGAGAGAGAGAGAGAGAGAGAGAGAAAACAGAGCTTTAGCGAGAATCTAGCGAGAGAAAGAGGAAGCAAAGATGGATGAAGCAGAAAACAATAATAACAATGGGGAAGAAGAAATTCTAGGTTCAAGTTTGACGATGGAAAAAGTCGCCGCTGCCAAGCAGTTCATCGAGAATCACTACAAAAATCAGATGAAAAGCATACAGGAAAGAAAGGAAAGGTATGTTTAGGTATATATGAACAACGAGGCATGTGATTGTTTGTACTTGGGGGCAACTTTTTTGACTTAGGAATGACTTGAAGGAGCTTTGAATTAATTAACTTCGGGTTGCGATTTGAGTTCGCTCACGAGATCCAGTGCTTGCTTTTTCTTTGGTTAAGTTTAGCCTGTGGATTTTTAGGGTCTGAAAGTCACTTAAGATTATGGTTGACTAGATAGAATGCGTAATTTGATGGTTAATTTTCATGTGCTTGTTTCTTGGGGATTGGGGGTGGGGAAATTTGTTGGAATTAGAAGGGTTTCATTTCTAGTGATTATTGAAGCAATGAGACTACAAACAATATACTAAAGTGGGTTAAATTGAGATTATGATGAGTCTATGACGGCTATAAATAAGTTTTGGGACAACTAGAAAAATTACAAAAATGAAACAATTAACTAATATTCATGCACGCATGTGTTTCCTTGACTCAAGCTTGGGAACTCTTCGTTGCACGGAAACTCGTGTTTGGTGTGAAGTGAATCTTCACGAGTTCTTAGCGCTGGTGTTTTATGTGGAAACACAAAAGTATGTTGGAACTGTTTGTTTGATGCATTCAAGGCAACAGTTTATGAGTTAACTATGCTAGTAGGTTAGTTCAAGATGCTCAGGTTAGTAGTGGTGATTTTTGTTGGAGCATAAGTGCTGGTGGTTACTTTTATGTACTATTTCGAGCGGAAACAACTGTTGTGCTTTGCCATCCTAAGATAGACTGAAAGTAATTCTAGCCTTTTGGTACAGTGACCAACTGTCCACGAGAAGTTCATGGTCACACAGAAAATGAAAGAAATTTGTATGTTGTTCATCTTGAATGTTTTCTCTTCAGGTGGTTAACAGATCTAGACTTACATAAAAGAAGTTCAAATCTACGTCATGTTGATTCATTACCCACACTTACTTCTACTTGTTTAGATTTGCTGTTACCGATTCTGAGTCAAATCTCAAAACCTCAATATTTATGCTTTTCGCTCCAGGCGATGGATACTAGAAAGAAAGTTGGCATGTTCAGATGTGCCCAAAGAGGAACAGATGAATCTAATTAAAGATTTAGAACGAAAGGAAACTGAGTTTATGCGATTGAGAAGGAACAAGATATGTGTAGATGATTTTGAACTCCTAACCATCATAGGTCGTGGAGCCTTCGGTGAGGTTGGTGATTTGGATGCATATCTCTCTTCTTCTATCTCAGTTTATATGGTTTCTAATATATCCCAAATCGTGTGAATAAGTATGTTCATTCCATATCCGAACATGAAACTACATGTATCAAATTCAAATCCAGCCTTTCATAAAGTGATAGACTACTTTCCTGATTAAACCTGATCATGTAACTGGATAATTGTTATAATTATGTGATCATCCATTCTTATAGTTGCTTTCTCAACTTCTAATTTAATTTTAAATTCAGGTCAGATTATGCCGGGAAAAAAAGTCAGGCAATATTTATGCCATGAAGAAGTTGAAGAAATCTGAAATGGTTTCTAGAGGACAGGTATTATATTAATTAAACATGCACAGTTTTCTTTCCTTATTGTCTATTGTGGACTTTTACTTGGTTTTATGAGTAACTTGGACATCCAGCACTCGATGTTTCAACATTTGGCATATTTGTTTGGTTCTCATTTGAGTGAGTTTTCATTATGCACTTATTGTGGATTTTTTTGGAAGTGCTTGTGCATTATCAGCTCTGTACATCTGACAAATGTTCTGCTTTATAGGTGGAACATGTTAGAGCAGAGAGGAACCTCTTGGCAGAAGTGGCCAGCCATTTTATAGTTAAATTATATTACTCTTTTCAAGATGCTGAGTATTTGTATCTTATAATGGAGTATCTCCCTGGTGGCGACATGATGACTCTGCTGATGAGGAAAGACACACTTTCTGAAAGTGTGGCTAAATTTTACATAGCTCAGACTGTACTGGCGATCGAGTCCATTCACAAGCATAATTATATCCATAGGTGAGCGCAGTCTAATATTTAACAAACTAGGGCATTACCTACCAATTTTTCTTGCGAATTAGCCCCTGTTAGATCAATTTACCTTGTTGAATTTTTTCGCCCTTTTTCTCGTTAGGGATATCAAACCAGACAACCTTCTTCTTGACAAGGATGGTCACATGAAGCTCTCAGACTTTGGTCTTTGCAAGCCACTTGATTGTAGAACTTTGTCTACAGTTAATGAAAATGAGGCCATGGATGATGAAAATATAAGGGAACCAATGGACATTGATGGTCGCTTCCCTGATGCTGCAAATGGTAGTAATTGGAGAAGTCCTCGTGAACAACTTCAGCACTGGCAAATGAATAGGAGAAAGTTGGTAAGTAATCGTTAAAAAATAAATAAATAAAGAAAGCCATTTTTCCTTTATCCCTGCTACCATTGGATTAGAGCCTTATTCATGACATATCTCCGATTCTTGAAAATCAGAATGGAAAAAACCCTTTTCACCATGGGGATCTTTTGCTTATAATGTACATATAGAAATATACAAACTGCTGGTGGTGAGGAGATGCGCCATCAGTGAAGTCAAATTAATAATGTCTGACCAAATGGAAATTTTAGTCTACATTCTGTATGGAAGCTCTCATTGGTTTCTCCTAATTTATAGTAGGGCAACCATACCATGCAGCATACTTATCTTTCTCTGTATATGCTCGTATTTTTGCTCATGGAGTTGCATTACAACAGGTAATTTGTTGCATTGTTTTCCTGTTCACATGGTTTAATTATCTGCATTTTCTCTTTTTCAGGCATTTTCAACTGTGGGCACGCCAGACTATATTGCTCCAGAAGTGTTGTTGAAGAAGGGATATGGCATGGAGTGCGACTGGTCAGTTCAACCTTTCCTTTCTTCTTTGATTCAGTTTCTTTTTCATTGTGCTGGCATACTACCATCAATCTGAAAATGTGTATGTATAGATTCTCTGAGGCTTGAATCTTGCCACCCATTCTGAGAGTTTAATGTCCACTGTTGCGTAACTTGAAACGATAAAATAGCATGATGCGGGCAATCTTGAGCTACTGTGCACTTATTGCATTGTACAATCTACAGCTTTATGCTTGAATATAAGGAATGATATTTGTGCATCAGGACATGTGCATTTCCTATACTGAATTAAATGGAACCACATATGCATGCAGGTGGTCGCTGGGCGCAATCATGTATGAAATGCTTATTGGCTATCCCCCTTTTTATTCTGATGAAACTATGACCACTTGCAGGAAGGTAAATTCTTCATGTGAAATGTACAACAATCTGTTGTCTTTCACTCCAACTTCATCTCTACTTCTAGTACTACAAACATGTCTATATCTTGGAGTTAATAACTAGACCATAAGATTTGTAATGAAATTAGAAAGGCTGAAATTTGCTCAGATGCATGCTGACTTTTTAATTTCCTAATTTTTGTTGGCATTAATTACCTGAAAGATGGACACAAGTACTTAGCTTAATTCTTCACAAGCCCATTCTGCAGTGACTTCCATGTTGATTGAATTGGAAAGCAAATACCAAATCATCTATGTAGTAGCAACTTATGATTTTTTGACTGGTGAGTCACTTTCCCCTCATGGACCGGATTGTACGAAGGAGTACATTGGAAATACTTATCCGCGCATTATAATAACCCATTTGCTATCTATTTTGCTTCAGTCCATTGAGGAGATCTAGATTTTTAAGGTAATATTGAAGACTTTTATTAGCCAACCAAATATATACATTCATTATGCTGCATAGTTGAGAAGTTTACATAAATGTATGCTATTCACATTGTATTTTGTTGATGATGTGCAACTATCAGCAAGAGAGTGAGAACAATAGTGGAGTAAGCCATATTTGATAATTTATACTTAAAGTCTTTTCTGTTCGTTCATCTGAACTGCCCGTGTGCATTTGGCTATAGAATAAATGTCAACACACAACATATTCCTCTACCAACTGTAATTGCTTCTGAAGCAATTCTCATCTGATAAGGTTAACAAATGATTGCCAGATCGTTCATTGGAGAAATCACCTTAAATTTCCTGAAGATGCCAAATTGAGTCCCGAGGCAAAAGATCTCATCTGTAAGTTACTCTGTGATGTCGAACATAGACTTGGAACTGGGGGAGCAGCCCAAATAAAGGTATGAGTTTATTAGAATTAAGCCTTCCGCTGTCAATCAATCAATCTCTCTCTCGCTCTCTCTCTCTCTCTCTCTCGCTCTCGATTTATAAATGAATGTGTACAGGCTCACTCTTGGTTTCGGGATATTGAATGGGATAAACTATATGAAATGGAAGCTGCATTCAAACCAGAGGTTAATGGAGAGCTGGACACCCAGAACTTTATGAAGTTTGACGAAGTACACTCTTATCTCTGTTTTATATAATCATGCTATCTATGTCTCATACTTACGAGTATCAACTTGTAGCACCAGTTATCGCGAAATATCTTAATTCTGGTGAACTTCTGTTCTTCGTTATGTACTAATTTAGCATCTCACAGGCCAGCCTTTTATTCATGAATGTGGGCTATTTGCATAAAGTGGTGTTTGTGCTTGGTAATCGTCATCTTCTTTTTTTTCCTTTTTCCCCTGTTTTCTTTTTCTTTTCTTATCCAGTGGTTTTTCTGCCTCATGCTGTGAATATATGAAGAAATTTTGTGCTCATGCTAAGACCAACTATCTAATGGGATGTCTCCATTTCTGTGGCATCTTCTAATTGCTCACTGGAGCCTTCTTTAACTCTTGTGAAATTGAACATTTTGGGCTATTATTGCACCTGCATCACTGTCGTGTTATGATTTTCATTTTTCAGTCTCATTTATGTTTTTATGCCAACTGGTTTGCACAGTCCACTTTCTTTTCAATAGATTAATTGATGCAAATTTCTCATTGCTTCTAACAGTTGGATCCCCCAACACCAGCAAGATCAGGTTCAGGACCCTCGCGAAAGGTTTTTGCTTGTTTAATGCATTTTGAATTGCAAATTTCAGAAAAATACTTGATTTATGTTTCAGTTATTGCTTCATTTTGGTTTTGCTTGTTTCTGGCAATGGACTAATGATAGGATGGATGTAGTGGTTTTCTTCTTCTCTTAGCTTAAGCTCGGTAAATAACTTGCAGATGTACCTTACTCCAAAAGATCTGAGTTTTGTGGGCTATACGTACAAGAACTTTGATGCTGTCAAGGCACTGCGTTATTCATCAGGTGAGGATTTACATTGACCTGAGTAGATAATGACCTAGCTTGGGTCATCTCCTGCACATGATTATTTGCATTTTATAGGAAATTGCTTCCTCATTCATCAAAAATGGTAGCTAGAGTGCACTTCTATGTCATGATTCTCCAATGTTCTTCTCTGATAATTTCTTTTTTATTTTTTTTTTCCCATAAACAATGTAACAACTCTGTGGAGATCATTTCTAACTTTATTTTCCGCAAAACAAAACCTTAGAACAATCGTTATAGTAAGCTTTAACTGCAGATCCTGCTAGGAGTACATCACCAAGCCGGCCATCAATTGATTCCATATTTGGTAAGACACATTTATTCGACACAATGAATTTAGTAGCCAAATTGTCGTAGTTATGGACTGATATAACATTGGTGTACATGATAGGTGATTCCATGAGGAAAGGAACACCCGAGGAAACAGACGTACAAATGATCACAGCAATAGACGATGCAATGTCTCTGTAGTAGCAATAACTCAAAAAAGGCTTTTAACAACTGGGAAATCTTCTCAATCATGGCGGCGAATTCCTGTATATTTGTAGGTTGCTCGCCCCTATTCGGTGTTCAAACTCAACATTCTGCAGAAGCACATCTGCGATTTGTACAGTATTATTGCTCCCCCAAGTGTGTTTTTCTATTAGGGCATGAACATCCTTTTTTTAAGGACTAGAAAAGTGTGTAATCGCGAACTAGATTAGATTGCGGTGAGAATTGGTCCTGTCTGCCCAGGTTGGCAAGGGAACTTGCTTTCTCTTGTGGCAGTTTACTGGTCGGATACTCTATGAATGGCTAATTGTCCCGACACTTCGTTGAGTCGAGGAAGAAGTCACATTTGTCTTTGTTAAGTATCCCGAGGTATTATCTGCTTATGAGACTTGCGATATGGCTTTAATTTTATAGTAGATATCATAGGTTTTCACATCAGTATCTATTATTATTTTAAAAAAAATCCGCACGCATGTGCTGATATAATAACTGGAAGTTATCGGTAAAAGTTGATACTGTTTCTGATTTAAAAATATACTTCGATTACTATTAGTATTTGTTTTTATCTTCTAAGTTGAAAACATTCCCTCGGAGAACACTGTCAGGCAACATTATAGACCTTAAATTGATAAATTAAATACAATGTGTTAATATATTATCCAGAAAATTCCTCATTTTAATTAAATTCACTCAGAAGTCGAGAATGACCTATCTGCAAGACTGCAACTATTGCAAGCAACCCAAGGAATCAAACCAGTCCCCCACAATTTTGCTTCAATAACAATCATGCCCATCATTCTTCCACTCTTCTATATTTCGTATAATAATCGAACTGAAAATTTTGTTTGAACAAATAAAATAAAATAAAACACAAGAGCAGCCAGTCCAGTTGTACCACTAGCTTTCTTGCTTGTGCTTCCAGATATACAAACAAAATCAGCATATATGTCAAAAGTTCCTCCACAAGAATAAACAAATCCCCATGCAATAAAGATCCCATAATCCTCAACATAGATATACGCTTGGGTAATGCACCCTGCTTAAACTTTTTGCAGTACAAAAAGGCCAGTATAGGTACGACGAATGTCAAGGTAAACCACACAACTCCAAACACACCAATTGACACCAACCAACCAACCAGCAAACCAGCAAATGGACCAAATAACAAAATACACAACATGTTTCATGATGATATTATCTGGCAGTGGGATAATTCACCCGAATTATCCATGTCTCGACACTTGCCAACATAAACCCAGACACGAAAACCCAAGGCCTTAATTCTGATCACCAGATTTTTCCTAGTTCTCACTGTCATCCTTTTTCTCTTCTTTAGGTGCTTCTTTGGACTCTGCTTTCTCTTCTTTAGGTGCTTCTTTGGTCTCTGCTTTCTCTTCTTTCTCTTTTCCATCAACACTCAACTTTTCAATAAGATTGGCAGCAGTGGTGGCTTCTTCACTATCTCCACTGGTCTTTGAGACAGATTCAGTGATTTCTTCAATTTTGTCTTTGAAGGATTTGCAATCTGAGATAAACAGGAAAACAAGACATTTAATACCAACAAATCCATGATGGCAGGCAACATCCAAGAGGGAAGGCGATATATGAAATCATGAACTCATGTTTGCTAATAGGCATTAGCATGACAAATGAAACATGACACACTACTTACATATCCCATCACCAAGATACACGCAGAATTATTACTAAATCAAATTATTCAAGAAGTCCCAAGACACTAGAATGAAAAGAAGACTTGTTTCGTAGTCATGAAACCATATCATATCACAAACTCATACCATGAACCTTCAATGAACAATTAGACAAAGCAACTGTCATCACCAACTTACAATTACCTCACAAGGTGACTATATTTACCAAATGAAGCAGTTTTTTAACTTACATTGCAGCAATGTAAAAATAAAACAAACTATTGTTGAGTTTGTACCAGAAGCAAATCAACAACCATCCACAATAATGCACTCATATGCTTATAAGAAGTAGAAGAATAAAACCATCAAGCTTATGCTAATATGTAGAACCAATATCAGAATTTGTTACACTGCAAAAATGATTCGCATTGGATAATAAAAGTAGAATCAACTCACTCTCCACAGTGGCAAAACGAATGCAGAAAAGCTCCTCTTTCAGCTCTCCATCTGCAAAATCTGTGGCATGCCAGACACACGACTTGTCGTTCCCATGGTGCTCTTGTACAGTCAATGTGGGTAGCACTAAAATAAAAAAGAACAAACAGTAATTAGATGCCATTTATTGTTTACACATAAGCACAACAGTAGAGTTGCAAAACAAACAGTAATGCCCAAAATCCTCCTTTCAGCATCAAGAATATGGATAGATAAACATATAAGCACATATGCTCTATTACCACATGTAAAACACAACAAAAGTAAGAGTACGAGTCACTAACCAAGATGGTTGGCACAGATCTTGAGGGTCTTGTTCTGCCTCATAACAAGCCTAACTTTGCCAGTTTCCTTGTGCTTCAGTAGCTTCACGGTCCCAACTCCCCTCTCTTTCCATTGGTTACCTTCCTTATCAAATCTATACAACTTTGATTTCCTAACGGACAAAATTCAACATGAATAATGATAATTAGCAAACACAAACGCAATGACCACCACAGCACTCACAACATAAAAACCAAGATCCAAATCTACTGAAATCAACTCATAGAGAGCACTTCAAGTAAACCAATCTTCACAAAAACAAATAAGAAAGAATTTCTACAAATACATATGAAGTATAGCAACGCCATAAGTCCATGCAAGTTCATTTCCCTATCAACCCCAAATAACTCAAAAAAAAGTCAGAAAACTCGACCCAATCACGTCACATAGGAGATCACACAACAGAACCCGCTTCTTCTACTGCATCAGTTCAGTTAAGACCAGAAACAAAATCCAGTTTCCAGTAAACAACAATTCACTTCAAAATTCAACTTAGTCTAATCAACTACACAGATTGATCGAAAATTCCTACATCTACTGCATCAATCACACAAACCCAAATCAACAGAATCAACCCACTTCAAACCTAAACCAGTTTTCCGCTCAAAAAACCTATTCCCAATTAAATCCAGAATCAGATTACTCACAAATCGAGGACAGCATCTTCGTTTTCTTCGCCTGTAGTTACTGCAACTTCTTGGAGTTTGACGATCGGAGCTACCTGTGCCCCGGTATCCTCGTCTTCTGCCGATGGCTTCGAGCCATCCTCTTCTTCTTCCTCTCTTTTTAGGGTCGTGGGCTCCGTTGTGCTTGCCATAATTGTAGGGAGAAGAACAGTAGTCGCAGAGAGAGAGAGAGAGAGATCCGGCGTAGGACTAGGGTTTTAGCAGTTGTAAAGGGGAAATTCTGGAGAGTGGAGAGTGGATGGGGATTTTCTATTTAAGGGTTTCGACGGGCCCAATAATTTGGGCTTCTATTTAAATGGGCTTTAATTAGACTTACTTATTGGGTCGGATCTGACTTTATTTATTTATTGTTTTGGGGGTACAAGATCTGACTTGATTTCAAAATTCAACCAACAAGATTTAAAATAAAATCATTTCAAAATTTAGATCCAATTTCTAATATTTAAACATACATACATATATATATATATATATATATGTAGCATATGGATTATTCATATTCAATCTTATCCTCAGATCTAAATCCAATTAAAATATCAATAACATGCTAAAATCAGATGTTCAGAGCAAATATTAAGGAGTATTGATCATATCACACCCCTTCACAATATATCTAATAAAATTACATAATCCAATATATATATATAAGAATTTTATTATATTATAAGAGTTTTCAGAACAAATTCAATTATTGATGACATCGACAACCCATTTCATTCACAGTTTGATCATATATTCCATTTAATTCTTTAATCTCACTCACATGGTATGCATATACTATGTGTAATAAAATACTTTTGAAAACACACATTTGGATAAAACTCAATTATACTTGACGTGTAAATATATAGTGAAATAAATGATGGAACATGAAATGGAATAAAAAGTCTAAAGTACCCAATAGCGCATAAAGAGGTTATTGGAAGGAAGAGAGAGAATTTTAGGAAAAGAAAATAGAAAATGAATTCATTCTTTGAAAAGACACCGTCTATGGCCTCTAGGCTAATATACATCTACTGGTAATGTGCACGTGTAAGTGAAATTATTCTTTCAAAGACACCGTTTGGGGCCCTTCGCCTAATGAGCTTATGCCATAGAAATTGTAATGTCATAGTTCGAATTACTACGGGTAGTGTGCACGTGCAAAATGAATGCTTTCTTGGAAAAACACCGTCTAGGACTTCTGACCTAATGGGCATATGCTCATCTTAGAAGCGCAGTAAGTGTAATGCCAAGGTTCGAATCACTGCTAGTAGTGTGCGTGTGTGGGTTATAATTCTCTGTTTTATCATCTGGCTCTGGACCCATCTCCAGCTTGCTGTTTTGGCAAGGCAACCAAGATTAAGATGGAGGAACCATATGTCTCAACCAATCAATCTCTGAGATGACGGGACAACATTTAAGGCCAGATACAGTACATAAATGTGAAATGGCATTTGGAGAAGTACTTTTTCACAAGGCTCAGCTAGTTACAAAGGGATGATGGAAACCAGACAAATTATGCACACATCATGGCCAATAACACCAGAGTAACATAACCGAACCGCCTTAGTCATTACTCACTAATCACAAATCAGCAAATTGGGTAGCATGTGAGCCAAATTACAAAGCTCAATTCATGGGTTTGTTGAAAGGCACACACAGCACTCAGTAACGATATTTGGTGGAGTAATCCTTAGGAGCAATAACCAGACCGCGACCCTTCCTAGCACCGCGATAGACGGTCTCAACAATGTCAATAAACTCCTGCTTATCCTTCAAGGCCCAGTTGATCTTGTTGTTGTTTCCAGTCCCAAGATCGATCATAATGTGCTTGTTCCTGAAGAAGAACATTATGGTGGAAGGGTCATACAGCTCGTACATTGTGCTGAAATCGGGCACCTCTGTGATATCCACCAGGTATATGACTGCAAAGTTCTTTATCGTCTCAGCGACTGAAGCTAGCACCTCATCCATCTGAAAGTAAAGATGAAACAACAAATGGGTCGGTGGATAATTGAGAACAGATTTCAAGCCCAGAAACCAAAGAGCAAAAGATCATGAAAATGTTTTACAACCATGTGAGACCATTGTGGATGAAAACTCATAACAGTTACAGCAACATCAATTCAGCGTATACCAAAGAACTTGCAAGGAAAGAAAATATGATATTAAGAAGAGGCTATATATCTATAGAGACAGTCTATGGCATACTTATTAGGCTACATTCTTATCTTTGTTGGCCAAGGACTGTTTTTGTGAATAAAAGACATGTTCAAACATAACAACACACCCTGCAAGGATTAACATGAAGCATATTTGTTGCTTCAGGTGAACGATAGCTAATGGGGCAGCTGAGGCATGTAACTGCTACTCACTAGAACAAAGAAAAAGGTCAATCAAGATATGAGTACATTAATTCCTACCCTAATTTGAAGCTCAGACTGCACGATATACGCTATAGATTGCTAAACATCAGTTGATGATTCACAAAACGACCTTCAACCTACTTAGATGTGAAGGATACTAGATGGGGCCACACGAGGCTCAATTGTTGTTTACGGGTGAAAACAACATATATGTACTGCGATCAGCATATTTCCTAGGTTGGTTTACTCATCTGTCAAGTAGTGCCTCTATGAAATTTCTATAAGAAAATATGGAAAATACGATCTAAATTAATTCAAGTTAGAACCATAGTTCTGAGCTGATAATTACCAAATGATTGGCCATCCCTCAAGATGAATGACCAGTACTCCATGGCAATACTTGCTCACAAACCAACTGAAACTATATAAATCCACCCATGTCGAATTTACCCAATTTTTCCAATGCAAGATAAGATAAGGCAGCCGTATCAAACTTTAGCATTCAAAATCCAAAACTTCCAATCGAATCGAAATTATCACCAAGAACCCTAATTGACGCGATTGGGCAGCTAAACAACAATAGCAACAACAAGAACACTATATATCAAGATTCAAAAGCAATCTGGAGTAATCAATTGGATACAAAAACATTAAAATAGCAAATAAAATCAAACCTGCATACAGGTTTCGTCCCAATCGTGGCCGAAACGGATGATGACGAGGCGCTCCTCCTCCGCGAGGATCGCCTGATCGACGGCCCATCCGGAGTGGAGGTGCGGCAGCAAATACGACATCGTTTAGCTACCCCGCACAAATCTTTCTACAGAGAGATAGAGAGAGAGAGAGAGAGAGAGAGAGAGATGCCCAGCGGGAGAGTGACGATCGCTCCAAAGGTTCACGCGCTATTGGGTGGAATCGGATCCGGTTTCACAGCATGTTCCTGCAGTTCTCTACGGTTCGAACTGAGATCGCGTCTTTGCAAATCGTCACGTGACTCAGGGACTTCAGTGCAAATCACAAACTTTTGGGTGTGTTTAGGAAAATTTCACAAGGATGTTAATTTATGCATTCCAGTCCAACTAATTTATCTATGTCTAACACTTACGTCCTACTCCATTATTCAGATGACTTTTTTTTTTTTGATAAATTATTATTCAGATGACTTTAGTTCTCTCAACTTGTCTTCCTTTGTTCTTATTCGTAAATAATTATACAACTGGTATGCCCACAAGTTAAATTTAAAGAAATAATAATAATTTCATTTCAAATCCCCATTTTAATGATTGGATATTTTTTTGTGGCAATTTAATTTTATTAAATAATTAGACATAGTTAATGGCATTTAATAATTTCCCTTATTTTCTTTCTTTAATTATTCTCTAAGGAATTATGTAAATTTGTTTTGTTATCAAAAGATATATGTTGAATACCAACTACCAATTGGTCAAAAGATAAGATGCTAAATCCCTTAAACAACATCCAGAGTTTGAATTCTGGTATTATGAATGGAGTAACTGGGTCGGGAGGGTCGCCCCCATAATGACCCTCTGCAGTACCCGATCCGAATTCGTCGGCCAATGAATCGGAACCGAGTGGTTAAGACTAAAAAAAAAAAAAAGATATATGTTGAATAAGCACGAGTGCTTCATAATTCTGAATCCACCATATTATAGTGAGAGCGCTATAAATGTGTGCAGTGATAGCACCTCATTTAGCTAGATTTTTCAATATCTTAAAAAATTAGAATTTGTTGTACTTTTTATTTTTTTATGTGGGTCGATTTTGGTCGGACATGCTAGTTGAACTCCGGGCCTATTCAAATGACTGATCGAGGGACGAGTTTGGGAATGCTTATTGCACAAAGTGATGAGTAAATGTGAGCTAGTTAAGTAAGGCTTCAACTAAAACTCTCAAATGCTTAAGTCCGGTACAAATAATGAGGCTATGGACTGAAATAATAACATAGGGTTGAGAGTATTAAAGATAGCTTACATATCCCAATAAATATGAGGATATTTATAGCAGAGGAATTTTAATCGCCTTGAGGGTATTATGAAAGAGGGTATTATGAAGGAGGTTATTTGTCTAGATAACCCCTAGATTCCTATGAGTAATCATAATTTCGCGTGGACAGTTCAGATAACTTAGTGATTCGACGTATCACTTTAGGTGGCTATATTAATTAGAATGTGCTGCTAAGGTGATTAATCGACGACCTGTAAATTACATGTCATTTAATATTGATACGAATTGATATAATTTATATTAAATGTATAAAATTGTATGTCATAACAATCATTTAGCCCATTCGAAGGGGCTAATGATGACTCTAAGTAGCGGTCAACCGATATCCAAGGCCTGTCCAGAAAGAAGGCTTATCTTTGGGTATGCATGGTTTGCTTGACCGAGTGATCCGGCGTCTAAGGTACCCCCCCTAGAATCATTCTCAATCAAGCAAAACAATCCAGGGTGCTGGTGATGCTTATGGATCGTTGAGGGGAGGCCACATGACAACTTCAAGATGTGCCACGTCAATTCTTATAAAAGAGACTAAGTTACTTACATTATAATAAAAGGATAAATTATATATACATCTCTTGAAGTATAATATAATTATAAGTTTATGTGACTTTAAAAATTATAAATATTTTTAAAAATATTTTAATAAAATTCATCATTTATCAAGATGGATATAATTACGAATTATAATTATGTTGTTTTGCATGGGTTTTTTGAAATCAACAAATATAAGCTCATTTTATACTTCTACATATGTGACGAGTAATTATCTAATTACATTTATTGCTTAACTTATTTTTAATTACGTGAAAAGTCGGGATAATCACTAATAATCATTCATTATCCTCAAGTGGGGTCATCTCATTTTAGGTGAGTACTTGTCATAATTTATATAGAGAATTGTCACCATCAACATTGATTATTTGATTATTTTAATAGGACTGTTTAGTAAGATAAAATACCATATACTAATACAGTAAAACAAAGAAGTTTTAATGGAGGTTTTAATCATGTTTTCTTGTCAAGTGTAGCCTGACCAATTAAAATCATTTTATTTTTTGTTGGGGGTGGAAAAGGACATTTGTACTCAAACCTAAGATAAATATAAGTTATAACATCAACTCTGCAAATTTGCAAATTTGGAGTACTATTTATTTGTTGTTTCAAGATAAGTTCTCTTTTTTTTTTTTGAAATATTTTTTTTCAAGTTCCCACACCTTGTTTTAAAAACAATTTTGTAAAATATTAATGTATCATGTACTACCTCAGTCAGACACATCAATATTTGTCAGACGATCAAAAACTCACAAGTGTGAGATTTGATACCCTCAAGAGATTTACTATCATTAAAAGTGAGTCTTCTTGTAAAAAGGGGGAGTCTCGGAACGCAAGTTACGAGAGGGGGCATGAATAAGTTCATGGCTAGCTCAAAAGCCGCGAGGGGCCTCTTTGAGCCCTCAAAACTTCTTATGCAGGACACATGAAGTGGGGGAACAAGTGGCTTTAAGACACAAAGTTGTCCTTGAACGCTATTGTATTGATGGCATGAACTAGGGATGGCAATGGGTCCGGGTTAGACCCGGACCGGGACCCACCCCTAATGGGGCGGGTTTGAAGACTCCTAATCGGGTCCGGGACGGGTCCTGAATTTTCATTTTTTGAACCCGGATCCACCCCAAACCTGCACCGGTTAGTAGTTTATATATATATATATTTATTATTTTATGTAAATTTATATAATATACATCTATATTTCATATATAAAAGTATATATTATATAAATAGTTACTTAAAAAAATAAATATGATATTCTTGTATATAAAAATAATTATATAACATTAATAATTAAATTATAATTTCAAAATATGTACAAATAAATATGTGATAATGATGTATAATTTTTTAAAAATTAAAATATGTTCATAAAAATTTGTAAATAACTAGTGTTTTAGTAGTGCTATTATTGTTTTCATATTTATAAAGTTGTAATAATATCAATTTTATTTTAAAAAAAAATTAATTATTTTTAAAACACGAACCGGGTCCAACCCGGACCTGGAGGGTCCAACCGGGTCTGGGGTGGGTCCCAGCTCAGGTCCAAAATTTCTCCGGCGGGGCAGGTCCCGAGTTTAGCCAAACCCGCCCCGTTGCCATCCCTAGCATGAACCCTCAACCCAGCCTTTGGCAAATTTGACTAGGCCAACGGAAAAATCTTAACTGGCAAGATTGATATGCCATGTACCTACCTCCATCAAATCAGTCAAAGAAGCATTTAATATTCTCTCATAAATACAATCCTTAGCTTTAAATGTTCAAAATATACATTAAATGCAAAGTTAATGCCCTATTAACGAGAAGTAGGGTCCGTTGTTATTTTGAAGTCCAATAAGTGACAAAAAGTATATCTACTAGTACTCTATGAGTCAAATCCACCGACCAACCCCTATCAACCATGTCAGATCAAAGGCCCTCTCTTATATAAGGTATCTAGCATTCTTTCCGTAATTTACACAAGAATTGCAATTTTACTGTTCACCTTATTCTCCAAATACCCTAAAACCAATTTGAACGTCCTAGAGCCTACACCGGGGGAAAATTGATTAGTCTCACATGCGTTTATCCCTCTTTAATAGATGGACGGTCAACACATCAATCGGAGCATATTAAACTCCATCACGTGATCGACCAAAAAGACCCGCATCAAACACATTCAACATAGTACGTCTATAATTTTCATCCAAAAGTCAATTTTGAATCTAAATAAATATATAACATTGAAATGAACATCATTATTATAAAAGATAGGATGGACTTTTGTGACGTTAACCAATTTACTGCATTAAAAGTCATTTATATCAATCTATTAAATACAACATCATAATTAAAGAAAAAAATTGACAAATGTCATATTTAGTCCATAATATTTCATTTTAGTATCACTTTAGTTCTTAAAGTAACATTTGTTATTTTACAGTTCATGAACTTATAGATTTGTTTCATTTTAGTCTCTCTGATGAATTTTTCGATGAATTTTGGCTTAAATTAGTGTCATATGACACACATGTAACTGATTTAAATGTACAATTATCATTCTATAATTATACAATTTAAATATAAAAAATAATTTACTATACAGTAAAAAAGAAAGAAAAGTTATTTTGATAAGTTAAAGAACGAAAAGAGGGTAAAAGACCAGGGTAAAAGTCAAGAAAACATACACTGGATTGGCTCTAAAAGATAGAAAATGGAATCTTGCCATAGCTTCCACTATCAAACAGTTTGTCGTTAAGTTAGTCATATGCGTGTCACATGACAATTTTAACATTTTTTCATTCTCTGATTTATCAAAATAACTTTTCTACCTTTTTCATTATATAGTAAATTAATTTTTTATTTAAATTGTATAAGTATAGAATGATAATTTGATCCTTAATTTAGTCACATGTGTGTCACATGACACCATTTCAGACCAAAATTCGTCCAAAAATTTATTAAATGGACTAAAATAAAATATATTTATAAATTTAGGACCTATCAAATCATAAATAATACTTTAAAAATTAAAATAATATTAAAATAAAATATTAAGACTAAATAAAACATATGTCTAGAAAAATGTATGCCCCAATTCAATTCATCTACACTACATGCCTAGCCTTTTTACCAATGAATGCCCACTAGTTTGGCATAGGCTATTTTGTAAAGTTGAGAAACTGAAAAGGAAGATGGGTGGAGATGCTTTGATATGCTTCACTAGATTTGACATCTGTCATTTGTCTTTGCCAAGCTTTGTTTCTTTTCTATTTTCTTGATAATATATAGTATCTTATTTTAGATAACAAAATAATATATTATGTAGTAATAATTAATAGCTGTTTATTCTTTTTCCTTTAGTAATGATTTCCCTCTTCCCCATTCCACCCACTTTGTTGGTATTCTGTGTATTGGGTCAATAATCACTGACTATAAAAAGCAACTCTGCCAATTGAATTTCTTGGTTTGACATTCATTTATTAGCAACCGTATTTAATATGTTGGGGTCTTGATTTCTCAAAAAAAAAAATATTTGTTATTCTTTTTTCTCTCATGTTTCCAGCAGATGTTCAAGAAAGTGAAAGGGGGGTGAAAAACAGTGTCTTGTAGACAAACAAACGAGAAAACAGTAAGAAATTAGACGGTAGTTGTGGTTTAACTCTTTTTCAACTCATTTAGCTTTCATTCATTATCCTTATTATTTATTATTATTACTACTTTTATTACCGATTTCTTGATAGGATACTGATGCAAGTAAGGTAATTATTGGTTGAAAGAGAAAGTTAGATATAAAGAAAGTGGCTCACGATTTGAATAAAGGGTTGACATGGATTGCCTCAGATCCAGGGTACTCAAACTTCTACGTTGAAACCAAAAAAAAAAAAGGTTGCCTTTTTTATTTCAGGGTTTTCTTGTGATTCTTGAAACTTTTTTGCTCTGCTTTTTCTTAGTTTCTTTTCCCATGAACCCTTTTGTTGTTTCTCTTCAATTCTTGTGTTTGTGAATGATAAAGGGCTGAGCTTGATTGCTAGTTTTGATTCTTTAATATATATTTTTTCCATCTTTATTCCCCCTGTTTCAGTTGATTGGTTGAACTCGAAGGATCTGCTTTGATGTTAATTCTTTTTTCTTTTTTTTTTCTTTTTGTGTTCCTCATGTGAACTGTACTTGATGGAAGTTGATAGTGAAGAGTCCAGAGAATAAGAAGAGTAAAGGTTCACTGTTGAGACAAGTTAGTTTCACCTTTCCATATATGGTGACACTTTTTCACGGATTGGTAGTTGGTGTTTTTATTTTTAGATTTCCAGATCTGACAAGTCATTTCTATTTTTAAGTCTCTTTAGTGTGGGGATGCTGGATGCCCAAGATTCAGTGGCACAAGTTTAAGTGTCTATAAGCTTCTATAGTTAGTTTGTGAAGCATGGGAAATTTGATTCGTCAGTCTTTACTTCTAGATGTTTCTTTAAAGGTGACGAATTAATTTAACAATGACAGGTCCTGTAAATTTAGATGGGCGGCTGGGTAACTTTTGCTATTTAGATAGTGATCTCCATGGAGGATATGTATGGGACAGTTGCGGTGCCATTTAGATTAGGTAATCCGATCTTCGACAATCCGAGTGTAGAAACTTGTATGGATGTAGTGAACTTCGAGTTGATGGCAGACGAGGCTAGCTTGTATGGAGATGCTGATGTTAAAAATTCAAGCAACTCAGTAGATTGTGACAATGAGGACTGCAGTATCGGTGATTCGGGTAGTGAAGTTAGTTTCACCGCCTTCTCAGGGGCCGGAGAGATGAGGAGTGTAGCAATGACGTCTGAAGATGAAAGCAACTGGGGGCTGCCTACTGATGTTGTGGTGCAAGAAAGTGAAGAAGATGGTGCGTCATCGTTGGAGGGCGACCCGATTCTTGATAGCTCGTGCTCCTTGTCTGTGGTGAGCGATACTAGTAGTCTATGTGGTGATGATCTGTTAGGTTTTGAGACAAATCTTGAAGCCGGGACTAGTTTTTTAGAGCTGGAGAAGGCTGTTTGTGATGTTGAGCTTATCTCCAAGGCGGGTGATTCAGGAGATCGGAGTGATTGTACAGTGTTTAGTGATTCTTCAAAGTCGTCCACGGCTGATGTTCATTTGGATAGAGGGTCTAGTGGGAGGGCGCCACGGAGTATCTTTGAGGTGGATTGTGTCCCTCTATGGGGTGTTGTATCTATGTGCGGTAGGAGACCGGAGATGGAGGATGCTGGTTGCAACTGTGCCCCGTTTGTTGAAAATCCCTCTAGAGATGCTGATTGGCAACCGTGTGATTGATGGAGTGACGTCCCATTTGAGCCATTTGACGGGCCATTTCTTTGGAGTCTATGATGGCCATGGGGGTTCTCAGGTATGTATGCGTGTATGTGTGTTTGCGCACACACACACGCACACACACAACGTACACCCTTGCAGGAAACCCATGCTAACACACACACACACACACACACACACACACACACACAACGTACATCCTTGCAGGAAACCTGCGCTCTCAATAGAACTTTCACAATCAAGATATTTAATTTGAACTTTGTTTTTTTTGAAGGTTGCGAATTATTGTCGGGATCGTCTTCATTCTGCTTTGACTGAGGAATTGGACATTATTATGAACAATAGAAGTAGTATAAAGGATGATTATGAAGAACGATGGAGAATTGCTTTCACTAAATGTTTCATCAAAGTTGACGATGAGATTGGAGGGAGACCCGTTGCACCGGAGACCGTTGGATCTACTGCTGTTGTTGCCATAGTTTGTTCGTCACATATAATAGTGGCTAACTGTGGAGATTCGAGGGCTGTGCTATGCCGTGGCAAAGAACCCATGGCTCTCTCCGTGGATCATAAGGTGATTATGTGATTTCAGTCTGAAATTTTTTGGGAATATTCTGTAAACGTGATCCCATATTATTATTTTTTGTCCATTAGCCGAATCGGGAGGATGAATATGCAAGAATCGAAGCGGCTGGAGGCAAGGTGATACAGTGGAATGGACATCGTGTCTTTGGGGTCCTTGCAATGTCAAGGTCTATTGGTATGTCCTTCTTAGCCTTCATATTTCTTTAACTTTGCATTTTGATCGTATACTTTGATCCCATAAGTTCAGCTTTTGAAAGGCGTCAAGCCCTTGTACCCCCGCACCCACACACTCACACACTAAAAGAAAAAAGAAAGAAAGAAAGAAAAGGGGAAAAAAAAAGGTAGCTATTTCAACAAATTTTAGGTGCTAATGCGATTTCAATTTGTTCAAACATCATAAATGAGGTGGCAAATGTCCTAGAAATGCATGTTAACTAATAGCTCCCCTTTGTAACGCATGCTAGCAAACCACTACCATTTCATAGTATTTATTTGGTCCTTGCAGGAGATAGATATTTGAAACCATGGATCATACCAGATCCTGAAGTAATGTTCGTCCCACGAACGAGAGAAGATGACTGCCTCATTCTGGCCAGCGACGGTTTGTGGGATGTTATGAGCAATGAGGAAGTTTGTGATATCGCCCGCAAACGAATACTACTTTGGCATAAAAACAATGGGCTCACACTTCCGTTAGAAAGGGGAGAAGGGATCGACCCTGCAGCTCAAGCAGCCGCAGAGTACCTATCAAACCGGGCACTTCAAAAGGGCACCAAGGATAACATCTCCGTCGTCGTTGTGGACCTGAAGGCTCAAAGAAAGATCAAGAACAGAACCTAGCATGATATTATTTGTCACTCTCTCTACATATTATTATTTTTTTATCTTTTTTGGGAAAAAAAGGAATGGGAGTTGCCGGTATCGTTGGATGGCCATACGTTTTCATTAAGGGCTATCTATAGCTTTGACTAGAATGGCAGTGTTTAATGTCTGTTGTAGCTTTATATAGCTCCGGAAATCTCAAGTCTTGAACTTCATTCCCAAGTGCCGCCGTTGTAATCTAGCATATTTGTAGTATGAATTTGGAGCCCCTGTGGTGCTTCGTGCCCTCAGAAACGAGAGCATTATTGTTCCTCCGACCTAAAGGGTCTGTGAGATGTATCACTTGGTTGTTATATTTACAGTGTGGAGCCTTGCTGAATGAATTAAACGCCCCTTTGGAATCAACTGTGTTATGACCTTGTGATCTATCAATTTATAGTTTTCCCTAGTGGTGGCATATGGGCATGGCAGGTTGGGTTTGGGCTGAATTCTATTGGATTGAGTTTCAAATGGATTGGGTTGGTAATGAGATTGAGGGGGATCAATGATCGTTTGGAGCGGTTCCTTGACGGGTTACATTCAATTTCATGCTATATACTTGTGATGGTATTATAAACATAAAACTAGGTACTAGCCTAGAAGTAATAATTTCATTTATGAACTGGAATGAGTAGTAGTTCATTTAGAATTTATTGCTCTCCCGTATTTTGTGTTGTTCACGACAAATCCAGAAGAGGGGCCATACAGATCAAACAAGTGTAGAGAAATAAGGTTTTATCTAATAGTTCCTGTGCGCTAGCTCCTTCACAGCCTCAGCAAGTTGTTTCTCACTTTGAATGCTCTTGACCCATGCTGAATTGATGCGAACCCTTTCGATGCTCTGCTTCAAGGTCCTCGCAATGAAAGGCTTCATGCGACTCACAAAAAATTGCTCAACTTCTCCTGCCTTTTCGAGTGAAGAGAACTGGAGAGAGAGAGAGAGCAAATTACAGATGAACATCAACATCATCTACTGATGTACCGAACTTTTAGACAAAAGAGAAGAGCACTTACTGGTGACACAACTGCACTGACAAAGCGAGTTACTAGGAATCCAGCTCCGTAAGTTTTACAGATATGGTCCCAGTTGGCCTGTAAAACAGTCATCAGTCATCAGTCATCAATACAAGCGTAATCAGAAAGAGGCGTGATAATTTCTATTTCCATAAACAACTACAGGAACTTACTTTCAACCAATCCCATGCTGTCTCACGAGCTTCCCAACTAACTCCCAGTCCAAAAACAGCATCTTGACTCCGAACCTACATAGGTACAATCATAGAAGACAGCTAAGCAAATTCAAATTATCTGCATGTTTGTAACTAATAGACATTTACTAGCTCAAGAAAATGAGTAGTACCTCAGAAGATAACAAGAAGTTCAGAAACTCGAGGATAATTTCAGGATCCCGGCACGAAGGTAATGAACCTATAGGAAGAATGGCAATGCATTACTTGCTGCTAGATGAGTCACAACACAAAGGCTCACAAATGATGATTTGTACCTAAAATTCGCGTTTTCTCCTGGCTGAGGTCCGTTTCCCTGTAAATTTTCAGAAGAGAATCATATCCAAACCTGTTTGATTTACTCGCATCCTGTGCCACAGCGACATACACTGCCTGGAAAATGGAAGGAAAAATAGCAGTCAGCAAAATGGGGGACAAGCTCGAATCTTGAATATAGATGAAAAGTTAAGTTTGTCCTTGTAACCCTTCTCAAATCAGGAGGAAGAACAGGTGCATTTCTATCATCCAAATATAAGCAGAACCGCCTGTTTGCTTCATTTATTGTTGCATCATGCCCAAATGAAGCCAACGCTGATAAAAGCTCCCCCCTTAACATTGAATCAAGGTGGCTCTCCCCTTGTTTAGGATCCCAACCAAGTCTCCTGATAAAGAAATGAAATATAGGATCAAATTTGTCAATATTCAATATAACAGAACTACTAATTTCACACTATAAAATCACATCAAATGCTGTCCTTGGGTCATTAGTGAATTCTTCATTAAATTGCAATCCTATGTCAAATGTAAAGCGGTGGCATATTTAAATATGTCTACCTTCAACATCATGGGAAGGCAAATTGAAAACACACTTAACCTTTCCAATCTGAACTGACATTTGAATCTCGACAGGGAGGCAAGTATATGGGGATGAATGCTCTATGTATTCATTCACAGTACAAGAGGATGCATAAATTCTGTATAACTGAGTTATGAGTTGAAAGCATGTGGCAAGTTATACAGAACGACGAACGTACTCAGCGGAATTCTGGAAAAGGTTGATGAAGAACAGTTTTATGTCATCCAGCAATGCAGGTGCAGCATCAGCCACGATTCTTGCCACTTTAAAGGCTATCTGCAGAAACAAGAAAATCAATGTAGAGGAAAACAAACTAGGAGTAACAGAAATCTGGAAAGTTCTAAACCAAAAGATAAATAACATTACACTGATCAAGTTAGATAGGACTGTGTAATCAAGCTCCTCTCTGTAAGCACTCATCAAAGAAAGCAAAGAGGTCAAGGGTTGCTGGCATGCCATGGACAATGAATAATAATCATCCAATATCCCTGCTCAAACAAATAACGCAAGTTAATATTCTTTTGTGATGTTAAAAGATAAACAGCTCCAATCAGAATTACCATATTTATCATTGGTTGACAAGCACTTTTTCTCTATGGCATCCCTAAGTCTAGCCGATAGGTCCTCATCATATTTCACCCTAAAGAAACCAGTTTGCTCCACATTAACTTTAATCCAGGGGCGGCCTGATGAAACTGAGGCACCCAAGAATTCCTTAATGTCAAGAGTCTGACTCTTTGCTTGCAGCAAGAAACTTTTAGAAGCATCATAAGAGCCAGAACACATAGTTATTGGAACAATCCATTGCCCTTCACCATGAGAACCACTCAACAAAAATTGTGACTGTCAATAAATAAACTGTCAGGATTTTCAGATGTTACCAGATATCCGGAAGAGAAGATCTAGTCAAGTGATTAGGTAATAGTTGAACACAACAAAAAGGATCAATTAAAGAAAACGATCATCAAATAACCTGCTCAAACTCCAATTTTTGGTCTTTGACTTTCACTGAGACAACAGGATAACCTTTCTGTTTTGTCCAAGAGTTCATTAGCTTGTTCACAGGTTCACCAGATTCTTCCTGAAGAACTGACCATAGATCTTCTGTCTTTGCATTACAGCAGGCATATTTTTTGACATAAGAAGCAAGTGCCCTCTAGAAGAAATCAGGAGAAACAATATCAATTTTTAATGAACAATGTGAAGAGATAAGCAGAAAAAATCAATGACAGAAAAATTTGGAGTAGTAACAGGAACACTTAAACTATCACATTTTAACACGTCAGATGTAAACAACTTTACAAATTACAACAATCAGAAAGACAAATATATTCAGAGAACAGAATATTCCTAATTTTAAATGATTATAAAGAATGCATAACCAACAAAGTTATAACTTATAATTGAGTCAAAAAAAGAACAAAATTAAGAGCCTGGAAGAAACATAAACTAATGGGAAGCAAGTATATTTAAATAAAATGGCCTACTTGAAATTGTTCAGCACCAAGATAGCTCTGTAGCATCCGAATGACAGATGCACCCTTCCTGTAACTGATTGCATCAAAAATTTCGTCAATTTCACCAGCATGATTGATGTCCACCTGAAAGGAAATCACAGGTCAACTTTAGTTCCAAGACACAAATTAAAAATGAGAGATATAGAGATAAACATTTCACTTCTCCAGACTTATATTTTATTGTTAAACCAAACCATTTAGCTGCTCAAGATTTTATAGTCACACTTATGAATGTATTGAAAGGTTACCTCAATGGGGTGAGATTCCGCAAGTGCATCCAGTCGAAGTCCCTCAGTACTTTCATCGAGAAACTGGGTCCAAATTTTCCAATCTGGGAACAAGCTATCAGCAGCTAAATAGCTCACCTGAATAACAAAAACCAAATCTAAACCATCAAGGAATCATGGCAGAAAGACAAGCACTTAAAATTGGATGGAAAACAATACCCATGTAGCAAATCCTTCATTCAACCATAAATGTGTCCACCACTCCATTGTCACAAGATTGCCAAACCACTGATGTGCTAGTTCATGAGCTACAACGACGGCAACCTATATAGAAGATAAGTAGATTCAATACAATAAGAATATATAGGGGATTCTATAAAAGTAAAGCACATAATGCTAGTGACGTTCAGGCAATTCTGATCTATTTCAATCACATTCATTTTACCCTCTGTTTGTTTGAAGCTGCAGAGTGCTTATCATCATAAAGCAAAGCCGTTTCTCGGTAAGTAACCAGACCATAATTCTCCATTGCCCCAGCAGCAAAATCAGGGATTGCAACCATGTCCAATTTAGGAAGCGGATATGGCAGCACAAAGTACCTGCATATTTTCAGTTAACAAGCGTTGAGTCAACAATTCACACCTGTAGGAGTCTCTAGGAAAGTATAACTATGCTTACATATGAAACATAATATGACTGCCCTTAGATGAAGCCATGATACAACACAGCCAATCATAATTGCACTACTTGAAAATCTGGGTATTAAACTATTAAAATGCAGCACATACTGTTTATAAATGCCAAGTGTTCTGACAGCAACATCCAGGGCAAATTTCCCTTGATTAGCCTTGCCAACTTGACAGTATACCCTCACCTTGATACCTGAGAAACATGGTGTTACATCAAGGGCGGAACTCTAACGTTGATAGAACAGGAATAACTTGAGCTAAATAGAAAGTCAAATATACCATCAGGTGTATGATCTTCAACATAGTCAAAATGGCCAACAACAACTGCCACCAAGTAAGTAGACATGATTGGTGATTCTTGATAGTATAGCGTCTTAAGATTCCCATTTACTTTTTCTTCGATGACTGGCATGTTGGATAGAGCTGTCAGTTCTGATGGTACTTCTAATGTAATCTTGAAAGTAGCCTGAATCGCAAAATGAAATAAATTAGGATATGGTCACTCAAAATCTCAATAGTAATTATTTGGGGGGAAAAAAAATGGAGTTAGTCTACACGAAGCACTGGGAACCTGATTAGACAACATTTACAATATGATCAACAATATATATATATATATATATATGAGTGCGAGTGTGGGTGTGCGTGTGTGTGTGAAAAATCAGAACAAGATAGCAACCTCATAATGGCTCCTACATAAATTAAGCGTAGGATTATAAGTCCAAATGTTATATTATACATAGCCAACTTTCTAAGTCCATGAGTAAAATTGCAACAAGATTCCAGGTACTCTTAGGAGGACAAGTCGAAAGCCACACCATATACAGCTCTTTAATCCTCCGAAAAAGCATTTCTAAAAGGTTGCTGGGAATGTGAGCAGTACATCCAGAACTGATTCCCCCATGGTCTTTGTATTAGCACAATTGGTCAAATACTACACTCATTAGAAAGCAGTCTAGACGCAAGTCATACAAAATTCTTTACAGAGACTGGAATACAATGGTCATTCAAAGAGCTTCAACTCACACAATGGCAAAACAACCCAACCAAAATGGCAGCATATGATCAATACTGTATTAGGACTATGTATTTTACATAACAAGTACTCCTGAAGCTTCAATTCCTTGGATCCAGCTTATATGATGATCATCCACCTCAACCAATTTGGCAATAATATGATAAAGTGGCTGAGCATTCCATATTTTGCAGATGCAACAACGATCTTGAAAAATTCAGACATTAAAAATGAACATCTCATTACAAAAAGACAACAAATCTGTTCCACAAGTTCAGAATGAAAAATTCTAACACTATCACTGAGCCAAAGGGAGAAATCACCACAAACATGTGATTGCATGCATGAACAGGGACTGAAAAACTATCACAAATACCTTGCAAGCGGGCTCATCCCAACAGGGAAAGCAGCGCCTTGCATCAGCTGGCTCAAACTGCGTCACAGCCATATTTTTCTTTTCACCATTGTGCTCATAGGTGCTGAATTAAAGTATCAAAACAGTTAGGATCCACCGAATTACAGGATGTAAGTTAATTTATACCACCAAAAGCAGAAAGTGAACCACCAGACACAAGACAAAAATAATTCCTATTATTTTTATTTAGGTGATTAGGTGCCAGCACAAAAGACAATTTTTCCCCGTTTTACATTGATAGTTATGAGAAGATCCAGTGCTGGCAAAGTACCTTTCAACAAATAAGAACAGACATTTTAGAATTATTTTTCCCGACTTTGGCAGAACTACAATGCTCCGCTTGTTTAGTGAAACAGAATCCAGACATTCTAGCACCAGCTTTTCTGGCGATGGATTCCAACCCAAAATCATTAATTTGCAGCTAAATGTCAGGTAGAAATATAAAATCCATGTACAACAAACAAGATAAACAAAACGTACAGAAGGCCAGCAAAAACATAGTAGTAGGACAAAGGAGTAGTTAATTAAAATGTACCCAAAACCATGGGATGCCTACCATTAAAACAAGCTTCATAAAGAGAACGTGACATAATACTAATCGCAAAAGCCAACATAATACCAGGGAACATAGCAAATGACAATTGCAGAAAGAATCCATGTAAAGAACAATTAGGTAGCAATAAGTAAATTAAGCAGAAATTTACCTTCTGTAAAAACCTTTCATTCTATCATTTAGAGTCCCCTCAAATTCAATGTTCAAAACCCCGACCCCAACTGGCAAGTTCTCCTTAAACTCCAGCACCGTTATCTCATCCTCCTCATATAACTGTACTTCCACAGACTCCAACACCTGAGATTGCAGAAAAAAGACGATGCTCAAAACTATAATGTTTATGCAGAAAGCACTGAATAGCCTACTTGCTTATTTGGTTTCAAGGGGGAGATGAAGGGAGACAGTTATTGAACCATTAATTAGCTTATTTCCTTTCGTGAGACATTCAACTAAGTTGAATAAAAAATTTAAAATGCTTCTGATTTCATCTCACTTTTTTCTGGTAAAAATTGGATCACTGCATATAAAATGAAGAAAATTCACTAAAATCGCAAACGAAATATCTTTACATTTAAAAACTATTGCGAGCATTTCAATCAAGGATGATTCAGTCAAGCGGATTAAATTAATTGCATCCCCATTCCCTAGTACTCTAAAATCATTATCATCCTTTTTCCGAAAAGAAAAACGCGATTGAATTTGATCCACCATGATGTCGCTTCCCCAGAAGTACTCATTGAGAACAAAGCAAATACTCAACAGTACCTTGCTACCAGATTTGAACGTGACGGATGTTGGGACGACGGAGAGTTCGGCGGCGTTGAGGACGAGGAACTTGGTCTCCGATACGACGTCGACGGAAATCTGAACGGCGCCGGAGAATTTGCAGGCGGCGAGATCGGGCTTGAGCTTGAGATCGTAGCGTTTAGGGATTGCGAATTTGGGGAGACGCGGTTGACCTCTGAATTGGGAGTGCTTTTGCTTTGCGTCCGCCATTGTTGCCTTCTGTGATAAAACAAAATCAATTCAACTGATGTTTTAGAGTGAGAAACTACGAAATGTGTGTGTGGATTAGCGTACCGTGTCTATATATAGGGTTGGAAATGGGGGTGAAGACTTTGAAATTCTTGTGATTTTATTGCAATAATTTTTTATGGGAAAAAGAATATATAGTGGTTGATCAAAAGAGGGAAATTCTAGTCGAAACTCTGCCTCCATCGTATTAATTCCGCAACGAGTATTTTATATTTATTATGTAATAGATGCATAATTTAATATAATATTAATTATTTAATAAAAGTAATACACTTTATTATATAGTTTGTTAATGTTGATTAAATGATTCAAATCGGATTTAAGTAGGAATTAAGTATGGTATCAATTAAGTATTATTATTGCTAAAAAGAAATTCAAAATGTTGTTTAGAACCAATTGTATTTTTTTTCTTGATATAATCAACTCAAGACATTCTATAAATATTAATTAATTATTTTTTTTATATATAATTAATTTAAAATACTTTATAAATATCAATCAAAACACCACATACTCACGGCACTCTATAAATATCAATCGAAATACCACACATGCACACACACATGCACTCATGAGAAAACAAAAGGATTCGAACCCAATATCTCAATTATATCGGTTCAAAGTTCAAACCCTCACTGTTGGACTATAACTCGAGGCGCTATAACCAATTGTAATTGAAAGTATAGAAAATTGAGAATATAGCCCTTAAAGCAATGGACTTCTATGATTAAATATGCCTTACACTATAAAACAAGTATTTTTTCTTTTTTTTTTTTCCCCAAAAACATTTACCAAAAAGGAAAAACAATTGTGAATCTTGAGTGTCAACATCATCTCAACCTCTTTCTTTATGATGTAGAGTTTTGATAAACGGTTAGGATTTAATTGCAAAATCATCCTTCATAATAATAATAATAATAATAATAATAGTAATTTGTATTATGTTGTTTTATTATTTAACACTTATTGCCAAAACAAAATCACACTGTAATACGTTGTATTGAAAATGATGTACCTTATGTTCATTTTTGTAAATGCAATATGGCCAAATGTATTCAATGCTTAGGGGAACAAATCATGTTCCTCGAATTTATATGATAAGTATAATCGTAAAATAAGAAGATAAAGTGTATTTCATTAAAGAACTACATATACAATATACAATGTATATATATAGAAAACAAGCAATAAATTTGAAGCACGGCATCTAAAAAACTATGCATTGTAATCTTGTAAGTTTTTAAAAAATACAAATACCACGTCACAATTATTGTAGTTAACAAAACAGCCAAGCTAAGAATATCTTTTAAGAGAGAGAGATATATATACATATGTATATATATATTCTATATATATTCTCCTTCAAGAAAATAATTTTTTTCTCAATCAATTGTTGTCAATTTTGTACAACGAATCTAAGTGAGGATATACTTTAAGACGTTTCTTTCTTTCTTTCTGTTTTTTATTAGCTAATTTATGTTCTCAATCATGTATGTTAATTTTGTTCAATTTTTTTTTAAAATGGTGGGTTTTTTCAATCATTTCTTTGTCATTTTATTTTTCTTCAAGTGTGATTTGACGTTCAAATCAAATTAAAGTGCACATTAATCTAATATCTCTATAGAAGTTACACCGACTGGTGATTCTTTTTTGTTTTTCTTTTGTGAACAATCAAGTAAATTTTGATTATATCCATAAAAAAGGTAAATTTTGATTACAGAATTAATATTTTTAACTAAAATTATTGCAAATCAATGGATTTTTATAATCACTATATTTCAATAAATTACTAGATAAGTTACAAAATCAAATTGGCTACTTCTTGTTCCTAATCAAATTAGTAACACTATAATAAGGTGTCGAAATTCAGTCTAGAAATTGATCATTCAATAACAAAAAATTTATATTATTTCACCACTGTCACAAACCTAAAAAAAAAAGCCAATGAATTCGCTGGGCATATTCGTCTTCATTTGCCGTAATGAAAATTTACTTCGTCTTTAGAGACGTGAGGAATTTGAGTATTCGACTTTTGACAACGTGCACGTATAGGTGGTATGTTTCAAAAAAGCAAAAAAAAAATAAATGGGCAGGGCTCAGTTGTCATTTGCCATAATGGACATGTACTTCACCTTTAAAGACGTAGGGAATTTGATGTCAGTATTCGATTTTTGACAACATGCCTACAAATGCATGTTTCGTATTATTAAAAAAAAGGGAACAAAATAAATAAATGGGTCGGGCCTAATTGTCGTTTGCCATAATGGACATTTACTTCGCATTTAGAGACGTAGGGAATTTGATGTCTGTATTCGATTTCTGTCAACGTGCGTGCATATAGGTGATATCTTTCATATTACTAAGAAAAAAATGAACAAAATAAACAAATGGGTCGGGCGCAGTCTCGGTTGTCATAATGGACATTTACTTCATTTTTAGAGATGCAAGAATTCGATGTCAATATTCGATTTCTCACAACGTGCGCATGTGGGTGGTATGTATCATATTACTGAAGAAAACAGGGATAATATTCGATTTTTCAGGGTATATTTTGATAATATTAAAATATTTTGGAGTCCAATTGTAATTTTTAATTTTTCGAGAGGAAGTAGATATAATTATTTTAAGTTAAAAATTATGGGTAAAATCGAAAGTTCATGAAAAAATGATTGAAAATCGGATGCTTAGGGGAGTATTGATAATTTTTAAATTTATCAAGATATGTGTTGGTAATATTAAAAAATTTTAGGAGATTAATTGTAGTTTTTAATTTTTTGAGGAACTGTAAATGTAATCATCCAAGAAAAAAAAAGGCACAAACTAAATAAATGGACCGGGTGGGCATGTCCTTCTACCCTATACGCTGGCCCAGTTTACAGTCGAACAATACAAACGTGCAAGAAACTGATGCGAAGAAGGAAAAATCAGCACACAACAGCAAATCTGTGCGATTTGTGAAAACAGACCGATTCGAGGATGTTTCAATTGTATTAATGAATAGAAATGGGGATCATAAGAGACAAGAATCGACCCTCTTCTTCGGCAACTTCACCTTGTGCCCATCTCAGATCTGCTTACCACAACTGTTTCAACAGGTAAAGATATTCAATCTTTTTCGTTTTCTCTTTCTGGGTTTTGGGGTTTACTTGTTTTTATGTACTTAAGTTTCAAAAAAGATGATCTTTTTATGGGTAAATGGGAAATTTAAGCAGTTTCTTTGTTTTTTTTTTTTTTTTGTAGTAGAATTTTGAAGGTTTTTGTGCCCTTAAACCCTCTTTGGAGTTTATTTTTGTGTTCTGTAGGTGGTATTCTGAGAAATTCTTGAAAGGACAGTGGGACAAAGAAGAGTGTGTCTCTGAGTGGGAGAAATACAGGGAGTGTTTATCTGTAAGTTTCTTGTTTAATTGGGTATAATTCATTACTGTATTGATGAACTGCGGTGATTAAATTGAGCTTAGTTCCAACGAGTTACGGCGAAAGTAATATTATGTGGTCGCTAGATTTCCTTAGTTGGAAAAGCCTTGGTGGGGCTACGGTGATCGGTTGGACCTAGAGGATATTTGATTAAATATATTTAAAAGATATTATAAGTTCTTATATTTAATAAAATATTTTAAAAATTTATTTGATATTAGATTTTATTTTAAAAATAAATTATTAAAATATTTAAATAAATAAATCACGTATTAGTTCATAAAATATTAGTAATAATAATATTGTAATTAGTTTAGTTAAAAATAAAAAATGTTATAGATCTTAAAAAATAAGTAAGTATATTTTTACTTTTTTGAAAGTAACTTATAAGCTCTTAAACAACTTATTTTTAGAACTTATAAAATCCTCATATTAAAATTTGGCCACACACTCTGCCACAACTTATAAGTTCCAAAATATTTTATAAGATGTTTTGAGATATTTATAAACTTAGCCACACACCCTCTTAGTCTCGGCGAGCTCAAGCGAAAGGAATATCATTGAGTCTCCCAACCCGGTCTTTTATTTATCGAGAAAAAATGTTATTCTTTAATTGGATTCTTGAAGTCGAATTGACGTCTTGGTGGAAATGTGTACATGGAGTTAAAAAAAGTTATTCTTGGCACTGTATTTATTGTGATTTTGCTGTTTTTTGGCAGCAACATTTGGATGATAAGCATCTGAGTAGGTTCTTGGAAGCTGATGCCATCATGGATTTAAACAATCAAGCTGAATTTAAAAGCCCAAGTGGTATTTCTTAGTGCATCTTTTTCATCAGAGGTGAATGGTTGAAATTGATTAAAGTTTCATATGAGATGATATTTGTGTAATGTTTTGATGTTCGAATCTATTTGTGACAGATACAAAGGGTATCAAATTCTTATGGAATTTCAGTGATCACTTTTGGGACATGTTTGATTACATTTTATATAGCATTACTTTATAAGTATATTTAATTTGGTGTTGGATTTCTTATGAGTCGTATGGCTTGAAATTCGATTTGAATTTCAAATTCCATAACATGGTCTATAACAACCTCAATTGTAAGATGAGATTCGCGAATTTCAAGTAAGATAACTTTTATTTCAAAACAAAAGCACTTATCAAATGCTTAAAATATAGGACCACCGATCTAAGAAATTTAGCATTTTATATTTTTAATATAATATCAAATATGTTGTGGTGTTTTTCTTGTAAGATGGTTCATAGAATTCCATTACCACTTGCTTTTTCCCAAATTCTTGCGAGGTACAAAAGTTGGTCTAGGTATCAAATTCTCGTGGACAAAAACAACACATAAGTGTCTTTTAAGTGGTTTTCTTGGTGAAAATTTTGTTGCCGAATAAAGTGAAAGACATTAGAATCCTTGTACGGGAAAATTCTCATTTCGCAGTCTCATACAAATCGTATCGAACCATTGTATTTGAAGTGTCTCTTACTTGTTTCTGTAGTTGTCTCTTTGTATATTTGGGTTGTGTTTGATAGTCATACAAGATTAATTGTGATATGAAAATCATAAGATAATACTAGCCAAAAATTTGATATCAATCATCTGCATAAAAATGTTTGATAGTCAGTTTTATTTCAACGAATATCTCAAAAAGAGTGTTTGATTGCATTATCTTTTATGAATTGATTAAATATAAATTATATAAAATCTTTAATTTCTTTCAATAAACACCAAAATGCCACCTACAAGTTTTTAATTTATTTAATCATTTTTTGAATATGTTTCGAGAACATAATCAATGAGCACATATAATTATTCTTCCCAATTGCTAGAAATTTGAGATGCTCATCTCCTCTTTTTTTTTCATCATTTTCCACATCATGTAATATATTAATGCTATGATTCACTATAACTTAGAGATGATTGAACATAACCTAGGAAATAAAATATACACGTTATATATATATATATATATATATTAATATCTTTTTCTTAATAAATCATCATTCTCGCTTATCAAACCATATCTCAAATTAAATTTTGAATAATTACATAATTTTGACGGGTGATTTCTTTTTGCTCAACAACATCAAAAGGATTTAAGAGTAAATAGATAATTTGAAAGTTATATCATCCAAACCCAAAACCAATGAATTACATATCCCCCCCCCCCCCCCCCCCCCCCCCCCTATGAGATGGGCCATCCCAAAAACTATAGGATAAGAGACTGGACTTAAAATTATATCAAGGACCAAAAAAATTGCCACTAAATATAATTATAAGTGGAATACCTATATAATTCCACCAATAAATTCCTACTAAACGCAACCTCAGGATGCAAAGTAATTTTGATTTTGCTCACATTTTCACGTAGAAAGCTGGAGGTCCAATAGCGTTACCTGCTATATTACCCTGAAAAGCTCTGAAAAACTAGAATGAGAGGAGCTTATAGTTCGCATAAGCCATACAATAACATGTCTACACTCATGGGCAGTTTTGAATGAATAACAACATTAGCTTTCTAATTTCTTCTTAAAAAGGAAATGCGCGACCATCCATTCATCTCCGTTGTTGTAGGCAAACAATTCCGCAACCGCGATGAAAAATGTTCGCCAATAGACGGTCCACTTGACCGCTGAATCTTTGCTGTAAGTGGATTCCATTATTGGCTTTATAGCACTCGAGTTATGGTCCATTCTCTTAAGCCATTCCTCGCTGCAACCAAGTTATACTCGTAGATATGGTTAGAAGGATGAACTAACAAAATTATAATGCGAGAGATTATTTACGCACACCCTTACCTAGTTTGTGCATAATGCTTGCCGTTCACGAGCCAATGGTTAACAATAGACACATTGTCCTGCACCAAAGACATCACGATGAGATGAAAGAAAAAGAAGAATAACAAGAGCATCGTTCTTCATTAAGGACTGATAAAATATATAAGCAAACAAATGACCTGAAAATAAAGGAGCAGGTTTGCTGAGGGCATTGTACCTCCAGTGAAGAAGTATCTTGTGATCCAATCATCCTCATTCACATCCTGCATAACAATATGTGGCTCACTCTCTGCAAATTTTACCGAAGCAATTGAAATGAATATACGTATGCCCTTTAAGAAGGAGCGAGAGAATGGGCTGTTTACCTCAAAGTGGTAAGCAAATGTTTTATGGCAAAAATGATGGATGAATAGAAGAGCATCTGATTTCATCCACCTGGATATGTTCTTGAGAAGTTCATGATAGTTTTTCATATGCTGTTTTAAATGAATTAAGAAAATTCATCACCCTGGCCAACAATAATTCACACCCCATGTAGTCTCTTTTACTAGAATCAAGTAAGGACTAAGTACCTCAAACATTTCAATGGAAAATATTCTGTCATAGGAAGCTTCCATATCAAATGTGCTAATATTTGCAACAATGATCTCCACATTCTGCAGCTGAAGAACCCTGCAAAGAAGAACTAGTTAGCTTTGCAGCGAATCTCTCTCTCTCTATAAGAAGCTATGCAGGGGATTTCGATTATGGCAATGATGCGCGATTGGATATACATGTTGATAAAATATGTCCAATTTCAGTGCTAGCTTCTAAAAGAAGTAACACGTCAACTATGAAAACTCCCATTAATCTATTTCACAAACAAATCCACATACCAGCAAATTAATTTTTCTGGAGTATGATCCTCCTTTGTTCAATATAAGAGAATGATTTCTCACTAAATGATCTGTTTGACTGACGAATTAAGGCAACTATTAGACGGGTTTGGTAACAAAACTGCTCTAGAGAGCGCAAAAAATTGTAACTAAGACTTGTTACAGTAACTTCACATAAAATAGCACCATTCAGGTATCTGAAGGTTGTTAATGCTGTGTATATAAGAGAAAATTTATCTACATTACCTGCACTGGTCCTCGATATGTGCTTTTTGGGTTATGGAATTGCAAATCCCAGTAATCTGGCAATTGGGGTACTTCTGTGCTATGTACAGAACAAGAGATCCCCAACCACAACCAACATCAAGAACAGAATGACCATCTTCTAACTGTGACCTCTCACAGTATAACTCAAGCATTGCCTTCTCAGCATCCTCTAAGGTGCTCGACTTTTCTCGAAAGTAGCAGCAGCTGCACAATGCCATTTCCAAAACAGATCAATTCATCAAATGTCTTCACATCATTTGCAGATTAACATATGTACAAACAATCAATTGCATAAGAGTTTTGCCTGTATTTTAGATGCTTTCCAAGGACAAGCTTGAAGAAAGATGTTGGAACTTCATAATGTTGAGACTTTGGCTTCTCTGTCTCGATTGCTATTGGCATTTCTCTCAAAGCTGCAAGATGAATGAAGCCAATACAAAAGTTATGGAATCAATCTTACCACTTGCTGCTGAAGCAATCTAATACAATGGAGAAAATATGCTAAAAACACACCATTTGAGAAGAAAAAGTAGCATTCAAACGTCATCATGCTATGAATTTTCCAATAAAAATTTTCAAGCAGCAGCAATAAGAATCAAAAGCAAGTCCACTCAAATTCTACCAGAAAGAGAGTTAATTAACCTACAATGCGCGAACTGGAGGAGATCGGACAGCTGAACGTCGGCCGATGATCTGTAGCCGGAGCGGAGGCGAGTGGCGAGCAGCAGCCGAGTGAGGCGGCGCACGACGGCGTCGGGCAGCAAGTTGCGCTCGAGTGAAGCGAGCATCAGCCGGACGGTGGCGTCGTAGGGCACCTGCACAATGGAATCCACAAGGCCGCCGTTAACCGCCGCCATCGCCGGGAACTTTTCGCGTCAGAGGAGTAAAGTGTTCGTCACCCTTTTTCTCTCTCTCTGCGTTATCTCGTGACGTGCTTCGAGCATGACCTTTTGTTTTGTTCGATTCGTTGATGGATAAAAAAAATTGAAAATTGTTACTATTTTTATTTGTATTTTTATTTTTATTTTTGTTTTTTCCGAAAAATGCTAATGATTTTTGTCAGATTCTGACTTGAATAAAGTAAACATACACATTAAATTCATTCACATGCTTGCCGGCCAAATTTATGAGGAAACAAGCTTGGTTGGATCATTTATTTTTTGGTGGCTGAAAATGCATGCTTGTCTACCAAATTTATTGTACGCATGTTTGCAGCTCAATTGATGCATTGCGGCTCAATTGATTTGTCAATATTTTCATGCTGGAAATGGGCCATAAAAGAGTGCATCGGCTAGAGGCGGAAGTGTGCCCAAAACAGAGATAGCTAAGCGAGAGCAATTTGAGAGAGTTGAAATATTAAAAGTTGGGAAATACTTGAAGAAATAATTTTTATAAGTGAATTATGAAATTATTTTTTTGGGGTGTTGGATTTAATTAGAGAATAATTTCTCTAATTGTTATAACTCTCTGTAAAATTTATTATACTGAAATCGTTCTCCTTCATTCGTGAATGTAGGCTTGTTATTAGCCGAACCACGTAAATATTTGTGTCATTTAATTTTCATTCGTTTATTAGTATTTTATCGTCATCTATTTAAATAAATGTATCACTTAACTCGATCGCCAGCCTAACAAACTGGTATTAGAGCATTGGTTAGTGGTACATTTATTTTGTTATTTCCTTTTAAGTTAGGATCTCGACGACTAAATTTGATGTCGAGAAGTTTGATCGAAAAATAAACTTGAAGTTTTGGTAAGTAAGGATGCGTGCCGTCCTTATTCAGAACGGAGTTCAAAAGGCCTTGATAGGTGAAAACCCAAATGATATGACTGATGATAAATGGGAGAATATTGATGAGAAAGCCCGTTTGGCTATTCAGTTGTGTTTGCCAAATGAAGTTTTGCGCGGGGTTATCTCGCAAAAAAAAACTAAGGCATTGTGGGACAAATTGGAGTCTCTCTACTTGAAAAAGACTCTTACTAACAAGCTATACAAGAAACAATGCTTGTATTTATTGCAAATGAGTGAAGGTTTATTGCAAATGAGTGAAGGTACCTCTCTCAATACTCATATTGATGAATTTGAGTCTATTATTATGGATTTACGTAATCTAAATGTTACGATTGATGATGAAGATAAAACCTTGTTATTGTTGTGTTCATTACCCCCTTCATATAAGCATTTTAGAGCATGTTATACTGAAAATATACAATTTCTCTAAAAGATGTTAAAACTGCTTTGGAAACAAAAGAAAAAATTGACCATGATATCACTAGGCAACCAAGTGACAGTCAGGCACATGGTTTATATGCAAGGGGTAGATCCGTACAGAGGGGGTCCAACAAAGGCAGACTAAAATCTAGATCTGAATTCAGAAATAAAATAATTTTCTGTTGGAGTTGCAAAGAACCAGGGCATATTCGCAGGAATTGGTCGAAGCTGCACAAGAAAGGACATGCGCAACAGGACAAAAATGACAACTCTGGCGAGGCTAATACCAATGGATGTAAGTTTTCAGCTGCAAGTGGAGTACTGAAAGTGGCCAAAGGTGCACTGGTTGTAATAAAAGCCAGAAAAGTTGGTTGCCTGTATGTGTTACAAGGCTCCATTGTTACAGGTTCTGCAGTAGTTTCTTTAGCATCTATGTCAGATTCTGATGTTACTAAACTCTGGCATATGAGGCTTGGGCATGTGAGCCAAAAGGGTTTGACTTTTTTAAGCAAGCGAGGTTTGCTTTGTGGCCAAAGTACTGGAAAGATGAATTTCTACGAACATTGTGTATTCGGAAAACAAAAAAGACTCAGCTTTGGCACTAGGATCCATAGAACCAAAGGTTATTTGGATCACATTCACTCTGATCTGTGGGGACCATCACCAGTTCCATCAAAATGAAGAGCTTGATATCTACTCACCTTTATCAATGACTTCTCAAGAAAATACGGGTTTATTTTCTAAAGCATAAAAATGATATGTTTGACACTTTCAGGAAATGGAAAACATTGATCGAGAAGTAGACAGGAAAGCAGATTAAAAGACTCCAAATCGATAATGATTTGGAATTCTGCGATGGTGATTTTAATAGGTTTTGTGAAGCTGAAGGTATTGTCAGACATCGCACTGTTGTTAAAACCCCTCAACAAAATGGTATGGCAGAGCGTATGAATCAGACGTTCTTGGAAAGGGCTAGATGTATGCTTTCCAATGATGGGTTATCCAAGGATTTTTGGGCTGAAGCAGTTCCCACAGCTTGTTTCCTGTTGAATCGTTCATTGTCTGCAGCATGAGTTCAAAATCCCTTAAGAAGTATGGTCTGAAAAACCTGTTGATTATTCCAAATTAAAAATATTTGGATGTCCTGCTTATATACATATTAGTGAAGGAAAGATAGAGCCTTGAGCTAAAAAATGTATTTTTCTTGGTTATGTATCTAGGGTGAAAGGATATAGGTTGTGGTGTCTTGATCCTAAGTCACCTAAATTTTTTATTAGTAAAGACGTTAGATTTGATGAATCTGCTCTGCTAACGTCTAGAAAAGAGTCCGTAGTTTCTTTTGATATAGATAAGATAGAAAATACATCGGAACAGATGGAACTTGAAGCTACTAGTCCATCAGTGATGCCAGAAGAACCTAATGCTCCTGAAAATAACCCTGATGCTGTTGAAGATACAATTCCTAGGGAATAGACCAAGAAGAGAAATCAGACCTTCACAACGACATACTGATTTTGTCACATATGCCTTGTCAATTGGAGAAGAAACAGATTCTATTGATGAGCCATCTTAATACTCTGCAACTATTTCTTCTGTTGATTTCGCAAAGTGGTTGATTTCTATGCAAGAAGAAATTGAGTCTCTTTGCAAGAATAAAACTTAGGCACTTGTGAAACCACCAGGTAAACAAAAAATTATAGGGTGCAAACTGATCTTCAAACAAAAAGAAGGAATTCCTAGAGTGGAAGAGGCAAGATACAAGGCAAGGTTGGTAGCTAAAGGTTACAGTTAGTTACGGGATGTAGATTTCAATGATATTTTCTCACATGTTGTAAAACGTAGTTCTATTCGTGCCTTGTTTGCATTAGTTGCCATGAATCATTTGGAGTTAGAACAACTTGACATTGAAACTGCACTTTTGCATGGTGAACCGGAAGAACAAATTTATATGCAACAACCAGAGGTTTTGTTGTTAAAGGAAAAGAAGATCATGTTTGCCTGTTAAAGAAATAGGTGTACGGTTTCAAGCAGTCTCTGAGACAGTGATACAAACATTTTGATTCCTTTATGGTTAGCAATGGATATTCACGAAACAATTATGATATTTGAGTCTATTTTTGAAGGACTTATGATGGCTCATTCGTCTATTTGCCTCTTTGTGTTGATGATGTGTTGATTGCAGCTAAGACTATGTCAGATATTGATGAATTAAAGAAGAAATTAAAGAAATAGTTTGAAATGAAGGACCTTGGTGCAGCAAAGAAGATTCTTGGCATGAAGATCAAAAAGAACCGTCAAAGTGGCAAACTCTATTTAAATCAGAAGATTTATATTGAAATGGTCTTGGAGAGATTTGTCATGAAATATGCTAAACTAGTATCTACTCCATTAGCTGTGCATTTCAAATTGTCAGCTTTATTATCTCCAAAGACAGATGATGAAAAGAGGTACATGTCTCGGGTTCCCTATTCCATTATAGTTGGTAGTATTATGTATGATATGGTTTGTACTCGTTTAGATATTTCACAAGCTGTTAGTGTGGTGAGTAGATATATGTCTTGTCCCGGGAAGTCACATTGGTATGCTGTGAAGTGGATTTTGAGATATTTGCAAGAAACTCCAGAAGCTTGTCTGGAGTTTGGGTGGAATAGTGGTTCTCTTGTTGGATATGTTAACTCTAATTATGCAGGTGATCTTGATAAAAGGAGATCACTCACATGTTATGTATTTATGCTTGGTGGAACTGCAATTAATTGGAAAACTTCATTGCAACCCTTGGTTGCATTATCAACGACAGAAGCAGAATACATTGCAGTGACATAGATAATCAAAAAAGGGATTTGGCTTTGAGGCTTACTAGGTAAACTTAGTTCTTATTCTGACGATGCAACCGTTATTTTCTGTGATAGTCAAAGTGTAATTCATTTTACTAAAGAACTAAGCATATTGATATCAAGTTTCACTTTATTCGTGATGTTATGGCATAAGGTGATATTTTCGTAAAGAAAATTTTAACTCAGGAGAATCCCGCAGACATGTTGACTAAGCCACTTTCAAATGTCAAGTTCAAGCATTCCTTGGACTTGATTGGTGTTGCAGACAATTGAGCCATTTCGATGAAGGTGGAGCGAGACTACTATTTTGAATTATGTTATTCAAGTCAAGGTGGAGATTTGTTGGATTGTGACTTGAATAAAGAAAACATATACATTAAATTCATGCACATGCTTGCCTGGCCAAATTTATGAAGAAACAAGCTTGGTTGGATCATTTATTTTTGAGTAAATTACGTTAAGCACCCCAACCTTCAGAGTGTTTTGTATTTTGGTACCCAATATTTTTAAATGTACATTTTGTTACGTATCATTTATCATTTTTGCACCGATGGTATTTTTTTAGTATTCCAATGGAATCTTTGTGGAATATTTGGGCATATTTTGGGGAATATTGAGGAATATTCCCTCGGAATAATGTAAAAAATACCATTGGCGAACAAATGATAAATGTTAGGTATCAAAGCGCACATTTACAAAGGTAGGGTATCAAAGTGCAAAAAAACCCTAAAGGTTGGGGTGCTTAACGTAATTTACTCTTTATTTTTTGGTGGCTGATAATGTATGTTTGTCTACCAAATTCATTGTAAGCATGCTTACAACTCAGTTGATGCATTGTGGCTCAATAGATTTTTCAATATTTCATGATGGAAAATGGTTGTAAAAGGGTGCATCGGCTAGAGGAGGAAGTGTGCAAAAAAGGGAGAGAGCTAAGTGAGAGCAATTTGAGATAGTTAAAATATTGAGAGTTGGGAAGCACTTGAAGAGATAATTTCTTGTGAGTGAATTGTGAGATTATCTTCTTGGGTGTTGGGTTTAATTAGAGAACGATTTCTCTAATTGTTGTAACTCTCTGTAAAATTCATTACAGTAAAATCGCTCCCCTTCATCCGTGGACGTATGCTTGTTATTAGCCGAACCCCATAAATATTTATGTCATTTAATTTTCATTCGTTTATTATCATTTTATCGTCATCTATTTAAATAAATTTATCACTTGATCCGATCATCAACCTAACAATTTTTGGTAAAAGTTCAGAACAAATTAAATTTTTTAACATTTTACACCACTATATATCACTACAAGAAAAAATAGTATTTTCGGAGGATTTTTAGGCGGAACAAATCCACCGGATAAACTTTCGGCACTTTTCAATTTTGGCGGATTTTTTTTAATTAAATAAATTTTCAGCAGATAAATTTAAAACTGATTTTATTTTTATTTTTATTTTTAAATGAAGTTCCAATTGCTCAACCTAGATGTCGAACTCGAGACCTTGCCCCAGCTCTCACACTCATCCATATACATGCTTGAAATTGGCCCAAATTTTGGGGCCGTTGGGAGTCAAATCTTTGCCCTTCTTGTTGGCAATCAACTCTCTTACCGTTGAGCTATTTTCATTTTGGTGTCATAAAACATTACATTTTACATTTATGGCATACAACAATTCAAATAAAAAAAATTAATAATAATAATAATAGTAATAAGTTTTTTATTTATTGAAACTTTTAATAATTTTTAAGTTTTTTAAAAAAATTATATATATTGATGCGGTCGAATCTTGGTTGACCACGTGTCGGGATAAGCTGTACTCCGAAATGTCCTTGCTGGTGGCCCACCTGTCAAAGAGGGAGGAACGCACGTGAGACTAGCCGGTTTCGCCCCGGCGTAGGCTCTCCGACGCTCAAGTCAGTTGAGAATATACGGGTGAAGAAGATGATGAACAGTAGTCAGGTTGTTTGTGTTCTTGAGAGTTATATATGTCTTACCCTTGGGTGGAGAGCCATTGGGGCTTTTATATGAGAGTGAGGAGCCTGGATGTGACATAGTTGGTGGAAATCGGTCACTTTCGGTACTATAGCCATTCAGATTTGTGCCTTTTGCCCCCTTCCATGGATCCTATTGGCGGCTACTCCCACTCTTCATTAATGAGGGGTCTTGTTGGCAATAAATGTGCATCTTTGACATTTATGACTTGGCATTTAATACACCGAAGATTAAAGGGATGGACCCATGTGCCACTGGGATGCATTAGGTGGCAGGGGACTGCGCCTGTCAAAGGTCGCCAGCTGCATTTGTCCCTGTTGGACGCTCAACCTTGCAACGGCTAAGTGTGGGATCTTGCCCTCGACGGGGGCGCCCTCGAGGGCCGCTTCCCAGTTCGAGGGTGCCCGTGGTAGCGTGTTGGCGTCTTGTGGAGCTCTCGAGGGAAGGAAGTCAGCTTGCGAGCCCTTTTGAGGGCCATCGTTATATCGAGGGCCACACTCCCCCACTTATGCGGATTTGAGGTGCATAGTGACGTGGCGTGGTGAGGTGGCACTTAACTCATCATATATAATACATAATCTTATATTATATATATCACACAAAAAATCAATTAATTATAATTAAATAATAATAATAATAATTTTATAATAATAATAATTCAAATAGAAATCCAAAATTTTAAAATTTAATATATTTTTTAATTAATAAAATTATTATTTTTATTTTAAAATTATTATGTTTTATTTTTTATAAAGTTTTGGCGAAATTTTCCACCAAAATTCCATAGAAAATTTATAAAATTATTATTTTTTATTTAAAAATTATTATTATTTAAAAAAAATTCAGAGGAATTTTCTGCGGAAAATTTTAATTTTTTTTAAATTATTATTATTATTTTTTTCAATTTTCTGCGAAATTTTAAGTCGAAATTCTGCTGAAAAATTCAAAAATTATTATTTTTTTATTTATAAATTATTATATTTTATTTTTTTTAATTTTCATCAGAATTTTTCGCCGAAATTCTACAGAAAATTTTAATTTTTTTTTATTTTTTCCCAAATTTTTTTGGCTGAATATTTCGCAGAAAATAGCAATTTTTGTTGTAGTGTATGTGTGTGTGTGTGTGTGTGTATCTTCCTCTCCCGCCACCGCCGAAAATTTACTCTTTGCTCTCTCTCTCTCTCTTTCTCTCTCTCTTCCTCCGCTTCTGGTCCAGATCCGAGAAGCTTCAGCATCACTGCCGCTCCGATCATTGCTAGGGATGGCAACGAGGCAGGTTTGGCCAAACCTGAAACCCGCCCCGTTGTGAAAATTTTGGACTCGGTAGACCAGGTTTATATTTTTAAAATAATAAAAAAACATATTTTTTTAATAAAATTGATATTATCACAATTTTATAAACATGAAAAAAATAATAGTACTATTAAAGCACTAATTATTTACAAATATTTGTGAACATTATCACATATTTATTTACATATATTTTGAAATCATAACTTAATTATTAATATTATACAATTATTTTTATAGACAAGAGCATCATATTTATTTTTTTAAGTAACTATTTATATAATATATACTTTTATATATGAAGTATATATATATTATATATAAATTTATATAAAATAATAAATAAAAAATATATATAGAAATTATAAACGGGGCAAGTCCGAATTTTAAAATGAAGACCCGGACCCGCCCCAGATCTGGTTAGGAGTTTTAAAACCCGCCCCATTATGGACGGGTCTAAATTCGACCCGAACCCATTGTCATCCCTAATTGCTGCCTTTTGCCACCGCCACTGCCATCATACCTCTTATCATCTTCTCTCTTCTCCGCGGTGGTGCTTCTTCCGCTGCCGCAGACGGCGGCGCCTGTGCTTCGGGCCACCTTCCAGCACCCGCCATTAAGAATCGAAGATTATTTTTAATTATCAATTGGGTCATTCAATTCGCAACCAACCCAACCATCGGGCAGGCCCAATGCGATCGGCATGTAATAATATTGGGCTCATGGTAAATTGTGGGCCCCTTACCAGAAAAGTATATGAAGTGTCTAAAATAGAAAATGAAGTGAACAAATACAAAATAATCAAATAATTAAATTACATTTGGTTGACATATTGAAAAAAAAAAAAAAGGCACATGCTTAATATAAAATGGATTGGCTTTCCATTAATATTAATCTTTTTCGAGAATACCTTATGATTGAAGTAATCACAATCACTTGTTCAAATTGTTCCCATATGTAAACCTTTTACTTGTGTAGATTATCCAATGATTGTGAAATATTTTCTCAAAATCTCATTGATTTCCCACACTAGTTAATCTTTTTTTTTTCCCGGTTTTGGAGAGAGTATTTTTCTAGTGATTAAGAAAGAGATTTTTATTTTTTTTGCCGACGAGGCCTCGTATTATGACTGAAGAGGTGGATGTCTCATAACTTTTAGACTATTGATTTAATTCATGATAAATACGGGCATTGTTCTAACTTGTATAGTGATAGTTTGTTTGTAATTTCTTATTTGTATATTGTATAGAATTCAAAGCAGATCATAGGTGCATGTTTTTTCTTGTCTAAAAAATGTGAATGACCCATCTACCTTTTTTAAAGTTTGGCGAAATTACAATTTAACCCACAATTTTGTGTATATTACAATAATCTCCTTGTGTTGTGTAATAATTACAAGTGATGGACGAAAAATGTATAAGGTCCATTTTGCTATTTATTTTTTGCTGATATTAAATATTTTTAAATAAAGTAATTTCAAAATGACCTAAATGTCCTCGTATGGGTATAGTCAGATTCATGCTACTGTTGCCGCCTCCTGTCGCCGGAGCACCAACATGTTTCACCATGAAGTATGCCTCGATGCAATCTATCACAACCCTCACTTAATTTTAGGGAACTTCTAGCCATCGAGGTTTAATTGAGAAAAGATATCAAAATAAACCCTAATTCACCACCACTACTCTTCGCCTCAATTCCGCCTCCTCCATCGACTCTAGCCCAAAATTGACCTTACCAAGGGTGTTTCTCATGTCGAAAAGTTTAAAACCCACCTCAAGTTCACTGAAAAACTTGTCGAAAAACGAAAATCCACCATCACCTCATCACCACCGCCTGCCCTTGTCACTCCTCTACTGTCCAGCAAAACTCGAAACTACCACCACCAACGTGTTCCTCTCGTTGCAGTGATCGATTTTGACATACAACTTGGATGATATGGAGAAGAAATGAATGAGTTATGATAAATTGAAAGTGTAGGATTTCTCAACTTGCATATGTATATACATTGCATGTGTGTGTATCTATATCTCTCTCTTCTCCCACCTACCCATCATTTTCAGTTCTAAAAAAGGGAGCAATTTTTTCAATATTATTACTTTTAATCCCACAAAAATATAATACATAATATACAACCCCAAATATTTTATATATATTACAAAAACCACTCAAGGGCAGTTTTGTTCTAGAAAAATGACACTAAAACTTAGCATGCCTAAAAAAGATATTATTGAAACTTTACATATAAAAACTAATAGAACCCTAACGGAACTATAATGGTCATAAAAGGCTGGGATAAATTATTAGATGGAATATACACAGGGAATTTATTGTAATATATACAAAAATATGAATTAAATTATAATTTCGTCAAATTTCAGGGGAGATGGATGTAATTCACACATATATATATATATATATATATATATATATATGTGTGTGTGTGTGAATAGTGAAAGCCTCTCAAGAATCCAAGGCTGGTGAGCCGTGTAAAAAACTACAATCCCCAAGAATATACCGGCCAGCCCAGAAACAGCGCTAGTAAAATCCCATCCACCCCGTAACCCAAAAAAAATGCAAAAAGAAAGAAAGAAAGTACAACTTGTGCTCAACAGTCACCAGGATCGTTCAACCGTTAGTTCATTCTTGCTTGAGTTTCTGTAAGTTTTAACAAAAGTTTATTCTTTTGTCTTCTGCATCTATCCTTTGCATTTTCTTGTAGTTTATTTGAAGGTTCGTTGCTCTAGTTTTCGTGCATGTTAATCTGCTTTTCTGATTAATTTTCGTTTCTTGGCGAAAGTTTTCATTTTTAACAGTGTTGTTCTTGATGTAATTGTTCAATTCATTGGATCAGCCTGAATCAAAGCAGCAAATGTGTGATTTCGACTTGGGTTTTTTCTCATGATTCTCCAAAATAGTGTTTTTTTTTCCTTTTTGGCTACTTTGCGTGTTGATTCATCTTTCGTTACATGTATTGTAATTTGTACCGAGGAAGCTGCAATTCCTTTATAGTGGATGCGGGCTTGTAGCTGATGATTCAATTCTGTGCTTCTTTAGCCTGAACAATCTAAATTGATGTGTGTGTGTGTGTGTTTTGTGGGCGGTACAGGCAATCGTTCATATAAATGCAGTAGCTTTATATTGGTTTCTGTTATCATTAAAGTACAAAATGATGAATTAGGAAGCTAAGAACCAAAACAAATCAATTCAAGAAAGCTCAGCGAATTCTTGCTACTACCCCAACTTCTTGCTAAATCATTTCATTCTACTTCTCTGATTGGTGCTTTTGTCCTTTTCTTTTAAGAAATTACTCTCACGGAGTATTTCGGATTTTTTTCATAGATTTTGCTTCGGTTTTGAGGAGGCCACCATCTAAACTCGAATCCATCATGGGGGAAAATGAAGATCTGAGCAATGGTCTTTTGTTGCGTGATATTGAAGAAATTAGCAAAGCTCTTTATTTGCACAACCCTCCGAAAGCATTTAACTCATCTTCTGAGCAAAACGTGGCTGCTAAAGCTGGCAATTTGCAATCCAAAGCTAAGGTCATTATTAAAGGTTCCTCCCATAAGGACAAGAAATCATCAATATGGAATTGGACGAAGCCCTTAATGGCTATTACCCACATCCATCATCAACGGTTCAACTGTTGTTTCTTTCTACACGTCCACTCGGTTGAAGGGTTGCCTTCGAATTTCAACAACTCAAATTTGTGTCTTTCTTGGAAGCGAAAAGGGGGTATTTTGAGGACTCGCCCTGCCCTGGTGTGTATGGGAATGACTGAGTTTGAAGAGACTCTCATGCACAAGTGTACTATCTGTGCAAGTAGAAACGGGCCACAGAATTTAGCAAAATATGAGCCTAAGCTCTTTTTGCTTCATACTTATGTGATTGGAGGGCCCACTATCGACATTGGGAAGCACTGGATTGATCTAACAAGATTGCTTCCTCTTACTTTGAAGGAGTTAGAAGGGGAAAAGAGGAGCTCCAGGAGGTGGACTATGGGTTTTAAGCTCACAGGCAAGGCTGAAGGTGCAATCTTGAATGTTAGTTTTGGATTCTCTGTATTGGATGGCAATTCGTTTGAGCCAGGTTATTTTGTGAAAGTACCTGGTGTTGTAAGAGAAGGTCTACCAACAGTTTCAACTCAAGGGTCACATTATCAATCCCCGTCTATGGATGTAAAATTTCTCAATGAATTTGTCCAAAACCAAGGGTTGGAGCTTGGTGAGTCGATTAGTTTATTGTATAGGAAACTTGATGAGGGAAAGGTGGATAAAGGCATAGAATTTGATTTCTTCAATGAGACTTTAGAAGCACCTATGAAGGATCAGGTAAGATATGAGCAGCAAGATAGTCAGAGGTTTGATAGTTCTCTAATTGAGACCATCAACGTAGAGGAGATTTTCAAGGAAGAGGAGATAGATCTTTCTGATGAGAATCTTGAATGTAATTCAAAGCTTGATACAAGTGATCGTCTGCAGAGTGAAAGTCGGACAGATGATACCAAATTGCAATACAGTGACATACTCGTTAAAGGATCTACCAAAGAAGAATCAGATTCAGTTCACAATGACATGTTGACATCTAGATCAACATTGCTAGATATAAACAAGTCTTACGAGCAAGGTAATTGCACTAAATCACTTACCTTGGATGATGATATTGCAGAATCTATAGAAAATGACTTTCTCAACATGTTGAGCCTTGATCAGAATCCCTCTGAAAGTGGCTATGAGTCTCCCGAGGATAAGCTTTTAAGACAATTTGAGGAGGATGCCCTGGCTTGGGAAAATCCCATTTATGATTTTGATTTAACGGCAAAGCACATGGAATCTTGTCGTGTTGCTCCCAGTGATTATGGGAGAATGTATTGTGCAGATGATTTTGATTTTTCATTCAACAGTCAAGCAGTTGAAAGACATTATTGCGGTGGTCCAATGCAGTCAATGAGGACTACTAAAAGAAATGTTAAGATGCTTGAAAACATGGAAACCGAGTCTTTAATGCATCAATGGGATCTGAATGAAAATGATTTTGAGATTTCTCAGTACAATAGCTGTAGTGGATTTGGGAGTCCAGTCTATCTTCCTATGGAAAAACATCTGGACAAGGCTTAGGTACGGTTATCTGACCAAGTTGGAGCTACCCTTTTTCTCTGGTAAACTAAGTTTTCAGCTATAAAAGCATATAGATATGCTGAACAAGGCATCTCTGTACAAATCTGTATGTAAAATAATCCATTGCAATTTTTTTGCCAATGACAATAAAGGAAGGCAGTTTCTGCTGACATCATATTCAATAAACCATTTCTTACTCTGAGGCTTCAGATTTTTCTTATAGGGACAACATACTTGAATTTTAGGAAATTTTACTGCTTAAATTCATAGGTATAATCAACTGGAAATCCTACTTCATTGATCTTTGGCCATAGCCAAAACTTGAATTTTATTATAATCTTCTCTCTTCATGTTTATCTTTGTTCCTTCTTAAGGTTCACGTGTTCCAAAGAAAGAATTATTTTGGAGAAGTTGCTACCCGACGTAAGGTGGCTAATTCAGCCACAATATATTCTTCCATTTTGGCAATACTTCGTTTACCTGTTTTATACTTATCGCTTCTCAGAATTAAGAACATTTGGTGCTAGATCAGGACCGAATTGGTAGTCCAAAGATTAATTTTTTGATGTAATACTGTTGCACATGGTAAGTTGCTTTAAGCCTGAACCCGCCTTTCTTGGCAGTTCTAAGGATATTGTTACTTTGTGACAGTTTTAATGTTGTTAATGTCCATGATATATTGCCAATTGTAGACTTTGTCCAGTATAGTTTTTACTTTTATTTCAGGAGGAATGATGATTTGACATCCTGGAGCTAACAAGTGCTCATAAGGTTCGGATACATGCTGAAACGAGTCGGTACTGATAAAAGTAAGAGCAAAGTGTCCTCTTTGCTCAGTCTAATATCCTAACATAGTATTGTAAGCTCTGCAATCTATTTACGCTAGTTTCTGCTTCAGCAGTCCTGATCAAGTCCTAGCAGGTAATTTCAAGTTCCTGCACTACTTGAAGAAGTTCTAGTTGCAGAATAGTAATAGCTTCAATACTACATTGTTGGGCCTTCGTGGTTGTGGATCCCCTCATAGGTTGTTACCACGTACCGTTGATCCTCTTTGTCTCGTTCGACTCTCTTTTTCACCGGGCACCCTTCAACTGAGCATCTGTAGTAGTTCCTGTTGGTTACACGATACAGTTATATATCATTGTTGTGAAATTTGGTGAAAACTTATGAAGAAAAATGTAAAAATCTTTTACTTATTCGTAACAAAAGCTAGTTTAAACGAACATATTATGTCCTTATCGTCCACTCTTTTGTCATATGGTCAATCTGTTAGGTGAAAGACTAATCGTCTCATATCTCTTTGGTTTGATTGTTAGGTCGTAGTTCTTTAAACATTGCAGAAAAAGCAATTTAATTGAAGTGTTCAGGATCTCATCCTTGAAATTCCGATGCATCCCACGAGAAAGAACTGAGTTCTTGATGAGGCAGCATCTGGAGTTGGCTTTAGCAGAACGCCTTGTAAGGTAAATTTTCAGATATCCTCCAGTTTTTTTGTGTTTTTTGGTGGGAGCCCCTTTGTTATGTTGCATAGTTCTTTCCGATTTAAGTGCATAATGAATGGATTGCAAAGAGAAAATCAAATATGATTCTGTGTATACCTTGGATTTGGGCTATTTTTCACCCTCTTTTTCCCATATTTCCTCCACTTAAATCCATCATCCAGTATCTCAACTTCTGACTTTGTTTTGAAAGCAACCTTATCCTTGATTTTCTCCTTACCGGTGCTACCACCGTCTCCTGATAACACGAACATCAAACGTTAGCCATGATATATATATATATATATATATATATATATATGCACACACACACACACACAACATGTTTGTACACACACACATATTGACTTGCTTACTGTTAACATTCCCTTGACAGAAGGTGGTGTTGCTGAACCCATCGGGCCTAATGACCCCTTCATTGGGTGCATGGTTCAGTGGTAGAGGATTATAACCCTCGGAAAACGAAGTGAACTCCGGAACACCCTCTTCAAACCAGTCATTCAAGAAATCAGAAACCTCAAAGCTTGTGTACGACGAGTCTTGGGAGCCGAAGGAAGCTCCCGACATGTTTGCGTTGGAATAATTGTCAGCCATGATCATCAACGGAGTGCACATTGGAATGTATATATGTCACTAGTGTTGTGAGAGATAAGGGGGTGGGGGGGGGGGGGTGGTTTGTTGTTTATCTCTTTGGTTCTTGGTGAGCTTCCTGTAATGCGGAGAGAAACTTCATAGTTGCTGCTTATTGCTTATCAGTGGTGGCTAAGGAAAATGGAGATGGGGCCCAAGAAATTGCCTAACATCAGCTGATGATGTGAAGTGAAAAAAGGGGCAACAAGGGTGGTGGGGCATGGCATGGATGACTTGTGCGTAGACTTTTTGATTCTTGATTTCTCACTCTGTGTGTGTGTGTGTGTGTGTGTGTGGTCTACCAACAGTCTCGTGCTTAGACCAAACCCTTTCGCAAGAAGTGTGTGTGCGTAGGTGGGTGTGGGTGTGTGTGTGTGTGTGAGAGAGAGAGAGAGAGAGAGATGGAGTGCCGGTATTTGCTTGGCCGTTGAATTGTAGTAAGACAGTTGGATCGTCTCGAATGCTTTACAGAGACGGTTTATTAGTCACTTGGTTGCATGTGAGCCACTAATATTTTGAGTTAAAATGAAACGTGCTTCATCCAATGGTTTTTTTCCCCTGCCCTTAAAACTTTTCATAATTCGAAACATCTGCATCATACCAAAATTTATCATCTGACAAATATATTGCATTTATTAATTGATTAATATATAATTCAGTAATTTCTTTCAATTGTATGCCTCATAGTTCGAAATTTTAGTATAGCCACGTTGTTGATTTGTATTTTATTAGTGAACAACTACAAATTGATTTCAAATTCATGAAATTCGTTCAATTTTATCTTAATTTTTTTTTGACTAATATAACTAACAAATTAGTATTGGATGTCGTTATGTCCGACTTGTTACTGATGGTTAATTTTCTCTGTAATTGTCTACTTTCTTCATCGTATTTTCATACCTTTGGATAAGTTATTACTCTTACTCATTACTCTAAGATAGAAACAAATCACATCGGTAAATATCATACCTAAGCATTCAGATCAGACTCAAATCTCAATTTAATCGATGTTTGTTGGTGATGAAGTTATCGAATCAGGCTCGAACCTGAATTTAATCGATGCTTGTTGGTAATGGATATTAGATGATCAATAACTAATAACAAAAAAAAAGGAAAAAAAGAAAGCAAATCACATTGGTATATATTACCTTTTTGTGAGTGGAAACAAGATATCCCATCACTACTGCTGAACTAACTTTAGACAGTTCACATTTGGATCAAATAAAGTAATTGGGATTATGAAGAGTTTCACATGGGATTATGCTAAAGATAATAGTATTATAATCTTCAGATTATGGCATTAATTTGGGTACTTACTTTTAAAATGAACCTTGGGCCCAATCTTTGATCACACTATTCCAAAAGTCCTTTGTTGGACAAATAATTTGTAGCTTTTTTAAAGAGTGATACCTAAACTTTTGGTCATATGCTTTAAAACTCTTCTAGATAAATTTGTTTACCAAAAAACTTGTAGGTAATTTTTTTTTTCCCTTTAATCATCCAGTTTCCGACTCAATAACTGACTAATCCTGATTCGAGTGTTACTCAATATAACAGAGATCCTTCCAATCAGATTGCTCAATTTACATCTCCAAAATTCGAACCCTAAAATATATGCGTCTCATCTAACTAGACCAATTGATAGCTAGTAAATGTAGATTAAAAACATGATCGTTCCCCCTCATTGATAAGTAACTTAAGCTAAATATTCTATTAGTACCTCAATTGTACACATGATGAACTTACAATCATAAATTAAGGGATGCAGTCAAAAAATTCTATTTGAAATAACAAGTTCAATTTTGTACGAAATACGAAAGATACTTTCATTTCTTTTTTTGTTATTGGTGGTGGTGGGGTTGGGGGGGGGGGGTGGAAGGCATATATATATATATATATATATATATATAATATGATTTTATATAAATTTGAGTGTGAGTCCCGCCTCTAATTGTAATATAAAATTTTATCCGTGACAAGGGGTATCAATTTGTGACAAGCATAATTATCCATTTCTAAGAAACTAAAAAGCATGTGTATTTAAAATACATTTTCTTGTTAAGGGGTTGACTGTCCTTTTACATACCAAAATAACAACAACAAGAGCAACAACAAGAATAATAACAATAATAATAATAGCTTTGGATTATCAAAATAAATTCAATTTGCTGAATGTGCCCATTAACAGAGGCAACAATTTAAATCCAGTCAATTTGGGCTATTAATATCTACTGGAAGACTAAGAAGAACAATACATAAATGGGCCCATTTTTTACCTAGAAACTTTGGGTGTCATAAGTGATAAATCGAAATTGTCAAAGTCTTTTTATCAATTAGTCAATTTTGTTGGGTCAATTTGGAACTTTATTTTGTTTCAAAATGGAAACATTTTTTCTTGGAAACTTTGGGTCTTGGGGTCATGAATATATAATCAAAAAATCATTTCACAAAAAAAATAAGAATAAATAATCAAAAAATCGTAATTAGAAGAGTCTTGGGTCAATTGGTCAATTTGCTTTGAGTCAAATTGGCATTTAATTTTTTTGCCACAAAATAGTAGTTCAATGCTTTGTTATTTGAATTGATCAAACCACAATTGTTCATAAAAATTAGGGTTAACTACAATTTTTATCCTTAAACTATACTTTACGTTGTGTTTATCCCTTAATTTACCAAAATGTAATGACCAACCTTTCTTAATGGTAACAATTGAGGTAAATTAACCCTTGATATTTTTAGTCGAGGGAGTGATCTGTTATATTTTATAGTTTAATGAGGTGAGTGTATTGTATGGTACAATTAAAAAGTGTAAAATGCAATTAATCCTAAAATTATTCTACAAAATGTATATAATCCATTTAAACTTCAATGGAGTTATGGTACATTCAAGCACATATTAGAAGTTCATTCTATTTTTTTCTCATTTAACCAATATTCTAGTTTTCATAATACTAATTGCATGAGAATATTTATTTTGAAAATACATTTAAGCGTGGAACACTCACAATATTGAAGATAAATTGGAGTAAATAATTCAAATTATTACACATCATAATAAAAATAAATAGTTTTCGAATGACTTTAAAATTGACTTTTTAATTAGTACAACCAAAGTTGGTTGATTGTTCATGGGTTCGTTTGGATAGCTATTTTTTTTATTTATAAATATATTGTTCGAGCAATGTGTTCTTTTGTAGAATTCTCATTTTAAACTAAGCAGTTTTGCGTTTAGATTTAGTAATTAAAAATACTTTAAAAAGATATTCTTATTTGAAAGTACTCTACATAACTTCTAAAAAAATAAGGCCATTTATTTATTTTTATTTTTTGTATGGCTTATACTTTTTTTAAAAAGTCTATCAATATACAATTTTTTGATTCAAGTGTTTTCTTTCAGAAAAATAAATAATTATTTAAAAAAAAACACACACACAAACGGGCTCTGTATTTCTTAAATTTTTCAAAACACAGAAAACAAAGTTTTTTTTTTGGTAAATTATAGCAAAGAAACAAAAGACTATTGGAGTCAAATTGCTCAGGCAAACACGGCATAGTGAGAAATCGTGTTGCAACTACAAACGCTTTTTCGTTCAAACAATTTTCAGAAAAATACCCTAAAACCCCATCCCCTGTTTCATCTCCGCCATTGTTACTCAAAGCGTGACCTATGGCGCGGAGGAAGCAGATCGTAGCCGGAAGGCTGGTGGCTAAAGGGCGGACGGCGGGGGAGAAGCGGCCGAGCAACGCCGAACGTTCGGCTTACTTCGCTCGGCGAGAAGCCGCTAATGTGTTACGCAGCATGCTCCAGGGCGACGCTCGGCGCCGAGCCGTCGGCTCAATAAAGTCGCTTGTTTACAGCCCTTCCATCAGGAACAAGAAGGCTACATATGCCTTGGTTTGCCAAACTCTCAAGCGTACGTTAGCAAACTCATCCGTTTGAACTTAATTGTACAAACAGTCGTGCAGTGCACATGATATTGAATCGGAAAAAAAAGTATAATTTTCGTGTTTTTATCAGTGTAACTGGATTTAGAGAGCACAGGTGTTCATATTTGGTTTATCATCAACATTTATGTCAATGAATCAATCTCGAACAAGCTGTGGTTAAACTTTATATACGGTAGTTTGGTTTGAGTTTATTAGCTAATCAAGTTGAGGCCGAGCCTAATTTGATTTGATAATTTGACAAAATCAAGCTCAAATGGTGAATAACGGCGAGAATTCTGGGACGAGTAATGAGTGTGTGTGTTGCCCTCTGGGTACCAGGCTTGCTTGTTGTCTTAGTTTGGTGTTTTTATTTTTGAATCTGTAGATCTCTCAGTCATTAAGGATGTTATGGAGGAGGCAGATATTCTAAGTGCTAAGCGGAAGGTATTAAACTATAGTAGGATTGATGTTGATATCTATAGATAACAATGTCGATGATATTCTGCTAATTTCATTCTCTTTTTGCTGTTTTTACAGAAGCAGAAAGAATTAATGTATATCATCACATATGACATACTTTTTGGGCAGGTGAAATTTTTTGCCATTTCCTTTTTGTTTATTCACTCATGATAGTTAGCATATCATAATTGTTGATTAGTATCATTCTGTAGATCGCAATAACAGTATTTCTGCAGTATTACCTCATCCACATGGAATTTCTCTGTTCTTGTATTCCTGTAAATTATTGACACGAAATATCTTTATCTAGGGAGGTTCGTTAATTGGTGATGCCGAAAAGTATCTCATGCTAAAAACAGATGCGTTGCAATCGGCTCTGTCACGGATTTTAAGGCGCAAGGGTGTAAAAAATATAGAAGACTTGGTGGCTTTTGATAAAATTGGTACTTAATCTTTTGTGAAATGCAATCCTGCTTCTATATACTCTTTATGTTTTCTGGGTCCAAAATTTGTCTCAATGTGTGGGATTTTGGCCGTTCTATTGCACCCAAAAAACTATATCTCAGCAATTTAGGCATATCGACAATGCGGCTTTTAAATTGTTCTGTAAATTGTCTCCTTTGTTGCTGCAGAAATACAGAAACCTCGTTATGTTCGTGTAAATACTCTTAAGGTGGACATGGATTCCGCCATACTCGAATTACAACAAAAATTTGAGGTATGCCCTGTGATTTCAATAAGTAAACTTCTCAGTTGAACTCCTTTGCTTTGAATGGATGATTGATATGAAATATTCTTGTACAAGGTTAATCACATGTATAATTTTCATGAACTTGTTCTTTGATTGTCACGTCAATCAATCAGGTCCAAAGGGATGGCATGGTGCCAGATTTATTGATTCTCCCACCAGGTGCCGATTTACACGATCATCCTCTAGTGATGAATGGAAGTGTTTTCTTGCAGGTACTAACTGTTCCGAGTTGTATTTTTATCTATGCCTTTGTGACATCTTATGTCGAAGGAAGACGAAGTAGCTTGAACTGGAAGTATGAACCTCTTTGTTTTGTTTTAAGGGAAAAGCGAGCTCCATGGCTGCTGTAGCTCTTGCACCTAAACCTGGATGGGAGGTGTGGTATTCGTAAAACCTGGTATATGCTTTCTTTAACATCACACTTCACTGTTGCTCAATACAAAACTGTTTTTGTGAAGGTCATCGACGCTTGTGCAGCTCCAGGGAACAAAACCGTGCACCTTGCTGCTCTTATGAAGGGCAAGGGAAAAATTATAGCTTGTGAACTTAACAAGGATAGGGTTGATCGCCTGAAAGATAATGTCAAACTAGCTGGGGCCACAAGTATCCTTTGCGCCATTTCTTGACATCCACCTACCTGCTTTGTATCTGGTTGAAATTCTTGCTCGATTTAATGGTTCCTTTATCTCCAAACGAGATCAGAATCCTGTCTGTGTGCTGTGGTATATGCTCTTTCATTTTTCTGCCTGTATGTTGGGTGCATATTCTGCCAATTGATTTCTGTTTTTTCTTGACATACATGTCGATATATCACATTGTTGATCGTAAACTTAACTCAGCCTAGATGTGAAAGTTAAGCATGAAGATTTCTTAAATCTTGACCCTAAAGATCATTCATATTCAAAGGTAATCCTGCATAGCATTTTTGGTTGTCACAATGGTTTCCTTCACCATTATCTGCTTGATTCAATTTTAATTTCTCAAGAAGTCTGTTCCTTCAACAGGCTCGAGCTATACTTTTAGATCCATCATGTTCTGGATCAGGGACTGCCTTAGAGAGATTAGATCACTTACTTCCATCACATAGCGCAGGTATCTTTAAGTTCTAGGTCAAATGAAGTGCTGCTTTTTACAACCTTGTGCTGCATTTTTCACGTATTGCATATCGCGTAATTATTTCGCCTTGCCTTCCATGAAACTCTGCTCATTCATTTTCCATAAGCATGATCCTAAGGACATATTTACCCATGTGCAATGCTTCCATTCGAGAATCTAAACAACAAAATCCATTGTGCTGTTCGTACCATGGCCTCTTTTACCACAAGACTACGAGTATTTCATCCGCACCATACCAGCGTCAATCATAGAGTTCAGTGGTTCTCCTGGACCAATGTTCTAGTTCAAGATAGAGCATTCAATACCAGGATATGGCGTATCAATTCTCTGATAAATCAGTTTACTCCGTTATTTTTGTAAACCCATTGAACAGATGTTATTTTCAGATGCATCTTGATGTTCTGAATACATAAGCCGCTAGCATAGCAAGATTTTATTCATCTGACATCCTGTCTCTGTTGGTTCTTGTTACAAGGTCAAGGTTACACAGATGATGTTGACATGAAGCGACTTCAAAAGCTTGCGGGTTTCCAGAAGAAGGTTCTAGAACATGCATTATCATGTAAGGCTACAATCTGATTACTCGTTCTTGCTGCCAAAGTAGTTTCAAAGCTTTGAATATACCATGAGACTTGCTTTGAACGTGCCAGGCTTCATGGTTTGATTTTTTTTTGACAAACCTCTGAAACTAGCAATAACTCTATTCTCGTTCTCAGAATTAACTACGTTGTGTAGAGACAAACAATTAAATTTTGAGTCATGGACCCAGATCCCTGTTTTTGCGTTTCTTTTAGGGTGACCTGAAGTCATTTGACTTCTTGTTTCCATTCTTGATCATAGTCCCTGCAGTGGAGAGAATTGTTTACAGCACATGCTCAATACATCAAATTGAGAATGAAGATGTTGTCAACTCTGTTCGGCATCTTGCTTCATCTCACGGCTTCCAACTTGAAACTGCCTTGCCCCAGTGGCCTCGCCGCGGCCTCCCAACTTTTAATGAGTGTAAGTTCTATTGTTATGCAATCTTACTTTCGTCTCACATTTCGTGTGTTAATTTTTGTTCTTCGTTTATGTTTTTTTTTTTGTGTTTACAGCGGAACGTTTGCTGCGAACAGATTTGACAATAGACAAAGAAGGCTTCTTCATCGCTCTGTTCGTTCGGAAATGCGTTAAACAGTCCGAAGATTGCAAAACAAACGCCCAAAATGGAGCAGGCTCAGTCTGCAGGAAGAGTGTCTGTAGGACTAGGAAGCCATTAAACGTTTTCGTTGCCAAAATGCTAAAAGTGCCACCATACACACGATTCAAACTCTCCAACAAAAGAGCAAGAGCACTAGTATCCCCAGATGTGTAGTTATTCTAATTTGTGGAAACGATTCTGGATAAATAGATAGTTGTTAAATTTGAAATCTTTTGTAACACAAATACTGTATTATAACTTCCGTAAAATTCTTAACTTTTAAATCAACTAAATATGGTTTAAATTTTTTTCATATCTGCCACTTCTTTGTTGGTCGAGGATGTGATTTTCGACATGTAGAAAGTCAGAAAGGAGATGCCTTCATTGCCAAAAATTGCTTATGCGCTTTATTTCACTTTATTTTGATCCTGATTTGTTTTTTCTATTTTATTTTATCATAACCACATGTGAAGTAAATGTTTCGCATTAAAACAGTCTTTGGCTTATGCATCCATGATAATTTATAGAAAACAATCCAAAAGATTCGAACTCAAAAAATATCCGAAATTAAAACATAAACCGTTATCATAAATATTCATAATTCACCAACACACCACCATTGTGGAATCACATACACACATAATTTCCATCAAAGCCTAGTGGCAAACACAATAGATTAAATTCCTGACTCAGCTTAAACACGAGTATTAGTAACCTAACACCCATCATTATTCACTCCTAACTTCAAACCTCGCATTTCACTAAAACACGCTCTCATGCCTCAAGCAATCTTCACCTCAATGGTCTTGGGCTTCTTCGGCTCCGGCGGCGGCAGCTTCTCCACCGTCACCGTCAGCACCCCGTCCTGACAAACCGCAGCGATCTTGTCGGTATTCGCGTTCTCTGGCAACGCGAACTTCCTCATAAACTTCCCGATCCTCCTCTCCATCCGTACGTACTTGACCCCCTCCTTCTCCTCCTCCCTCTTCCTCTCACCACTAATGATCAAAACGTTGTCGTCCTCGACCTGGACCTTGATGTCGCCGGACTTGAGCCCCGGCATGTCAACGACGAACACGTACGAGTTCGGGTACTCCTTCACGTCTGCCGGCGTCGCCGCCATTGCCCTAGCGTCGCGGACGTAGGTCCTGGTGGGGCCGCCGCCGGCGGATTTGTTACCGTCTGAGTCATCAGCGGCGGCGTCGAGCATGTTGTGGAGGCTGTGGAGGAGGGGGTGATCGAAGCCCATGAATCTGATATCCATTTGGGACTGATTCAGAATTTTTTATGGATTAGTTTTTTTAGTGAGAGAAGTTGGATTGAGAATTTGAGATTTTTTTGGTGGGAGATTGGTGTGGGTGGTGGTGGTTTATATAGTGTGGACCGTGGTGATGGGGGAAGTGTAGAGAAGTTTCTGGATTGAGGAAAGAGGAAAGAGGAAATGTTCTGGGATGATCTAGTAAATTGTTTCTGTTCTTTTTTTCTAGAATGTTACACGTCGGCTGACGTGGCGAGAAGACAGGGAAATCTGGAGTTACTCGAAAATAAATATCCGCCAATTTCTGGATATATTAAATAATTTAAATATTTTCGTCATCTTTTTCTTTTTCTTTTTCAAAAGAAAGAATGTTCAATTTATTTTTCAGTAAAGTGCTAAATGGCGAGATCTTTTTTTTTTAAACAAAAGAACATTGACTTGGACTTGTTATTTTAATCAAAATTTTTTGATAGGAGATAATATATTAATTATCAATTAATTATTTTAATATTATTAAATGAATCTCAAACTATTACCCCAAATCTGCACAAAATCAATAGGGTTTGAGGGCTTGAGGCCCGTGATCAAAAATGTTATGGGCCTCACTCTCAAATATAGGTATGTATATTTTATGTATTAAAGTGTACTGCATATAATTTGTGTTATAGTATTTATTCTATTATTCAATATATTATACTTGATGTAACGCCTACAAAATTATACATAGTAATTTCATTCTTTTTTAATTAATAATTGACCATGAGTAATGTGATAATTACATTTAATTTCACATTCATCTTTCGATGTAATAGCTTAAAATGACTTAGTGGGCTACGACTTGTGCGTTCGAACGTAGCGTACGTAAGGGTGCATGAGTGGTGATTGTTGTGCTTGGGCATGTTGGTTTCCTGCTCGTGTAGCGACGACATTTCCTTTATGCTTATTCAGTTGTTGGTTCAAGCTGCGTGTTTGCCTTGGCTGTTGCAAGTTTCCTGTGCTGTATACTTACCATGAAGGCATTCGATCGGGTTGAAATGACCCTTTTCCTCTTTGTGCCACGCCTCTCGGGGCTATAGTGCAAGGTGGACCTCAAAGCGTACACTGTGTTCCACTTCTGTTGTGCGTCAACGCATGCTTCGTTCATTGGCCCACGGTGTCATGCTCGATCTCTCAAATGCTGAAGAGCAACTAAGTACTAGGTCAGCGACCTCTATTTGCCCCAAAAAAACAAAATGTTCTACGCTTCGTGGGAATGACAGTTGTTCCCGTAATGGCCGTGCCCTCATGGCCCATCTAATGCGGTGCTCGACATCGATGAGAAATGCTACTTGGTTAATCCTGCCAATAGTCATATGCTTATCTCAAAGATTAAGCCATGCATGTGTAAGTATGAACTAATTCAACTGTGAAATTGCGAATGACTTATTAAATCAGTTATAGTTTGTTTGATGGTACCTACTACTTAGATAACCGTATTAATTCTAGAGCTAATACGTGCAAAAAACCCCGACTTCTGAAAGGGATGCATTTATTAGATAAAAGGTTGACACATGATAACTCAACGGATTGCACAGTCCTCATGCCGGCGACTCATCATTCAATTTTCTGCCCTATCAACTTTCAATGATAGGATAGTGACCTACTATAGTGGTGACGGGTGACGGAGAATTAGAGTTTGATTCCGGAGAGGGAGCCTGAGACATAGCTACCACGTCTAAGGAAGGCAACATGTGCACAAATTACCTAATCCTGACATGGGGAGGTAGTGACAATAAATAACAATACCGGGCTCATTGAGTCTGGTAATTGGAATGAGTATATTTGGGTCATTTGTTTTAGAGGATTGGATTTACTTCCCTTAACTTTGTTTTGTGGTACCCTTAATTTGATTTTGGGGTGTTGGGCCGTATTATGAGAGTTGAACTATATATTTGATTTGTGAGTTTGTGTATCTATGAAATATGTATTATGGACTGATGATTTAAGATATTGGGTCGTACTGGTTGTGTATGTATTATTTTACCCTTGGGCTTGATAATTTTGAATAGAATTAAAAGGGAAAAAATGTAAATACATAACCAATATATTCAATCCACAAAACAACTCCCATAATAACACCTCCCCCTATGCGATTGAATACATCATTAAACTATGTGTTCAATCCATGTAATTATGAATTGAGGCATTTTAGCACATATCAATACCATAAATCAAACATGATTATGCAATGGATTAATATTTATATTATAATATATTATCTTCAATCAAATGAAGCCAAGGTATATATCAAATACTACAGATATAATTTGGTTTAACATATTGGGTTGTATTGCTTGCTTATGTACTATTTTGTTCTTAAATTTGGTAATTATGAATGGAGTAATAAGGGGAAAAAATGTAAAATATAACTATTATATTCAATCTACTAAATCCAACTTCCATAATAATACACTACCTCATGAGATTGAGTCCACCTCTAAAGCATGTATCTAGTACATATCAACATAAATTAAGGCATTTCAATACATATCAAGACAACAAATCAAACATGATTATTCATAGGACTATGATAGGTATTACAATAAATCAAACGAAGCCTTGATGTATTAAAGTGTACTGGATATATTTTGTGTTATACTATTTATTCAATTGTTCAATATATTATACTTGATGTAACGTCTACAAAATTATACATAGTAATTTCATTCCTTTTTAATTATTAATTGATCATGAGTAATGTAATAATTACATTTAATTTCACATTCACCTTTCGATATAATAGCTTAAAATGAGTTGGAGAGCTCTCTATAAGAAAAATGAAGCTGATGGATGAGCGAGAAATATAGGTCATGCTTCCCCGTTAACTTTTAACTTTTCATGGGTTAGAACTTAAAAAGCTATCAATATTTTCAAGCTCAATTTATATTAAAGATTTGTTAACTAAGTTTGATGTGAGAATGTCCCACGTTCGCTAATGTTGGCAGTCATGTGGCTCATTATCTTGCTAAGAATGCAGTATCTTCGACTTGACTGAAGGCTCTTCGCATATTTTTGTTCATCATTACTTGAATACGATTTTTCTTGAAAAAAGAAGAAAAAGAAAGGAAAATTATATCATGCAGGTTTTGTCTGTTGATATCAAAAAGATTAAATGAACTAAAAAAATTTATTACTTTTACTTCAAAGTGAGATACTTATTATTTCACACAGCATAATAATTTGCATTACATCAAGATTAAAAAAAAAAAAAAAAACACATTACAAAACACAATTTCATCATCTCAACACAATGCACAAACAAAAACTCTCAAATCCCATTCTAATTCCCGAGCTTGACCTCAATAGTCTTGGGCCTCTTGGGCTCCGGCGGCGGCAGCTTCTCCACCGTCACAACCAGGATGCCGTCGCGGCACACGGCGGAGATAGCCTCCGTGTTGGCATTCTCCGGCAACGAGAACTTCCTCATGAACTTCCCCTGCCGCCGCTCCATTCTCAGGTACTTCACCCCCTCCTCTTTCTCTATCTTCCTCTCCCCGCTCACCACCAAAACGTTGTCGTCCTCGAGCTGCACCTTGATATCTCCGGCGGCAATGCCGGGCATGTCGACCACGAACACGTAGGATGTGGGGTACTCCTTGACGTCCGCCGGCGTCGCCGCCATGGCCTTGGCGTCGCGGATGTAGACCTTGGAGGGGTTGTTCTGGGAGGGCTTCTCCTGATCTTCGGGGAAATCGAGCATGTCTTGGAGCGTGGAGAGTAAGCTGGTGTCTATGCCGAAGTTTCTCAGATCCATTGTGTGTGCGTGTGTGTGTGTGCGCGCGCGCGTGTGTGTTGGCGATGAATTCTTGGAATAGTTTGTTTGGTTTTGGTGGAGATGTTGGGAGCAATGTGGGTGATTATATAGTGTTTGATTTGAGTGTTTGTAGTTACTAGAGAGTTCCAGTTTGTGATTTGTTTATAAGTTTTTGTAGAAAATGATAGCGGTTTAGAGATCACTATAGTGTCCTCTGCTTTTCAAGAATGATCGAGAAAGTGCTGTTTGAATATTTAACCCTGGTGGTGGGTAAATTGGGCCCAGATATTGGATTGATCTGTACTCTTTTTTGGTCCCTTTTGCATGATCAAAACTATCCAACTCAGTTTTCAATGGCCCATTTCTGAAAAGACTCAATTTTGTTCAATGAAGGCTACAGAAATTGCACGTTAATCATCCAATTCTCTCCCTCCCTCTGTGTGTGTGTGTGTGTGTGTGTGTGTGTGTGTGTGTGTGTGTAAAGGTATACATCTATGATTTATCCAAAAGGTATACATTTTGCTGCTCAATTTTATGTTCAGGAAAACATCAGAAGACAAAAGTTCTTAAATCTTAAGAACATAGAATTCTTGGACAAACCATATGCACAAACAGGCTTACTATACACTCTTTAACATGAAAAAACAGCATCAGGACTTTGTTTCTTGTACAACACAATCGATCGAATTAACGCCAAAACCATCTCATCTTCAAATCCCATCATCTTCATCATCTTCCTCATAACTCTGACTCTCTCCCTCTTTCTTCTCAATGTATCCGCACGCCCGGAGCACATACAACACCCCGCGAGTGATATTACTGATAAACACCAGACCAATGAGCAACAGCCACACAACAACAGAGATCTTCGTCATCTGATACACCGTCCCCTCAACGTGCTGAGGGGTCATATTGATCAACGTGATGAAATACGTGAGCGTCTGCGCGCTCACAGCGATCCACATGGTCACCATTTGCGTCCACATCCACCTCCTCCTCCTCATAGGCAAGCCACTCACCTGCAGCAAGATTATGCTCAGAGATGCCAAGAACGCGATGGTGTTGAAAATCATGTACTGCCCGTATTTTGAAGGAAGCGTGTACGCCATCACGGATTGGCCGGCTCTGTGGGCCCTATCAGCCCTCGCGGTGCTGTTAGGGTTGCCCGAAAAGTCACTCTGCCACACACCTCCAGGCGGGGACAGCCCGGCTTGGAATGCAACGGTTGCAAGAAGTGAGGCCACGATCACTAATGCATTTCTCTTTCTGGCTAACCAATCCGTGTGCTCGGGTTTCTTGGGGAGTATCTCGCTGATTTTGCGTCGCAGAGATGGTCGAGCTTTGATGCTTTTGGAGGTGTCTGCATCGAGTCCGATGGATAATGCGCGCCCGGTTGTTGTGAGAGAAGTGCCGTCTTCAAGACATTGCTTGATACCCAAATCCCTCAAGTCTCCTGGATTTTGTAGCAAGAGGTCTAATGCTGCCAAGCCATTTGCATTTCTTGCTTCTGTTTGTATTCTTGTATTGCCTAGCAGATACCTCACAATCTGCAGACATATTCACAAACTCATCCACAGAAATCGAAAGTCCCCATGGACAACACCCTAAACCCCCCAAACACACACACACACACACACACACACACACAAAAGAGAGGTTGGTATTCTTCATGCATTTCACAACAAAATCAAGGTAAAATGTTGCAGTATCATGTAAATCTGTAGTTAAACTTCAAGAAAACTACACAAATGTCTTGATTAAACATCAAAATCAATCTTAAATACCTCAATCTGTTTCTTCGCAACTGCCAGATGCAGAACAGTGTTCCCCTCTCGATCCTTCCAATCCACCAAACGATCATCCCTCTTCAAATACTGCAAAATCACTTTCATTGCCTCAACCCGATTATACTTCACACACAAATGCAAACAGCTCTCTCCTCCGCCGGTCAGCACCGCCGCCGCCGCCGGCTCCGCCCTCAGCAACTCCCCCAGAACCGCCGTCCGCCCTTTGATCGCCGCCAGATGAAGTGGGCTTCGCCCATCACCGTCCAAAACACAGCACATCGAAGAGTCCACCAAGATCAGCTCTTTCACTATACCCACATGCCCTTTCGCCGACGCCAGGTGAAGCGGCGAAGACCCATTTGAATCCATCGATTTTGCGAGCTCGGGCTTGATTTTGAGAAGCTGTTTGACGGATTCTAGGCTGCCCAGAAGCGCCGCCGTGTGCAGAGGATTTTCTGGCATTGCTGTTTCTTGTTTTTCGTCGTCTAGCAATCTCAGAAACTCCATTTTTGGTGATGTTTAACTCGCAGATCAACAGGGATTGAGCAGATATGTGAAATGATTATGAATTCTTTTGAAAGATTTTTAGTGTTCTTTGCAGCCTCCAATTTGGACTGCAAAGTTTTTAATTTTTTCGAAGTGGCCAAGAATCTTGATTATATTATTTTGCATCTAGAAGAAAAGGAATTGACTCTGGAAAACTAAGTAGAATATATCTTGTTCACACCTTTAACTAAACTCTGGTTTAATTAAAAAAATATTTGTTATTACAATAACAAAAATAATCAAGAATGTAAATTTTGTTGTGGTTTTTGAGGGAGGATAAGTGTAATATTTTATTAACTTGTGGACCGAATGAGATATTGCGTATAGTTGAGGGGCGAGGGTTATATTTCAATTAGTACACAATCTGAATCACAGAATGGTCAAGAATGCTTTTTTTTTCAAGATTGGGGACAGACTAACTCCTGCATTCTCTCTCTCTCTCTCTCACGCACACACACTCACACACACACATATTGATCAACAAATGGCTTATGACAAACGAGCTCGAAATGATCCATGCCATATCTTGAGGGAGAACATCTATATACATACATATTATATACTGCTGCAACATGTGTTTGCTGATCAACTGTATTAGGAGCAATAGAGAGTGAAAAATTGAACACCAAACGCATTACATTGGTTTCATTTCTCTGCCATTCCCAGAAATTCAATGAAAACTCAGCAACTACAAAAGGAATTTCACACACACACACACACACACACACACACAGAGTACACACATCAGAGAAGAAAACAGAACTCTCTGTTCAATGGATTCAAAGTTCAAACACTTTCTTGGCCACAACCATTCTGATGAACCAAGCTTCTAAATCTCTTCGGCCGCCACACGACAACCCCTTTGTTCTTCAACCACCGATCCACCAGCCTCACCGTGTTCCCGACAAGCATAATCCCCATCACACCGCACCACACGGCAAGCGCAATCTTGATAACATTCTCCAAAGAATACCTATCTTTTTTCGGGGTCACCACGACAATGGATATCGCATAAGTGGCCGCAGTAGATGTCACCGTGAGCCACATTATCACCATCAGGATCCACATGAACAGCGGTCGTCTGAAGGGCAGGCCGCTGATGAGGAATAAGATCGTGCTGAGCGAGGAAACAAAGGCCACCGTGTTGGACCGGATGAAGCTTTTGTATGCTTTGGGATGATTGTAGGCCATCACGGCTTCTCCAGCTCTGTGTGGTGGATCTTCTGTTGAGTCGTCTTGCCACACGCCGCCTGGAGGGCTCACGCCGGCCTGGAAGGCCATGGTGGCTATGAGGATCGCCACCACCATTATGGCGTCCCGTTTCTTCATCAGCCACTTGACAGGCGGCCGGGAGGTGGTGGTGCTGGCGGCAGTGGTGGTGGTGCAGAGTTTTGGTCTCAGGAGTTGTGTGATTTCTTGAATTGTTGAGTCTGGTGGAGTTTGGTCTAGAGTGGCATTTGCTGTTTGTCCCTTGGCGTTCTTGGCATTCACATCTATGTTTGTGTTGTTTACCAAGTATTGTACAATCTGCAAGCATTTTCGTCAATTCAACTTTGAGATAGAGGTAATTAGACCTTCTAATTTGCATCAATCAAATTTGTTGAGACTTTCTACATGTTTCTCTAATATATACCGTGTTAAATGACTACCATATCGGTAAAAATTCAAACTTTTATAGAGGTTCAGGTAGATCAAGACTGTCAATTCTTTTTTATTTATTTCGTTTCCTTTTCTCTTCTTTCTTGATCTTCTTTAGATTCTTTGTGTTTTGGATGTTTTTTCATTTTCGAGTTTTAATAAATTTACCTTACCCCAAAACAAGAATTGTCTAAGCCCCGAATGAATGTATTTTTACATTCTCAATTTTTGCTTCCATTAGAAAAAAAGATGATTTTTTATTTTTGTGATCGACTATTGTGTGAAATTAAAGTATGCGTGGATGAGTTTTATAAAAATGTTAAACTGTTATATTAAAAAAAAATTTATGTTAAATACCATAATCTTTAGAATATTTTGCATGATACCCAAGTTTTATAGATATGCGTTTTAATACCCAACCTTCATTATTTTCACACTAATGATCTTTTTGCACTATTTCGGTAGAATATTTGTGGAGTATTTGGAAATATTCTTAAGAATATTGGGAGAATATTCCACAGAAATAGTGTAAAAAATATCATCAATACATAAATGATAAATGTTATGTACCAAACTATAGATTTATAAAAATTGAGTACCAAAGTGCAAAACACCCAAATAATATGGTGCTTAACGTAATTTACCCAAAAGCTAATATTAAACATAATAGTGCTAACTTATGTGTTGTAATTTATTATGTTGAAAATGATATTTCGATGCACACGAGATCCTCTACTCCAAATCGTATTTTATTTTTTATTTTTCTATTTTAATTTATGGATATACGCTAAGTGTAAATATTTCAGATCAAATATATAATTAAAAAAATAATTTTATATACATATAACATGAATTTAAATTATGGAATAGAAGGTAAAACAATATTTTCCTATTCGATTTCAACGTAATAGTAGTGTTATCTTTTGAGAAAAAACATTATATAGTCGGCAAAATTTATTGAAACACATGGCAAAACTTTTCGATGTGGGACAAACGTTGACTTGATAACAAAAGAAGACTTGTTCTCACCTCAAATTTTCTATCTCTAACAGCCACATGCAAAACGGTATCGCCATCATCATCCTTCTCATTCACCATCTCACTCGAGCTCTCCACCAAGATCTTCACACACTCCAAGTTCCCATACTTCACACACAGATGCAGCACATTCATCCCTCGTCCCGTCTTCTCTCCAGCTGCGACGGGGGCGGCTTTCGCAAGCTCCGCCAGCACGCGATCGTGGCCTTTCATGGCGGCGACATGCAGAGGGTTCCTGCCCTGGCAGTCCCTCGACAGGCAGGTATCAGGCGCAGCCGATACGAGCTCCCTGACTATCTCCAGGTGCCCTCTAGCCGACGCCGCGTGGAGGGCCGACGCTTGTCGGGCGTCGAGTTCTTGAGCTAGATCAGAATTGTGCTTCAGGATTGCCTGGATGAAGGGGAGGTGGCCATGGATTGTGGCTATGTGTAGAGGAGTCTTGTTGGGAGATGTGTATGAGACTCTGTCGAGAAGCAGGGGATCATGTTTTAATAGCTCTTCTAATGATCTTTCGTCCCCTGTTGCTGCTGCATCGTAGAGCCTGTTTTCATGGCTTCTTTCCATCTCTCTCTCGTTGTTTCTCTCTCTAGACATACACAGAATGATCTATGGATTTTGGTTGACTTTGGTAATTAATATCGAGGGAATTAGAGTGAGCCCCGCTATCATGTGAAGTTGTTAAGAAACTACATTGAAGGTACTACTCTAACAGTCTACACCAGTTGATGTTTCAAATGATCTGAAGTTACTTGGTAATAGCCCAAGCAGTAAAATATGCAGGGGCGGTGCTTGTACGAGTCAAGATGCTTAATGCCATGGGTTTCATTTGCACACCACATTTTCTATCACAAATCGTATTTAATCACCTATTTTGATATATAAATATACATTAAGTATAACGATCTCATGCTAAATGCATAATTAATGAAGTAATTTTATATACATGGTATGAATGGGAATTGTGAAATAAATGATGAAAAACTATTTTAAAATATAAGATCCTACTCATTTCGTTTCGTACAAGATCTTCTATTACAAACCGTATTCTAATACATAGATATATACTAAATGTAAAGATCTCACGCTAATTATATAATTAAGAAAGTAATTGTATATATTTCTTGAGATATGATATAATTATAAATTAGTTCCTTTGGTCTTAAAAATTACAAATACCCCGTCAAGGATTAGGACTTTCTTGTAACCATTAACAGAGATGTTTAAAGCTAACTTTCCTATAAAAATAATAGCCAACATGGCTACCAATGGATGCGTCTTGTTGAGCCTGACAAAATCTCTCAATCAATTTTGTTATTCCCCAATCTTGGCGAGGTAATTTTACTTTATGCCACCAAAACCATCATCGGCCATCATTATCTATAATTCGAGATCGGTAATAATTTTTTTTTATATTAATTTCATATGTAGCTTCTACATCTTAAACTGCCCGAAACCAAATGAATCCCATATCACAACTTCGCCAAAAATAAAAGAAATACAATTCGCAAGTATGTTCCCTCTTAATAGAGGATAAATTTTATTAAGTTGATACATACCTCAGATGAGTATTTATAAATTTTAAAATGATAGGAACTAATTTATAATTTCATTATATTTCAAGAGATGTAGATATAATTTATCCTTAAAATTTTTTTTGCCTATTATATTTTATGAAAATCAGTTTTAACCCTCAAGTTAAAAATTTTTGGTTCCATTCTGGGAGCATTTGACTCGTTTGCTTTTCAGAATTTAATTTCAGTTGAGTAATTTGAGATATAAGTTTCATTAACGTATAAGACTCGAAAATTTGGGTAAACAATTGATAGTATTTTTGTTTTAAAAAAAAATTCTTATATGCGTGCAATTTAAATATCCTTAGTACATCAATATGAATAATAAACTTTCATATTGATCAAAATATATTAAAATTTCACACATTAACATATTTTTCGTTCATATTAGTGCATGAGTGGTGTCAAAATTAGTATATTTAGGACATGTTTGATAATGTATTTCACATATAAGATGCTTAATGCTTAAAGTGTGTGGGTTCCACTTTTGATATTTTATAAGTGTATTTGTGTTGGTATGACAATATTCTTAATTAAAATTTTATAGGATGGTGAATATTTGATTTGTATGTTTGGATATAGTATTTAAGGGTCGAAAGTAGATTTTGCCCCCATGGGATGTTATTTTTTGTAATTTCATATGTCAATTTTGTAGAGAAAATTGACAATTTACAATAATTATTTGAAATGCAAAATTTGAAATATCGAAATCTCACCTCTTATATAAGATTGTTATATCACATTATATGACATTTCTAACGCAAGCCGAATTATAATTGATCGGCTCATAAGAAATTCGATTATAAATCAAATATATTTAAAGATACATTATAAAAGATATACTGTAAATACTCCATAAGCATATATCAAATATATTCATAACGTCACTTAGACCAAGTCATGCGAATAGTTAATTGTACCATAAATTATTTTGATTCTTGAGCAAAACAGAAATTGGAAGACTTGGTAAAAGTTAAATTGATTTTGCGAGGGTATGTTACACCAATCTTTCTGGAATTATTGCAAAACACAAGAAAATATATTAAAATAATGGACTCTAATCGCCGGAGAGCTACAGGACATTAATTTTCTTAATTATTACTTACCAAACAATAAAGAAAGGAAAATAGTGCTAATACCTTAAGTTATTTTTATTATATACTAATCTGAGCCAATTAGAAGTTTTGGGGCAGCTCATTACTACAGAGTGTATTTGTATGAAGTCCACTTGCTAAGTGATAAGTCAGCTTTCGTGTGAATGTGGAAAAAATGTGCATAATGACATTTTTTTATTTTCTATTTATTGTTATGTATTTTGTATATTGCTCAATTTGAGGATTGAAAACTACCGTAATTTTCTTTTTTTTTTTTTTTTTTTATACAAATTCTATGCAGGGGAAAGATAAGAGATCGACATAAATATTATACATGGACTTTTCAAGTGGATATAATATATTAAATTTTATATAAATTTGTGGGAAGGATAGTTGAAAACAATAGTTTTAATATGTGAAGAATTTATTGACTAGTTCAATTTTAACAATACGCGGCTAATTATATGACAAGTATTATTGTAGGTTTACATACAAATGAAGGCCAATTGATCAGCACACTTCTTCTGTTGATCTGATACTCAACAAGGATGTACCAAAAAGAAAAGAAAACAATGGGCTCAACATAACTCATAACAGCTTCACACATAAGTGATATACATGATTGATAAACATAAAATTGCAAATTTGAACACAGTAACACTCCCACACCCACACACACACACACACACACCAGAAACCATTATTCAGGACAACCATCAAACACAAACCAAAACAAGTTCTAGACACCAACATTATTCACAAGAACTGCTGAACCAGCAACCCTCCTCCTCCTCCTCCTCCTTGACGTTTTCCTGAGCTTTTTAACCACCTTAACGATCAAACGGATTGTGTGACTGATAAGTAGGAGAGCCATCAGCAAGATCCACACCCAAACCGCGTATCCTATCACCAACAGGACGGAGTTGTCTAGCCCGGGGGGCGTTAGCAGAACCACGGCCCTGATATAAACGAGCGCGACTGCTGTGATGGCGATCCACGTGATCAGCATCAGGATCCACATGAAAAACCGGCGCCTTAAGGGCAATCCGCTCATCAGAAGCAATATGATGCTCAGAGAAGCGACGAAACCTATCGTGTTGACAATGTAGAAATGTGTGTATCTTTTGGGGTAGTTACGGGCCAGTACCGAGAACCCCGCCTGGTGATATTCAGAGGCCGGATTGCCTTGTGAACCGGTGAAGTTGTCATCTTGCCAGACGCCGCTGGGAGGGTTGACCCCGACTTGGAAAGCCATGGTTGCTATTAGTGAAGCCACAACCATCAGTGCACTTCTTTTTTTCTCGAGCCACTCCTCTTGGTGCTTGAGTAGCTTATCCAAGCTGTTCTCTTGCTTGTGGTCGAGGTTAGGTGACAAGGCTTGAGTCACCATGTTTCGATCGATATACGGAGTTGGTACCCTAGCCTCAGACGTCGCGAAACCTCCGGCACCTTCAAGGGACTCTTCGATTTCCGAATCTCTCACATCCCTTCGGCTTTGAATTAAAACATCGACTGCTGTCATCCCGTTGAGATTCAGTGCATTCACTTCGAGTGCGGACACCGTCAGCAAAAAGTTGACAGTCTGCAGGTACGGAACTAGAAATTTTTATTCATGAGGGCGAGACTGAGTTTTCGCAAAATATGAAATGGACAAAACTTTTAAAATTCTAAGAAAAACAATATAGGAAATCTAACTGTTTAGACATTGGGAGGGAGGGGGGCGACTGTCCTTACCGGCCAGGCGCTCCATCCCTGATGTTCTAGTAAAAAGTTTCGAACTTCAAACAGCACAATAACGAATTGTTCCACAAACAAAGCCCACAAATCAAGATTTTAGCATACCTCTACTTGCTTATCAGCCACAGCCAAATGCAGGACACTGTTTCCATCATCAGCTTTCGAGTTTATAAACTCGGGCTCGGTTATAGTATCCATCAGGACCTTCAGAGCCTCGATACGGTAGTGTTTGACGCACAAATGCAGGATGTTCTCCCCTCTATACACCGCCATTCGCGCTGCATGAGGTCTCGCTCGAAGCAACACCTTCATGACTTCAGTCTGGCCCTTGAGCGCTGCTACATGGAGGGGCGTCAGCCCGTTTCTGTCACGGGCCAGGCATGCTCGACGATCAGCAGATAACAGGACCCGAACAACATCAACATGGCCTTTAGCCGATGCCAGATGAAGGGGAGATGATTGCTGTGAATTCAATTCACTCGCGAGCTGAGGCTTGATTGCTATGATTTCCTTCACAAAATCGGCGTGGCCTAGCATCGCCGCCACGTGCAGAGGAGTCTCGGAGAAACAGTTGACTTCAACTCTATCAAGAATCAGTGGATCTTCATTTATCAGATTTTGTAACGAAGTGATGCTCCCTTTTGCTGCTGCTTCAAAGAGCTTCCTCTCCATTGTCTCCGTCTTCTTCTATGGACAATCTACACGCGCGCGCACAAACACACACACTTACACACCGCATATATATAACGACGAATCGCTATGTCTGAATAAGTCAACTTCGTGTAGATTTGATCTTCATTTTTTTTAACAAGCAGCAATGCCATTGGCAGATTACAAAACTCGATAAATATTCATAATACTTGTTTAATAATGATCATCACCATAGTCTAGCTTCTTGATAGAATTTTCGAGATATAACGCAATTATTTATATAGAATGTTGACATTATCAGCAAATAAAGAAAAAAGAACAAGGGCTTGCCTTGAAAAACAATGGATTTTTTCTCTTACATCTTCGTCATTGACTTGGCTCATTGTGTCTTCTTTACCATACAATTACCCCACTCTATCGATAATTAAACATACTAAACTAATATCACCATTCAAATTTTAGTCAACTTTTCACATTGCTCTTCAAATATTGATGATGTTCAATTTTCTCGTTGAATTTTTATAGTTTTGATTATATTTCGATTGTTTTCAAGGAGGTATTTGTAATTTTGAAATTAAAAGGAAAAAAAATTTGTATAACTACATGTAACTATAGCTAAAAACTGCGTAATTAATTTGTTGTCTTAATCAACTAGCGGTATCAATCATTGATGTACATCAATTACATGATAAGCAAAATTCACTTACAGGTAATTTTGATTATTGACGAACATAAAAATTGCACGAAGGAACACAATAAATCTTGCTAAAAACTAAGAAAAAAACAAAGGACTAACCAACAAACAGTTCTAGATATCAACATCATTGAACTACTGCTTAAGTAACTATTTCTCAAAGCTGTTCTTTTGCTTGTGATCAAGATAAGGCCGGGACGAGGTCCGCCTTGAGTCGTGCTTCTATTGTTATACAGGGGTATGTTAGCCTCCGATGTTGCAAAACCTCTGGCACGTTTAAGGAACTCTTCGGTTTCTAAAGAGTTAGCCCGTTCCTATCACGGGCCAGGCACGTTTGACGATTAATGGATAACAGGGCGCGCACAACATCAACACGGCATTTAGGCGATGCCAAATGAAGAGGAGATGATTGATGTGAGTTCATCTCACTTTTCAGCTGAGGTTTTATCCTTATGATTTTCTTGACAAAATCAATATATATGGCCTAACATTGCTGCCAAATGCAAAGGAGTCTCATAGTAACAGTTAAGTTTCCATCCACTCCATCTCTTCTGATAGGACCAAATCACACACACACACACACACACACTCATATATATGTGGGTATGTATATGTAACTTGTCGTGGGGATGGCCTATTTGCTTGGCCGTTGAACTGTAGCAAGACAGTTGGGTCGTCTCGAATGCTTTACAGAAACGGATTATTAGTCCTTTGGTTGCATGTGAGTCACTAATATTTTGAGTTAAATTTAAACGTGCTTCATCCAATGGTTTTTCTATTTTTTTTTTTTGTTTCCTGTCCTTAACAATTTTTCATAATTTGAAACATCTTCATCATACCAAAATCTATCTGACAAATATATTGCACTCATCAATTGATTAATATATAATTCAGTAATTTGTTTCAATTGCATGCCTCGTATTTTGAAATTTTAATATGGGCACATTGTTGATTAATATTTTATTAGTGAACAACTACAAATTGATTTCAAATTCATGAAATTCGTACAATTTTATCTTAATTCTTTTTGACTTATATAACTAACAAATTAGTTTTTCGATGCCATTATGTCCGACTTTTTACTGACGGTTAATTTTCTCCATAATTGTCTACTTTCTTCATCGTTTTTTCCATACCTTTGGATAAGTTATTGCTCTTAATCACTCATTACTCTAAGATAGAAACAAATCACATCAGTAAATATTATACTTAAGTGATCATATCAGACTCGAACTTGAATTTAATCGGTGCTTGTTGGTAACAGATATCGGGCGATCAATGACTAATAATAATAATAATAATAATCTAAAAAAAAGCAAATCACATTGGTAAATATTACCTTTTTGTGAGTGGAAACAAGATACCCCCTTACTAATGCTGAACTAACTTAACATAGTTCACATTTGGATCAAATAAAGTACTTGGGATTATTAAGAATGACACATTGTATTATGCTAAAGATAATAGTATTATAAGCTCTAGATAATGGTATTAAATTGGGTAATTACTTTGAAAATGATCCTTGGGCCCAATCTTTGATCATACTAGTCCAAAAGTCCTCTGTGTGCTTGCTTGGACAAATACTTTTTAGATTTTTTAAGGAGTGCTACCTAAACTTTTGGCCATATGTTTTAAAACTCTTCTAGATAAATTTGTTTTCCAAAAAACTTGTAGGTAACCTTTTTTTCCCCTTTAATCACCCAGTTTCCGACTTCTTGATCGACTAATTTTGATTTGAGTGTTTCTCAATATGATGGAGATCCTTCCAATCAGATTGATTAATTCACAGCTCTAAAATTCGAAGCCTAAAATATTTGACATTTCATCCAACTAGATCAATTGGTAGTTAGTAAATGTAGATTAAAAACACGATCCTTTCCCCCTATTGATAAGTAACTTGTGCTAAATATTCTATTAGTACCTCATTTGTACACATGTTGTACTATACAATCATAAATTAAGGGATGCAGTCAAAAAATTCTATTTGAAATAACAAGTTTAATTTTGTACAAAATATGAAAGATACTTTCATTTCTTTTTTTGTTATTGGTGGTGGGGTGGGGGTGGAAGGTCTAATAAAAAAAAAATAATAATAGTAATAATAATAACTTTGGATTAAGAAACTAAATTCAATTTGCTGATTGCGACTTAGGGCCTAGACTTTAGGTAACTGCTCCAATGCCAGCTGAGCCCAATAACAGAGGCAACAATGTAAATCCAGTCAATTTGGGTTCTTAATATCTAATGGCAGATCAAGCAGAACAATACATCAATGGGCCCAATTTTTACCTACAAACTTTGGGTCTTGGGTCGTAAGTGATATATAGAAATTGTTAAAGTCTTTGTATGAATTAGTCAATTTTCTTGGGTCAATTTGGAATTTTGTTTTGTTTCAAAATGGAAAATTTTTTCTTGGAAACTTTGGGTCTTGGGGTCATGAATAAATAATCAATCAATCATTTCAAAAAAAAAAAAACAGAATAAATAATCATAAATCGCAATTAGAAGAGTAGTCAATTTGCTTTGAGTCAAATTGGCATTTAATTTTTGCCACAAAATAGTAGTTCAATGCTTTGTTATTTGAATTGATCAAACCACAATTGTTCATAAAAATTAGGGTTAGCTACAATTTTTATCCTTAAACTATACTTTACATCGAGTTTATCCCTTAATTTACAAAATGCAATGAACAACATTTCTTAATGGTAACAAGTGGGATAAATGAGGTAAATGTAATGTATGGTACAATTGAAAATTGTAAAATGCAATTAATCCTAAAATTATTCTACAAAATGTATATAATACATTTAAACTTCAATGGAGTTATGGTACATTTAAGCACATACTAGAAGTTCACTCCATTTTTTTCTCATTTAATCAATATTCTAGTTTTTCATAATATTAATTGCATGATAATACTTATGTTGAATGTACATTTAAGTGTGGAACACTCACAACATTGAAGATAAATCAAAGCAAATAATTCAAACTATTACACATCATAATAAAAATAAGCAGTTTTTGAATCACTTTAAAATTAACTTTTTAATTAGTACAACCAAAGTTGGTTGACTATTTATGGGTTCGTTTGAATGGATTTAAAAAAAAAAGTATATTTTTTCGAGCTACGTGTTCTTTTGTAAAATTTTTATTTTAAGCCAAACAGTTTTGTATTTGAATTTAGTAATTAAAAACACTTTAACAAAAATATTTTTATTTGAAAGTACACTACATAGCTTCTAAAAAAAAGCCATTTATTTATTTATTTATTTATTTTGTGGCTTATGCTACTTTTAAAAAGCCTATCCATACATGATTTTTTGATTCAAGTGTTTTTTTTTAAAAAATAAATAATTATTTAAAAAATGAAATATATCCAAACGGGCTCTGTATTTCTTAAACTTTTCAAAACATAGAAAACGAACTTTTTTTTTGCAACAATTATAGCAAAGATGCAATAGAGTAAAGACTATCGGTATCATGAAAAATCGTGTTGCAACTAAAAAACGCTTTTTCGGTCAAACCATTTGCAGAAAAATACCCTAAAACCCTGAATCCCCTGTTTCATCTCCGTCGTTGTTACTCAAAGCGTGACGCGGAGGAAGCCGATCGTAGCCGGAAGGCCGGCGGCTAAAGGGCGGACGGCGGGGGAGGAGCGGACGAGCAACGCCGAACGCTCGGCTTACTTTGCTCGCTAATGTGTTGCGTAGCATGCTCCAGGGCGATGCTAGGCGCCGAGCCGTCGGCTCAATAAAGTCGCTTGTTTACAGCCCTTCCATCAGGAACAAGAAGGCTACATATGCCTTGGTTTGCCAAACTCTCAAGCGTACGTTAGCAGACTCACCCGTTTGAACTTAATCGTACAAACAGTCAAGCAATGCACATGACATTGAATCGGAAAAAAGGATAATTTTTGTGTTTTTAGGAGTGTATTTATGTCGATGAATCAATCTCGAACAAGCTGTGGTTAAACTTTATATGCGTAGTTTGGTTTTATTTTATTAGCTAATCAAGTTGAGGCCAAGCCTAATTTGATTTGATAATTTGACAAAATCAAGCTCAAATGGTGAAAACGACGAGAATTCTTGGACGAGTAATGTGTGTGTATTGCCCTCTGGGAACCAGGTTTGCTTGTTGTCTTAGTTTGGTGTGTTTATTTTTGAATCTGTAGATCTCTCAGTCATTAAGGATGTCATGGAGGAGGCAGATATTATAAGTGGTAAGCGGAAGGTATTAAGCTTTAGTAGACTTGATGTTCATCTCGTTAGATAGCAATGTCGATGATATTCTGTTAATTTCATGCTTTTTTTTGCTGTTTCTTGTTACAGAAGCCGAAAGAATTAATGTATATTATCATCACATATGACTTGCTTTTCGGGCAGGTGAAATTTTTTGCCATTTCCTTTTTGTTTATTTACTCATGATAGCATATCATAATTGTTGATTAGTATTCTTCTGTGGATCTCAACAACAGTATTTCTGCAGTATTACCTCATCCACATGGAATTTCTCTGTTCTCGTATTCTTCTAAATTATTGACTCAAAACGCCTTTGTCTAGGGAGGTTCATTAATTGGTGATGCTGAAAAGTTTCTCATGCTAAAAAAAGATGTGTTGCAATCAGCTTTGTCACGGATTTTAAGGCGCAAGGGTGTAAAAAATATAGAAGACTTGGTGGCTCTTGATAAAATTGGTACTTTATCTTTTGTGAAATGTAGTCCTGCTTCTATATGCTCTTCATGTTCTGTGGGTCCAATTTTGTCTCAGTGTGTGGGATTTTGGCCCTTCTATTGCACCCAAAAAACTATGCCTCAGCAATTTAGGCATAACGACAATGCGGCTCTTAAATTGTTCTGTAAATTGTCTCCTTTGTCGCTGCAGAATTACAGAAACCTCGTTATGTTTGTGTAAATACTCTTAAGGTGGACACGGATTCTGCCATACGCAAATTACAATAAAAATTCGAGGTATGCCCTATGATTTCAGTAAGTAAACTTCTCAGTTGAACTCCCTTGCTTTGAATGGATGATTGATATGAAATATTCTTCCACAAGATTAATCACATGTATAATTTTCATGAACTTGTTCTTTGTCACGTCAATCAATCAGGTCCGAAGGGATGGCATGGTGCCGGATTTATTGATTCTCCCACCAGGTGCCGATTTACACAATCATCCTCTAGTGACGAATGGAAGTGTTTTCTTGCAGGCACTAACTGTCCAGAGTTGTATTTTTATCTATGCATTTGTGACATCTTATGTCAAAGGAAGATGAAGTAGCTTGAACTGGAAATATGAACCTCTTTGTTTTGTATTAAGGGAAAAGCAAGCTCCATGGCTGCTGTAGCTCTTGCACCTAAACCTGTATGGGAGGTGTGGTATATGTAAAACCTGGTATATGCTTTCTTTAACGTCACATTTCACTGTTGCTCAAGACAAAACTGTTTTTGTGAAGGTCATCGACGCTTGTGCAGCTCCAGGGAACAAAACCGTGCACCTTGCTGCTCTGATGAAGGGCAAGGGAAAATTATAGCTTGTGAACTTAACAAGGACAGGGTTGAGCGCCTGAAAGATAATGTCAAACTAGCTGGGGCTGCAAGTATCCTTTGCGCCATTTCTTGACCTCCACCTTCCTGCTTTGTCTCTGGTTGAAATTCTTGCTTGATTTAATGGTTCCTTTATCTCCAAATGAGATCAGAATCCTGTCTGTGTGCTGTGGTATATGCTCTTTCATTTTTCTGCCTTTATGTAGCTCATTGGATGCATAGCCTGCCAATTGATTTCTGTTTCTTCATCAAATACATGTCGATATGTCACATCGTTGATCGTAAACTTAACTCGGCCTAGATGTGACAGTTAAGCATGAAGATTTCTTAAATCTTGACCCTAAAGATCCTTCATATTGAAAGGTAATCTTGCACAGCATTTTTGGTTGTCACAATGGTTTCCTTCACCATTATCTGCTTGATACAATTTTAATTTCTCAAGAAGTCTGTTCCTTCAACAGGTTCGAGCTATACTTTTAAATCCATCATGTTCTAAATCAGGGATTGCCTTAGAGAGATTAGATCACTTACTTCCATCACATAGTGCAGGTATCCTTCAGTTCTCAGTCAAATGAAGTGCTGCTTTTAACAACCTTCTGCTGCATTTCCCATGCCTTACATACGGCTTAATTATGTTGCCTTTCCTTCCATGAAACTGGACAGTCATTTTCCATAAGCACGATCCTATGGACATATTTACCTGTGCGCAATGTTTCCTTTCTAGAATCTAAACAACAAAATCCATTGTGACCTAGTTACCATGACCTCTTTTACCGCAAGCCTCTGAGGATTTCATCCTCACCATACCTTCACCATAGAGGTCAATGAACCCCCTGGAACAATGTTCTAGTGCAAAATAGAGCATTCAATACTAGGATATGGAGTATCAATTCCCTGATAAATCAGTTTACTCCGTGACTTTTGTAAATCCATTGAACAGGTGTTATTTTTGGATGCACCTTGATATTCTGAATCAATAAGCCGCGAGCATGGCAAGATTTTATTCATTTGACAGCTTGTCTCTGTTGGTTCTTTTTACAAGGTCAAGGTCACACAGATGATGTTGACACAAGGTGACTTCAAAAGCTCGCGGTTTCCCAGAAGAAGGTTCTGGAACATGCATTATCATGCAAAGCTACAATCTGATTACTCATTCTTGCTGCCAAAGTAGTCAGGTTTTATGATGTTCAAACCTGTGCATAACATGGGACTCGCTTTGAATGTGCCAGGCTTCATGGTTTGATTCTTGTTAACAAACCTCTGAAACTGGCAATATCTCTATCCTCATTCTCGTAATTACGTACTTTGTTTGGAGATAAACAATTAATTTTGATTCATGTACCAAGATCACTCTTTCCCGCTTCCTTTTGAGTGGACTCTAATGGTTGACTTCTTGTTTCTGTTCTTGATCATAGTCCCCACAGTAGAGAGAATTGTGTACAGCACATGCTCAATACATCAAATTGAGAATGAAGATGTTGTCCACTCTGTTCTGCATCTTGCTTCATCTCATGGCTTCCAACTCGAAACTGCCTCGCCCCGATGGCCTCGCCGCGGCCTCCCAACTCTTAATGGGTGTAAGTTCTATCGTTATACAATCTAATTTTTGCCTCACATTTCGCGTGTTATTTTTTTTGTTCTTCATTTCCGTTGTTTGTGTGCTCGGGTGTGTAGGCGCTGTTGGGTGTGAAAATGTATTGCCCGGATTCTGATATTGATTCAACTGTTGTCTTTTCAGCGGAACATTTGCTGCAAACGGATCTGACAATAGACAAAGAAGGCTTCATCATCGCTCTGTTCATTTGGAAATGCGTTAAACAGTCCCAAGATCGCGAAACAAACGCCGAAAATCAAGCTGGCTCAGTCCGCAGGAAGAATGTCTATAGGACTAGGAAGCCGTTAAACGTTTTCGTTGGGAAAATTCTTAAAGCGCCACCATACACACGACTCAAACTCTCCAACAAAAGAGTAAGAGCACTAGCATCCCCAGGTGTGTAGTTGTTCTAATAATTTGTTGAAACGATTCTAGATAAATAGATACCTGTTAAATTTCAAATCTTTTGTAACAGAAATACTATATTATATCTTCCGTAAAATTCTTAACTTTTAGATCAACTAGATATGATTTAAAATTTTTTCATATCCGCCACTTCTTTTTAGCTCGAGGATGTGATTTTCGACGTGTAGAAAGTAAAAGAAAGGAGCTGCCTTCATTGCAAAAAATTGCTTACGCCCTTTATTTCACTTTATTCTGATTTTGTTTTTTTTTTTTTCTATTTTATTTTATTATATCCACATGTTACGGAAATGTTTCATATTAAAATAGTCTTCGGCTTATGCATCCACAGAAACTAATCCAAAAGATAAGATTCAAACTCAAAAAATATCCGAAATTAAAACACAAGTCATTATCATAATTCACCAACATTGTCTTGGACAAAGCCCAATGCAAACACCATAGATTAAACACGAGTATTAGTAACCTGACGGCTAACGCGCATCATTAATCATTATTCACTCCTAATTCCAAGCCTCGCATTTCAGAAAAACACACTCTCAGGCAATCTTCACCTCAATAGTCTTGGGCTTCTTCGGCTCCGGCGGCGGCAGCTTCTCCACCGCCACTGTCAGCACTCCGTCCTGACAAACTGCCATGATCTTATCGGTATTCGGGTTCTCCGGCAACTCGAACTTACTCATAAACTTCCCGGTCCTCCTCTCCATGCTCTCGTACTCGACCACCTCCTTCTCCTCCTCCCTCTTCCTCTCACCACTAATGATCAAAACGTTGTCCTCGACCTGGACCTTGATGTCGTCGGGCTTGAGCCCCAGCATATCGATGACGAATGTGTACGAGTTCGGGTACTCCTTCAAGTCCGCCAGCGTCGCTGCCATGGGCCTAGCGTCCCAGACGTAGGTCCTGCTGGGGCCGCCGCGGGCGGATTTGTTACCGTCGGAGTCATCCACGGTTGCGTCGATCATGTTGAGGATGGGGCGGAAGGGTTGATCGGGCTTGTTGAGGAGGATGGAGCGGAGGGGGTGATCGGGCATGTCGTGGAGGATGTGGCGGATGGGGTGATCGAAGTCCATGAATCTGACATTCATTTGGGACCGATTGAGATTTTCTAGGGATTTTTTGTTTTTATAGTGATAAGTTGGATTGAGAATTTGAGATATTTCTTTTTTTGGTGGGACATTGGTTTGGGGATGGTTGTTTATAAAGCGTAGAGATCGCTACATTGTTCTCTGCTTTCCTAGAATGATCAAGAAAGTGCTGTTTGAATATTTGACCCTGGTGGTAGGAATATTTCTGAAAAGACTCATTTTTATTCTATGAAGACTACAAAAATTGCACGTTAATCATCCAATTCTCCCCCTCCCTCCCTCTGTGTGTGTGTGTGTGTGTGTAAAGGCATACATCTATGATTTATCCAAAAGTTATACATTTTGCTGCTCAATTTTATGTTCAGGAAAACATCAGAAGCCAAAAGTTCTTAAATCTTAAGAACAGAGAATTCTTGGACAAACCATATGCACAAACAGGCTTGATATATACCCTTAACATGAAAAAACAGCATCAGGACTTTGTTTCTTGTACAACACAATCGATCGAATTAACGCCAAAACAATCTCATCTTCAAATCCCATCATCTTCATCATCTTTCTCAAAACTCTTGACTCTCTCCCTCTTTCTTCTCAATGTATCTGCACGCCCGGAGCACATACAACACCCCGCGAGTGATCTTACCGATAAACACCAGACCAATGAGCAACAACCACACAACAATAGAGATCTTCGTCATCTGATACACCGTCCCCTCAACGTGCTGAGGGGTCATATTGATCAACGTGATGAAATACGTCAGCGTCTGTGCGCTCAAAGCGATCCACATGGTTGAGGGGCCAAGTTTTCTTTGCAGCCTCCAATTTGGACTGCATAGTTGAGGGGCCAAGAATCTTGATTATATTAATTTGCATCTAGAAGAAAAGGAATTGACCCTCGAAAATTAAGTTGAATATATCTTGACCACACGTTTAACTAAACTCTTGTTTAACTACAAAAATATTTTTTGTTTTATTACAATAAGAAAAATAATCAAGAATGTAAATTTTGTTGAGGTGTTTGTGTTAGATATTTAATAAAAATTTATTTTATCTTTTATTTTTAGAATGTTAGTGTAGTCATGGATAAATATATGTGGTTAGTGAAAATTCATCTCTTAATTTTAGATTGTTGGTGGGAGTCATGGATGAATGATTTAGTTAGTAGTATGAGTTGTGAAGTTAGAGATAAATGATTCTAGTTAGTGGTATAGATTATGTTTTCTATTTTTGATAACCACTATCTTCATTTGTAAGTCTATATAAAGGCTAAGTATTTTCTCAATTAATGCATCAAAAAAGTAATTTATTCTCTCTATTTCTTGAGTGATATCGACTCTATACTTTCTATTATTTTTTATAATAGTTTGAGGGAGGATAAGTGAAATATTTTATTAACTTGTGGGCCGAATGAGATATTGCGTATGGTTAAGTGGCGAGGGTTAAGTTTTAATCAGGACACAATCTGAATCTCTGAACAGTAAAAAATGCTTTTTGCCCACGATTGGAGACAGAACAACTCCTACACAATCTCTCTCTCTCTCATGACAAACTACCTTGAATCGATCCATCCCATATCTTCAGGAAGAAAATCAATATATATATATGTATGTATATATGTATATTATATACTTTGTTTTTTTTTTTTTTTGGTTTAGATATATGTATATTATATACTGCTGCACCATGCATGTGTTTGCTGATCAACTATATAGTCTGTATTAGGAGCAACAGTGTGTGAAAATTTGAACATCAGGTTTCATTTCTCTGCCATTTCCGGAAATTTCAATGAAAACTCAGCAATTACAAAAGGAATTTCTAACACACACACACACACACATAGAGTACACACATCAGAGAAGAAAACAGAACTCTCCGTTCAATGGATTCAAAGTTCAAACACTTTCTTGGCCACAGCCATTCTGATGAACCAAGCTTCTAAATTTCTTTGGCCGCCACACGAAAACCCCTTTGTTCTTCAACCACCGATCCACCAGCCTCACCGTGTTCCCGACAAGCATAATCCCCATCACACCGCACCACACAGCAAGCCCAATCTTGATAACATGTTCCAAAGATTTCCGATCTTTTTTTGGGGTCACCACCACAATGGAGATCGCATAAGTGGCTGCAATAGATGTCACCGTGAGCCACATTATCACCATCAGGATCCACATGAACAGGGGCCGCCTAAAGGGCAGGCCGCTGATGAGGAATAAGATCGTGCTGAGTGAGGAAACGAAGGCTACCGTGTTGGACCGGATGAAGCTTTTATACGCTTTGGGATGATTGTAGGCCATCACGGCTTCTCCGGCTCTGTGTGGTGGATCTTTTGTTGAGTCATCTTGCCACACGCCGCCTGGAGGGCTCACGCCGGCCTGGAAGGCCATGGTGGCTATGAGGATCGCCACCACCATTATGGCGTCCCGTTTCTTCATCAACCACTTGACAGGCGGCCGGGCAGTGGCAATGGTGGTGGTAGTGCGGAGTTTTGGTCTGAGGATTTGTGTGATTTCTTGAATTGTTGAGTCTGGTAGAGTTCGGTCTAGAGTGGCCATTGCTGTTTGTCCCTTGGAGTTCCTAGCATTCACATCTATATTTGTGTTGCTTACCAAGTATCGTACAATCTGCAAGCATTTTCATCAATTCAATTTTGAGATAGAGGTAATTAGACCTTCTAATTTGCATCAATCAAATTTGTTAAGACTTTCTACGTGTCCTCTAATATACCGTATTAAATGACTACCATATCCGTAAAAATTCAAACTTTTATAGAGGTACAAGTAGATCACAACCACCAATTTTTTTTATTTGTTTTGTTGCCTTTTTCTCTTGTTTATTGATCTTCTTTATATTCTTTGTGTTTTGGATGTTTTTTATTTTCGAGTTTTAATAAATTTACCTTACCCAAAAAAAGAATTGTCTAAGCCCCGAATGAATGTATTTTCATTCTCAATTTTTACTTCCATTGGAGAAAAAGATGATTTTTTGTTTTTGTGATCGACTATCACGTGAAATTAAAAGCACGCGTGGATGAGTATCATAAAAAATGTTAAACTATTATATTTTTAAAATAATATTAAACATAATAGTGCTAACTTATTATGTGTTGTAATTTATTATGTATTTCGATGTAATAGTAGTCTATCCTTTGAGGAAAAAAATATGATATATATATTTGGCAGAAATTATTGAAACACATGACAAAACTTTTTGATGTGGGACAAACGTTCACTTGAAAAGACAAAAAAAAAAAAAAAGACTTGTTCTAACCTCAAATTTTCTATGTCTGACGGCCATATGCAAAACGGTATCGCCATCATCATCCGTCTCATTCACCATCTCACTCGAGCTCTCCACCAAGATCTTCACACACTCCAAGTTCCCATACTTCACACACAGATGCAGCACATTCATCCCTCGTCCCGTCTTCTCTCCAGCGGCGACGGGGGAGGCTTTTGCAAGCTCCGCCAGCACGCGATCGTGGCCTTTCATGGCGGCGATATGCAGAGGGTTCCTTCCCTGACAATCCCTCGACAGGCACGTATCGGGTGCAGCCGATACGAGCTCCCTCACGATCTCCAGGTGCCCTTTAGCCGACGCCGCGTGGAGGGCCGACGCTTGTCGGGCGTCGAGTTCTTGAGCTAGATCAGGATTGTGCTTCAGGATTGCCTGGATGAAGGGGAGGTGGCCATGGATTGTGGCTATGTGTAGAGGGGTCCTGTTGGGAGATGTGTATGAGACTCTGTCCACAAGCAGGGGATCATGTTTTAGTAGCTCTTGTAATGATCTTTCGTCCCCTGTTGCTGCTGCATCGTAGAGCCTGTTTTCATGGCTTCTTTCCATCTCTCTCTCTCTCTTTGTTTCTCTCTCTAGACATACACAGAATGATCTATGGATGTTGATTGACTTTGGTAATGAATCTCGAGGGAATTAGAGTGAGCCCCGCTATTATGTGATGTTCTTAAGAAACCACGTCGAAGGTCTACACCAGTTGATGTTTCAATAATGTGAAATTACTTGGTAATAGCCCAAGCCCTAAAATATATAGGGGTGCTTGTAAGAGTCAAGATGCTTAATGCCATGGATTTTATCAGGGCAATTAGGATCTTTTGCTAGTTATCGTATTATATCTTCTTATTCACTTATCAATAAAAATTACATTTATTGCTAAGCAGTTGAGGTGAAGGAAGAGGAAGAAAAAACTTGTGATATGATTTTTTTTTTAAATCCCTCTTTTCTCATTTTTAACATTTACCAATATACGTGATGTGTGTCAACAAATAAAGAAGAAGATATAATATGATTATGTAACAAAAGATTCAAACTACATTTTAATATGGTACAATTAGCTATTCACATGACTTGGTCTAAGTGATATTAAATACTTCAAGAGTTTTTTGATTTCTTTTTCTTCTATTAACGCCTCTTCTTAGTTCTTACTTCTTAGTCTTGGGCCAGGCTAAATATCATGATTCTTTAGGTCTCATCTAGAGCAAACAGAAATTGTAAGACTTGGTAGAAGTTAAATAGATTTTGCGAGGATATGTCACATCAATCATCCAAGAATTATTGCAAAACGCAAGAAAAAATAATGGACTCTAATCGCTGAGAGGTACATGACATTAACCTTCTTAATTATTACTTACCAAACAATAAAAAAAAGAAAAATAGTGCTAATATCTTAAGTAATTTTTATTATCTCCTAATCTGAGCCAATTAGAAGTTTTGGGGCAGCTTATTACTGCAGAGTGTTTTTGTGTGAAGTCCACTTGTTAGGTGATAAGTCAGCTTTCGTGTGAATGTGGAAAAAATGTGTATAATGACATTTTTTATTTTCTATTTATTGTTATGTATTTTGTATAATATAATTTTCAATTCGAGGATTACCGTAATTTTCTTTATTTTTTCATTTTCTATACAAATTCTATACAGAGGAAAGATAAGAGATCGACATAAACATTATACATGAGCTTTTCAAGTGGATATAATATAATAAATTTTATATAAATTTGTGTCAAGGATAGTTGAAAATAATAATTTTAATATGAAGAATTTGTTGACTAATTCAATTTTAGCAATACGCGGCTAATTATATGGTAAGTATTATTGTAGGTTTACATACAAATGAAGGCCAATTGATCAGCACACTTCTTCTGTTGATCTGATACTCAACAAGGATGTAACAAAAAGAAAAGAAAACAAAGGGCTCAACATGACTCATAACAGCTTCACACATAAGTGATATACATGATTGATACACACTAAAATTGCACATTTGAACACAGTAACACTCCCACACCCACACCCACACACACACACACACACACACACCAGAAACCATTATTCAGGACAACCACCAAACACAAACCAAAAAGAGTTCTAGACACCAACATTATTCACAAAAACTGCGGAACCAGCAACCATCCTCCTCCTCCTCCTCCTCCTCCTTGACGTTTTCCCGAGCTTTTTAACCACCTTAACGATCAAACGAATCGTGTGGCCAATTAGTAGGAGAGCCATCAGCAGGATCCACACCACAACTGCGTATCCTATCACCAACAGGACGGACTTGTCTAGCCCGGGGGGCGTCACCAGAGTCACGGCTACGATATAAACGAGCGCGACTGCTGTGATGGCGATCCATGTGATCACCATCAGGATCCACATAAAAAACCGGCGTCTTAAGGGCAATCCGCTCATCAGAAGCAATATGATGCTCAGAGATGCGACGAAACCTATGGTGTTGACAATGTAGAATCGTGTGTATACTTTAGGGAAGTTACGGGCCAGTACCGAGAACCCCGCCTGGTGATATTCAGACGCCAGATCGCCTTGTGAACCCGTGAAGTTGTCGTCTTGCCAGACGCCGCTGGGAGGGTTGACCCCGACTTGGAAAGCCATGGTTGCTATTAGTGAAGCGACAACCATCAGTGCACTTCTTTTTTTCTCAAGCCACACTTCTTGGCGCTTGAGTAGGTTATCCAAGCTGTTCTTTTGCTTGTGGTCGAGGTAAGGCGACAAGGCTCGAGTCGCCATGTTTTGATCAGTATACGGCATTGGTACGATAGCCTCAGACGTCGCAAAACCTCCAGCACCTTCAAGGGACTCTTTGATTTCCGAATCTCTCACATCCCTTCGGCTTTGAATCAAAACATCGACCGCCGTCATCCCATTGAGATTCAGTGCATTCACTTCGAGCGCGGATACCGTCAGCAAAAAGTTGACAGTCTGTAAGGTTGGAACCAAAAAATTTTATTCAAGAGGGTGAGACTGAGTTTTCGCAAACTACGAAATGGGCAAAACTTTTAAAATTCTAAGAAAAACAATATAGGAAATCTAACTCTATTTAGACATTGGGAGGGACGGGAGCGACTGTCCCTACCAGCCAGGCGCTCCATCCCTGATGGCCTAGTAAAGAGTTTCGAACTTCAAACAGCACAATAACGAATTGTACCACAAACAAAGCCCCCAAATCAAGATTTTAGTATACCTCTACTTGCTTATCAGCCACAGCCAAATGCAAGACACTGTTTCCATCATCATCTTTTGAGTTTATAAACTCGGGCTCGGTTATATTATCCATCAGGACCTTCAAACTCTTGATCTGGTAGTGTTTGACGCACAAATGCAGGATGTTCTCCCCTCTATACACCGCCATTCGCGCTGCATCAGGTCTCGCTCGAAGCAACACCTTGATGACTTCAGTCCTGCCCTTGAGCGCCGCTACATGGAGGGGCGTCAGCCAGTTTCTGTCACGGGCCAGGCATGCTCGACGATCAGCAGATAACAGGACCCGAACAACATCAACATGGCCTTTAGCCGACGCCAGATGTAGGGGAGATGATTGCTGTGAATTCAACTCACTCGTGAGCTGAGGCTTTATCGTTGTGATTTCCTTTACAAAATCGGCGTGGCCTAACATCGCCGCCACGTGCAGAGGAGTCTCGGTGAAACAGTTGACTTCAACTCTATCAAGAATCAGTGGATCTTCATTTATCAGATTTTGCAATGAGGTGATGCTGCCTTTTGCTGCAGCTTCAAAGAGCTTCCTTTCCATTGTCTCCGTCTCTTCTGCTACGGCCAATCTACACGCGCGCGTGCATGCAAACACACACGCACACACACTCACACACACGCACATATATATAACAACTAATCACTATGTCTGAATAAGTCAATTTCGTGTAGATGTGATCTTCATTTTTTTTAAACAAAACAACAATGCCATTGGCAGATTACTAAATTGGATAAGTATTCATAAAACTAATTGAATACAGATCATCACAAAAGGCTAGCTTCTTGATATAATTTTCGAGATATAATGCAATTATTTATATAGAATGTTGACATTATCAGCAAATAAAGAAGAAAGGACATGGGCTTGACTTGAACAACAATGGATTTTTATTCTTACATCTCTGTCATTGACTTGGCTCATGGTGTCTTCTTTAACTTACAATTACCCCACTCTATCGATAATTAAGCGTACTCAAATAATATCATCATTCAAATTTTAGTAAACTTTTCAAATTGATCTTGATTGATGATGTTATTCAAATTTCTCGTTGAATTTTGATAGTTTTGATTAGATTTTGATTGTTTTGAAGGGGGTATTTGTAATTTTTTGAAAGTAAAAGAAAAAAATCTGTCTAACTACATGTAATTATAGATAAAAACTGTGTAATGAACTTGTTGTCTTAATCAACTTGCAGTATCAATCATTGATGTGTACATCAATTACATGATAAGCAAAATTCACTTACCATTAATTTGATCATTGACAAACATTAAAATTGCACAAAGGAACACAATAAATCTTGCAAAAAACTAAGAAAAAACTAAGGACTAACCGACAAACAGTTCTAAATACCAACATGCTTAACTTCACAAAGCTGCTTTTTTGCTTGTGATCACGATAAGGCCGGGACGAGGCCGCTTGGGTCGCCATGCTTCACGGGGTATGTTAGCCTCCAATGTTGCGAAGCCTCTGGCACGTTTAAGGGACTGTTCAGTATCAAAAGAGTTAGCTCGTTCCTATCGCGGGCCAGGCACGTTTGACGACCAACGGATAACAGGGCCCATACCACATCCACATGACCTTTAGCCGATGCCAAATGAAGAGGAGATGATTGCTGTGAATTCAACTCACTTGTCAGCTGATGGTTTTATACTCATGATTTTCTTTACAAAGTCAATGTGGCCTAACATTGCTGCCACATGCGAAGGAGTCTCATAGTAACAGTTGATTAGAACTCTATCAAGAATTATTGGATCCTCCTTTAGTAGATTTTGCAATGAAGTGATGCCACATTTTGATGCAGCTTCAAAGAGCTTAGTTTCCATCCTCTCCATCTCTTCTGATAGGACCAAATAACACACACGCATGCACGCGCGCGCACACACACACACACACACACACACATATATATCTATATGTATATATAACTTGTTGTGGGAATGGCCTATGGAGTTGAAAGAGTAACGATAAATCTCTCTGCCTGAAAAGGTCAACTTCGCGTAGTCTTTATTTTTTAGTGTTTTTACCTTTTAACAAGTAGAGATGCCATTGGCAGATTACAAAGTTTGATAAATATTCATATCATATAAACCTCATCATCACCATAGGTTTTTTTCGTTAGAAAGATAATGCAATTATTTATCCATATATCTTACAAAAAGATAAAAGAACAATAAGAAAAACCCCAAACAACAATGCAGACATCATAAGCAAACAAGAAAACAGAACAAGAGGTTGACTCAAAAAACAATGGGTTTTAACCTTTTATCTTTGTCATATACAATCACACAAATATCTTTGATCTTCTCTTTTAAAATTACACATAGTTCCCCTGTAACTTATTTTTCCCTCACAATCACTCTTTTCTGTGGATCTTAGTACACTTTTCAAATTGTTGTTGCATGCGTTAATAATGCCCTTCAGATTTTCTTGATAAATTTTGATAACGTTGGTTAAATTTCAATCCTCGAAAAAGGAACATGTGACATATTGAAATCAAATATTTCACACTTCTTTGACAGAACTTATCAAACCGATGATGTGCTGTTCGCACTGCTCGACGAGGAATTCTTGAGCTTCCTCACCATCAGCAAACCGAGCCGGGTCGTGTGAAACAGCAGGAGAATCAACGTAACAGCAATCCACACGATGACAAAGGTCATCAATATCCGGTAAATAACCGGAAACTCATCAGGCCTAATGTGTGTCTCGATGCAAACCACGTAAGTCAAGCAAGTGGACGACACCGCCTTCCACATGATCACCATCAGAATCCACACGAACACCCTGCACTCCAATGGGACCCCGCTCACCAGCAACAGCATGATGCTGAGAGACGAGATGAAAGCTGTGGTGGTGTATATCAAGAACCTGATGTACCTGCCCTTAGCGTCCCGGCCGTTCTGGAGCTCCAGCACGCCTGCGGGCAGGGACACGCGTGCCGTGAACGCCATGCTCGCTATCAGCAATGCCACCACCATCAGCGTGTTGCGCTGCTTCTCGAGCCACTCGTCCTGCTTCTCGAAATACTGCTCCCAGCTCATTTGATCGGCCCCTCGGGTGGCAGGTGATGACAATGATGATGAATTCTTGGGAAGATTGTCACCTGCATTTTGAAGTTTTTCTGAAATGTACAGGTCTCTTTTATCTCTTCGGCTGCTCACCAAGATGTCCATTGCTGTTAAGCCATAGGCATTGACAGCATTTACTTCAATGTTTGTGTTGTTGAGAAGATAATCAATAGTCTGCAAAATGTAGTTTTTGGTATTAGTTCAGCAGGGTTGTATAGTCAAAAAACGAGTAACTTGCAACCAAAATACGGGATGTATAGTTGTGTGCAATTTGCGCAAACATGGAGTGAAGAAAGAGGATCTTGATCTAAAACTGAACCTGAATTTGCTTGTCAGCAAAGCTAGATGTAATACAGTGTTGCCATTACCATCCTTGCAGTTGATCATGTCCTGAAGGTACACATTTTCTAGCAAGAATTTCAAAGCCTCAAACTGACAGTAGTCCACACATAGATGCAGTATCGTCTCGCCCTGGTTAATAACCGCACGTGCAGAAGCATCACCCTTTTTTGCTGTCAACAACTCTTTCAAGTCACTCATTCTGCCCTTCATGGCTGCAACGTGCACTGGATTTCGTCCATCCTTGTCGCGTGCAGAGCACATATCGCGACCTGCCAGAACCAACGCTGTCACGATGCCTAAGTGCCCTTTTGCTGATGCTAAATGAAGGGCTGATGATCCCCGGGAGTCCATAACGAGCGCTAGTTGGGGCTTTAGCCTTAGAAGTTCGATGCTGAAACGTTCATGTCCGAGCAAGGCTGAGATATGGAGAGGACTTTCAGTTTCTCCAGAAGTTGTAGCTATGCTTCTGTCGAGAATCAGAGGGTCTTCTTGGATTAGATCAAGCAAGGACTCTACATTGCCTTCAATTGCTGCTTTGTATAGCCTCTTGTCCATTGTGTGTGCATGTGTGTTTCTTGATTTTGAGGGGTTGCCTTGTGAAGAATTTAAGTAAGTATGCAAGGACAACGTGCTTAATTAGTCAGCAACAAATTTAGACTTGACTCAAGTCTATTAATATAAAAATCAGGTTGTGCTCTCAAAAAGCTAAAGTCTTTTAGTAATGTGGTTCTTAAAAATCAGTTTCCATTAGAAAAGTTGAAGATTTGACAGCATATTTAAGGTCATAATTATGAAGTTTTGCACTTGCAAAGGTTGTTCACACAAACACTTAGTGCGTTTTGTACCATGATTATCGCTAATACACATCCTAAGATGTAGGCACTACATAGGGTGGGCAGATGGCTGAGATTCTGGCAAAGGAGCAATCTTTCTTGTTATAATATTTCAGTGGGTTGAAACCAGATTTATTTTGTGCATACATATACATACATACATATATATATATATATATGTATTGTGTGTGTGTGTGTGTGCGTATATTCTAATACTACACACACACGTGCACACACGCACACGCACACGCACATGCACGCACGCACACGCACACGCACACACACACACACTCTGGGAGAGGAAAAGGATACAATGAATTGATCAACACTGCATTCTTTGATAGTTTTGTGATTTCTTGTGTGCAATAACTCAATATTATGGAGATTTTAACACATGCACTAACAGCAAGTTTTAGATGCAAGTTGAAACATCATGCTGTAGCTGAATCAATATTTCTGAGATTGTTATTCAAGACATCTCCTTTTTGGCAAGAACAAAGAGTTTCATAGAGTTAACATCTGAAATCCTGATATAACTTGCTAAAACAAAACTCTACACAGAACTTTCATTTTCTTCAATAAGCCAACTGTTAAACACCGATGAAATCCTGAGGAAGCTGTTGGATGTCCTAATCATCACGAAGCGAACCATTCGGAACAAGAGAGCCCCCATCACACACAGCCACACACCGTCGTGGAATATCAGCACAACCTTAACTGCAAGAAACTTACGAGGAGAACTATTCAACTCTACAGCAGCCGTGTACGCCAGGGCAGTTGAAGTGACCGCAATCCCCATGATCACAATTAGTGTCCGGACCATCACCGGGCTCCTCAAAGGCACACCGGTCAAGATCAACAATATGATGGTGAGGGATGATATAAATCCAGTCGTGTTGTAAATCAAGAACCTCGAATACGTTGCCAATGCCTCGTGACTTTGATCAATATCTGACAAGCCGGAAGGGGGGGACACGCCGGCTGCAAATCCCATGCTTGCTATGAGCGACGCCACGACCATCAACACGTCGCGCTTCTTGTCCAGCCGCTCGTCGTACTGATCCCAGCTCTTTTGATTGCCAAATGATGAGGAAATTGTGCTGTGACTTTGGTCAAGGCTATTTGCTTTTATGGCACCGGAACTCTGAAGGGACTCGAGAATGTGCAGTTCTTGCGTATTGAGGCGTGTCTGCGCTAAGATATCGAGTGCTGTCAAGCCATAGTTATTGATAGAGTTCACTTCTATCCTTGTACTTCCAAGAAGATAATCAATTGTCTGAGAGAGAAAGTTTAGACTTTTCAGGATTAGCATATGGCATCCATATATATAACTATAGATGATTGCATTTTCTAGTAAAATTTACCTCAATCTGTTTGTCAGCAACCGCTAGGTGCAATATGGTGTTCCCACTACAGTCTTTCAAATTTACAAGCTCCTTTAGATCCAAATTCTCAACCAAGAACTTCAAAGTCTCAAGCTGGCAATACTCCACGCAGAGGTAGAGGATCGTCCGGCCCCGGCTCGCTAGAGCACGAGCAGCATCAGATTTTGTGGCCAACAATTCTTTCAAAACGCCGATTCTGCCCTTCATGGCTGCTACATGAAATGGATTATTTCCATTTTTATCGCGAACAAAGCATGAATCTTGATTAACCGAAACCAATGCTTTTACGATTCCAAGGTGGCCTTTTGCTGCTGCCAAATGAAGAGATGTCGACCCACACGAATCGAGCTCCCTTGCCAGCTCAGGCTTTCGTCTCAAAAGCTCAACACAAACCGGTTCATATCCTAGCAGTGCTGATATGTGCAGAGGAGTTTCTCCAAAAGATGTTGCTATGCTTCTGTCAAGAATTAGAGGGTCGTCTTGAATCAACTCAAGCAAGGAGTCTACATTGCCTTCGATTGTCACTTTGTATAGCCGTTTCTCCATCGTCTGTTTTCTTAACTATCTATCTGCACATCCCTTGTCAAGAATCAAGTATAAATGTAAAACGTTTAGACTCAAGCAAGTTATTAATCACAAAAAAGGTGATACTGTTGTCCTTAAATGCGATTTAGCCAAAAAAAACTTCAAAATTCAAGCATAATTATGAAGTTAGCACTTGAAATGGCTGTTATGATGAGCCCTCTAGTCGTGCCTACGTGGATAGCTATTTCTTTCTTTTCACACCATTGGCGTATTAATGCGCTTAGATTTCTGCCGCTATTATTGCGAATAATGCTCTAAGACCTAAGCACTAGGTAGCTACTTAATGTGGCACAGTTCTTGGAAGAGGACCACTCTCTCGTTATTATACTAATATTACGCGCACACACCCTTCCATTGATTCGTATATTATCAGTAAAAACATAAACCAATCTCATGATTTAACAGCTCTAGCAGCTAACAAGGGCAGGGGAGAAAATAAAACAAGAATTGTCAATAAGATCGATACTCAAATTTTTGCAGGGCATGCTGCTAAAACTTGATTGCCATTAACTTTCTACATCGGTCACAAGAATGTTAAAATTTATCAAACAGATGATGTTCGAATCGCGCTGCTCGAGGACTGCCTAAACTTCCTCACCATCATGAGGCCGAGCAGAGTCGTGTGGAACAGCAAGAGAACCGCCGTAGCAGCAATCCCCACGATGAGAGAGAGCACAAGTATCAAATGAACAACAGGGAACTCACTAGGCCTGATATGTGTCTCGATGCAAACCGCGAAAATCAAGCAAGTCGATGAGATGGCCATCCACGTGATCACCATCAGAATCCACACAAACACCCTCCGCTCGAATGGGACGCCGCTCACCAGCAATAACACGATGCTGAGAGATGATATGAAACCCGTGACGGTGTATATCAAGAATCTAATGTACGTGACCTTAGCCTCCGGTTAGTGTTCGAGCTCCGACAAGCTTGACGGCGGGGACACGCCGGCTGTGAACTCCATGCCTGCTTTGAGCGACGCCACCACCATCAGGGCGTTGCGCTGTTTCTCGAGCCATTTGTCCTGCTTCTTGAAATACTGCTCCCAGCTGCCGCTCGCGTGGGGCGTTGTCCATGTCGTCCGTGTGGCTAACGATGATGATGCAAGGCTTTTGTCAGGGATTAGAGGGTCTTCTAGGATTGGATCATGCAAGGAGTCTGCATTGCCTTCTGTTGCTGCTCTGTGTAGCCTTTTTTCCATTGTGTGTGTGTTTCTTGATTTTGAGGGGTTGCCTTGTCAAGAATTTAAGTACAAATACAAAGCTCATGTACTTGGTTAGGGTCGACACAAGCAAAGTGCGCATTTGCGCCATTATTGTTGCAGATAAGCAACCCAAGATGAATGAAGCCACTACTTAGTGCTGGAGAGGTCCAGGATGAGGACTGAGAAGCCCTCCTTCTTGTTATAGTATTTCAGTGGGTTGGACCAGGTTTCTTCCGTGCATACATACATACATACATATATATATATATATATGTATTTTGTGTGTGTGTGTCTGTGTGAGTGCTAATACTGCAAATGCACCCGCGCGCGCATGCACACTTTCGGGGAGGAGGAGAATTCAAGGACTGGACCAAAATTGCACCGACAGCAAGTTTTATCGGAAAAGTTGACAAATTTTTATGTTTTAGCTATCTTTTTTCTTTTAAACTTGACGATGATTCTTCGAGGTCAGGTCTATAATATTTTTAGAACTGTTATCGTCTAACATCATCGGCCCTTCATTCTCTCCTGAAGAAGCTGTTGGATTTCCTCGTCCTCACGAGGCGAACCGCGTGGAACGAAAGTCCCCCATCACACACACCCACATGACGAAAATGAATCTATATCAGTATAACCGCTTATCGGGAATTTAAAATGTTAGAATAGTGCCCAACAAGCCAATCAGATTGATGTTGTTATTAAATACTTTTTGTAATAAATAGTCTTTTCAGTTAATAATAGAAATAAAAGTTTATATTTTTTGTCACCTTCATCATAATGTATAAGTTATACACATATGATTGAAGCTCTTAGATCACATAAGGCTATGGAATTTGGTCTCGCATAAATATGGAGGTTTTGAAATATGTCTCCAAGGTATGATCTAAATCATTCCAAGTCGAAGAGTCTAATAAAAACCAGAGGCAAACATTACTCAGATTAAGACTTGTACTTATAATATATCTCAAATGGGAGGATGTCTTGTTTCATAGACATTGAATGTAGAGACATTCATATGCATAAGTAGGTGCTCATTAGAGAATGAGTTCACTGAGAATTCCACCGAGAAATACCTAAATGGGAGCACTAGTTGCAGATCAAATTGGAATTGTTTTTCAGCTTGTGGTGTGCATTAATTAGTCCTTAAACTTGAGGCTCTATAGTAATCTTGTACGTGTGAATTTATACTTTGATATAAGCACCGATCCCGTGGCGAGTCTTATGGCGCCTATGTTAGGTATAGATTTTCCATGTATGAAGGTTTGTGAAAGTCGATAAAGAATCCATTTGCTCACTTTTGTAGAGTGAGTGAATCTCCTATGTGTTATATTTTAACTAGTCTATGAAAATTCATGGTCACGGTAGAGACAATGATTAGAAATGAGTTTTCTAGATCGATTGTCGAAAAGACTAATTATAAATAAGAACCACAGAATTGAGATTAAAAGGATTTCTGATAAATCCCATATCCTATACCTCAAACGGGAGATTAGATAATAGAAAGAATGTATTTGCACGGCAATCATAAGCAGACAGATTCATGCATTACACTTCACCTATTGACTAGGCGTCGTGGGCTTGTTGTTGGACATCGACCACGATAGATGGGTCTTATGAATTAGAACGGGTTCTAATTCATAAGTGATTAATTAAATGAGTTTAATTAATCGATTGATGAATTTACCACCTAAAATATTACAATGTGTTGCGAGCCCATTTTTAATCGATTAGTGAACCTAAGGAGTCACACACAAATGAATGGATAAACTCCTAAACGTACATGAAACACTTAATTGGATTAAATCAAAGTGTTGATTTAATCGATTGAGATGCAATATATTCGATTGATTAAGTAAATTAATTGATTGATGGATTTAATTGAATCAATAAGTTGATTTAATTAAATTAAATTAAAGAGTTAATTTAATTCAAGCCCAATCCATTAATTAATTAGATATTAATTAATCAATAAAATATATTAAGTTAATTGATGGACTCAATTAAATTAAATAATTAATTTAATTGAATAAAGTTAAAGGATTAATTTAATTGGACCTTAAAGTCCAAGCCCATTAATTGATTTGGTGGATAAAATCAATTTAGTGAAATTGATGAAAGAATCAATTAATTTAGAATTAGTTGATTGAGTCAATTAAATAGAGATTTAGTTGATTTATGATTAACATAAGAATATAGATTCTTATCCTAACCAAAATAAGAAATCAAGAAGAAATCTATTTTTTAAAGTGTTGGAAATAGATTAAAAGAGATATATTTATATGTATATAAATATATATATAGATATATATACACGATGATACGTATATACATAGATGATGTATCATACTTACTTGAATATATATCATATAATATATATTTATATATACACACACACGGGTAGACATTATCGACTGAATTTCTATAGATATATATTATATCATAATATATGTACGGGTAGGTATAAAAAATTATATCTACATATATATATATACCCCATACGTACAGATAAGTGAGGATATTGAGATATGTGTATGTATGAGTGTATATATATACACGCACAGACGAAAAAAAGACGTCACGTGAAAAGGATTATAAATCAAATTTATATATTTCAATTCTTGGTTTCTCCAAAAGCCGTGAACAGTGCTCAATAATGAGATGAAATTGCTCATCAATATTACTTTTGTTGGCATCGGTTTTGGCTTCGCTTATGCATCGATTCTTTGTTCAATTCATGATTATAGAATTTGGATGTGTTGATAATCATATCCACCATTCTCAATTTTTTCCTAAAGAAATTTAGGAGTTATTCTAAAAGTTAGAATATAAATAATTTCATATACATAAAGACGATTTTTGATTCGATTCTAACATAGAATCAAGAACCTGAGGAGATCCATTCGTGTAGACTATCTTTAGAGCGAGAACGCTTGGGCTCCTATATGCGTGGATTCGTTCGGGTTGTTGGGTTGACAAGTTCGATGATGCAGTTCGATTGATCGAGTGGGAACTCAAAGGAAGATTCGTATTTGAATACGGCAATTTCTCACATCAAATGGATGTCTCAAATGTATAATTTCGTTTGAATTTTATTAAACGTGTTTTGTTGTTTGCATAAAATCCGCATCGCGATAGCAATGGGATGCGTGTTTACATAATAGTTATGTATTAAATTTTTATACTTCTACTGCATTAGCATCTCGAGATCTATGCGAAACTAACATAAAATTTTCAAATAAATACATACCAATTTTAATTTGATATAAATTTGAGAGTTGTCCTTGATTAGAGGGTCCTGTTGGATTGGCTTTAGTAAGGATTCTACATTGCCTTCTATTGTTGCCTTGTATGGTTCCTTGTCCATTTTTTGTTCTGTTTTTCTTGCTTTATTTTCTGTGTTCTTTTTTGTGAATATTAAGCACAAATGTTCTTTGTCAAGAATTTGCAATGTTACTATGAAATAAGCTTTGGCAATAAGGAGAGGGGGTGATTTTGATTGCTCATGGGATGATATTTGAATGGATCTACACTCAATTAACTTGTATATTTTTAAATTATGTATGATGATATTAGTATTTTATTTTATTATATCTTCTTATTCTTGTTTAATATTCATAATTTAGTTTGTCAAGTGTACAGATATATTTGTCAATATATTGCAATTGGCATGACAGGTAATTCTAAAAATATTAATCTATTAGATTCAAAAAAAGAAAAAACATAAAGAAAGAAAGGAAAAGAAAAAATAACATTCATTAGATAGAAGGGTATTATTGAAAAAATCAAAATAAAAATCCAATATTTTCTAATAAATTGGGGTCTAGTTGCATACTTAAAGGTAATATTTTCTTTTTATTCATAGAGTTAGTGCTAAATTGTAATCTAAGTGGATCATGAAGGCCTTAATCTAGGTTATTAAACAATGTGTCCTCGTTTGAATAGGTTTAAATATATATAAATGTACTTTTTATAGTAGAGTTTTTTTTTTCCTTAAAATTAATCAATTTTTCGTTTGGATGCGCGCAGTAATTGAAAGTATTTCAAATGTGCTTTTATTTGAAACTATTCTGAATTGCTTCTAAAAAACCTACTTTTAGACTTTTTTGCCATTTTTTTTAAAAAAAAAATGTAGACAAACACAATTTTTGTTCACTCAAAAAAAAATTCAAAAAGTAATCGATTTTCCTAAAAAAAAAAAAGTTCATTCAAACGGATTCAATGTGAACTAGGCTTTGAGGTCAGAAAAGTCATTTGACTTTATTGATTGAATAAGTGGAAATCCATGTCCAAAATGGATTTATAATTTAATAATGTTATCCAAAAAAAGCATGTTTGATGATTGCAACTATTGTAGCACTCAGAGCACAAAAAATTTGAAACATTGGACCACTAACCCACAATCACAAAGATAGCTCTCAATAGCTTCATGATTGAACTTTAGCATGTTAATTTAGGTTATGTGCTTATTTTTTGACATAATTAACTATGGTAGATTAATAGATTCTAATCATTATATGTTTGATATAAGTTTTTGGTGCAAGTTTTAAACTTTTTAAAAATAATATTAGTATAGGTGGACTCAAGAAATTCCAACTCATTTTTTATTGTTTTTATTTACCAAAACAAAACCCCTAAATAATAGTGATGATGATCTACTACAAGTCCACAAGTGGACAATTGGGCTTAAATATACTTGGGCCAAAATATAATTCTGGTTACTTTGGAATTTGCTTAAATTAGGAACGGATTTAGAAATTTTATATTTAAAATTGAGTTTTTACATAATGCGAAAAATAATTTTTTATCATTTTTAAGAGGATAACATTTTATAATCAATAAAAATACATCTATATTTATCTATACACACACACACACACACACACATATATTAACTTGAAAGAGAAAATTACCATATGGACTCTTATTTGGGCCCGCCTGGGCAATAGTTCGCCACAGCCCAATCAAAATTTGGGCTTGCTTAGTCAAACTGAGCCCTGTTCTTGGGCCTCCGTATGGCCCAATTGTTTGGCATGCTATTTTGTCCATGTATTTTATTTTATTTAATTATTAATATTATTTAGCTGAATCAGAAATAATTTCAATATTTAAGTCTCTCTCGATTCTAAATTTGTACTTATCCTAAATGCTAGACCAGCTAAAATGTTCGAAAATTAAAAACAAAATTTAGAGAGAGAGAGAGAGAGAGAGAGAGAGCTAGAATCGATGGGCATTGGGCAAATAAAACAAACCGGAAAGGTCTGTCGGGCCCACAAGTGGCCCTCGTTGTCCGTACATATGGCAGACTCAGACCCACAGTTTTTATCCTAAATCAATCAGCCAACATTTATTCATCCCAAAAAAATAAATAAATAAATAAATGCAACCAACGGCAGCCCATCACTGGTTAAATTGTTATTGATTTATTTTTATCCTAAATCACATAAAGTGCATGTATGCATGAGTGCGAGAGCGTAAAAATTAAAAAAAAAATTAAATATAAAAATACATTAAGATATTCAATATAAAATTAGTTTATATATAGTACTAAATTATATATATATTTAGTGTAAAATGCATTTGGGAAATGAAATATAAGCAAGGTAATTTTATTAAATACTATGCATGAATTATGATATTAATAATTTGATGTCATTAAATTTATCAATTATTCGGACCATCTAAATTCTTTTTTTCAACAAATGTGTAATTTATATACAAAAGCTAGTTGCTTGAATATCCTTAAACAAAAACTACCTTATTATATATATATATATATACACTTACTATTTAGCAGTTCTAACTATTGGATACTAATTAGATCAATAAAAAATTATTTATATAATATTTAATTAGGGTTGCATTAATTTTCTCATGAGTTTATATTTCAAGCGAATATCGGATTGCAATATTTTCTTAATATTATATTTAAAGTATAAGTGCGTCATCTAATAAAATTTATGGTGCAAAGTAACAAATTTTAAGCAGTATTTATGGGTATGAACGGATGCTAAACGGATTAAATATGTCGTTTTTATATTCGTATTTATTTAATTTTATCAAATATCTATACGGATATGAATATCGACGAATATACAAAATTAATATCTATATTTATATCTATATATATGGCATATTTAATCGGATACCTATATTCCGATAGGGAGAATATGGTTTACGACCAAGTACATTATATTTAATCCACCGTACAATCCTGCCTCCTTCACCACGCTGAAACTCATAGCTCTCGAGATGCCAACTGACACGTGTCCGTACACGAATAATTCCGCAGCACCCGGTAAAACAAATTTCCCAAATCCATTAAACCCTTCGAAGAGCACACATAATTGAGTCACCCTTTTTCAGCTACATATATCAAGAAAGTCTTCATGTTTCTTTGAACCCTTTTCAATCAGCTTCTTCAACAATTATAAATCTTAATCTAAACTATCATCTTGGAATAGTTTCTGGTCTTTTTTGTGCCGAACCCACCAAAAAAAGGATACAATCTTTATCATTATCCATTATATATATAGATGCCCATATACGTAAAGTTTGATCTTCGTATAATATAAGGTAGACCCATTTGAATATTCGAAAAATCAGGACAAGGGGTCGTTTTAGTTTAATGTTTTCGTAAAGGTTCAGGATTTTTCCATTTCTTTTTGTGGGTTGCCTTTTTCTTTATAGTTATATAAACACCCGGGTAGCTTTGAGGTTTTGATACACTTAGCAGCTACAAATTTGAGATTTTTCAGAGGTGAAATCAAGAATTTCAGTGGAGAAGATGAGTTTAACAGCTGCAGAAGACAATTCAGCTTCAGAAATCCATCTCCCCGCCGATATAAACTGGGATATGCTCGACAAATCCAGGTTCTTCTTCCTCGGCGCCGCCTTGTTCTCCGGCGTTTCGTGCACGCTTTACCCGATCATCGTCCTGAAAACACGGCAGCAAGTGACGGTGAACGCGATATCGTGTTTCAAAATCGCGAGATCCATTTTTCTGACCGAGGGATGCAAAGGATTCTACAGTGGCTTTGGCACTTCTCTGATGGGCACCATCCCTGCGAGGGCTCTATACATGGGGGCTCTCGAGGTCACCAAGAGTAATGTGGGCAATCTCGCAAATGCGCGGCTAGGATTATCCGAGGCCTCGGCCTCTGCCCTGGCTAACGCCGCCGGTGGGCTCAGCGCAGCCATGGCTGCACAGTTGGTGTGGACCCCGGTCGACGTCGTGAGCCAGAGGCTAATGGTTCAGGGGGGTGGTTGTAATAGATTATACAATGGCGGGCTTGACGCTTTTAGGAAGATTTTGTACGCAGATGGGGTGAAGGGATTGTATAGAGGATTTGGGATATCTACACTGACTTATGCTCCTTCAAACGCCGTGTGGTGGGCATCGTACTCTGTTTTTCACAGATTGATTCAGGGAAATATGGATTCCAAGAAGGATGAGAGCGGCGGGTTTAGGCCAGCTGCGGTGGCGGCTCAGGGGCTGAGCGCCGCCATGGCGAGTGGTGTATCGGCATTGGTTACAACACCACTTGATACGATCAAGACGCGGTTGCAGGTTCTCGACAGAGACGGGAGGGGCCGCCTCGGTGGCGCCAGCAGTGGCGGTGGGCGGTGTACGGTTTTGGAAACGGTGAGGAGTTTGGTTAGGGAAGGTGGAATTAGTGCTTGCTATAGAGGGTTGGGGCCGAGATGGGCTTCCATGTCTATGTCTGCAACAACAATGATCACTACGTACGAGTTGGTGAAGAGGCTTTCAATCAAGAATCAACAGGGTTTTGCTATGTGTTAAAACTTGTTGAAGCTTTGTTTTTTATTTTATTTTATGCCTTAGTTAGGTGCCATCGTTGGCTGGCCCTAATATCACACGAATGTAGATTATGTAAGACGTGGAAATGCAGTATTAATCAAGAAAGATTCAATCTTTGGCACACAGTTCTTGTCTTAATGAGCAGCTCAATCGATAATCAGATGTTCTTGATGGATTTGTCCGATATTTCTTCAGCTTATGATAATATCATGTTGATCAAGAACTATGGTCCATTTCTGTTATTTCATATCGAATTGAAATAAACTCCCATAACAATTTAGATTAATTATTTCCGTAAAATTATAATAAATGAGAAATCACTACTGATTGGGACCCATTATGGTGGAGGATAGTTTCTATGAGTTTTATCATTATTTTCCAAGAAAATGTTACATGTCCATTATATATTATTACTTTGTATTAGACCTAGTCACACATTTACTAAGGTAGTTGGCTGTGCCCCTGTGGTGTTGGCCTTATTGGAACTGAAGAGACAGCACTTACAGGCTTAGTACATAGGCCATTTACATTTGCTCCCCTTGGAGTATCTATAAGCTCTAATTTAACTTTTGGAGTCAAAAAAAATACATTGCCCCTTGCTGCCAATCACCATTTTTCAAACGTCTAATTACAATTTGTCCTTACAAAAACAGAACCTCGGCGTTTTGAGGGTTTTAGAATTGTCTTGTCTGTATATGTACGTATAATCTCAATTTTAGCCTTATTTGATAACAAAACTTGATTGAACATATAATGATATTCCACTATCATCTGTTTCTGTTAGCCTTAAATTCCTTTTGATGATGATCTCGATTGATTTGGAAAGTTTGGATACACATTCTTCCTAAGGAAGCTCGGCTGCTTTTTGGAAAGATTTGGTGTTAATTGACTTTGAGAAGTTTGGATCCCATAATCCTTTAATTATGGGTTGAACCTTGGAGGATTTGATTAACCACTTTTTTGAAGATTTGACTTCCTCCTCTTTCCTTGTCAAAGACGGATTCTCTGGAGATCTCACCAAATACAGAAGAAAGAATATATCTTACCTTGTTTAAGGCTCGCTGCTGCAAGTATAAATAGGCGTCTGGGCAGTACCGGACGAGCATCTTATTCACTCTGCTTGCCTCTGCTTGATTTTGAATAAGTATTCTGTGTATTGATAGGCTAAATACGTGTTTAGAGTTAGAGTGCTAAGGACCAGACACCTCTGTGTTAGTACCAAGCATCTACCAGATACACGTTAGCTGTGGAAGTGATATTTTCCACTCTGTATCGTTCTGATTTTCTGTTTTCCAGTTTGTGTCAAAACAGTATACTAATAAAACATATTTTTACAGGTTTAAAAGCCTAGGGTGAAATATACCTAAGTAGTGGATTAAGCTTCGGCCCAACCACTATACATAACTATGTCCTTTCTTTAAGTTTTTGTTACTTTAATTTCTGTCAGTTTCAACAAAGTAGAGTTCCATTTGAGTACCATAATCATTTATTTTTCCAACAAGATCTTGCATTCTATGTGCTTTCTGAATAATATTATAAAAATATGATATTCACAGAACTTTCAAATCAACTTAACCAAACAACATCTGTCTACTTTTACACTAAAAAGGGCACAGATATTTTCTCCCTCCCTCCCTCCCTCTCTCTCTCTCTTTATGTGGGTGGGGGAGAGCTCGGAGGGGTGATGGAGTGTGATCTGCGAGAAATGAGAAGCAAAGATTTTTTCAGTTGAAAGGGAGTACAATACGATTCCAACTAGAATTATACCGAAAAAACCATGAGCTGAACTGTGAACTTTATCCATTAGGCCCCGTTTCCCATTCCCAGGAGATACCAAGGACCACAATACCAATCAATATCTTGCGCTCTACTTTGCCAATGTAAAAATCGTTCAAAGGAAGCCCTCATGATTTAAGATTCTTGGTATCAATCAAGCTCGGTATTAAGTGCATGCATCATTAGAGTAGGCTCAAAGAACTTATATGACCGATACGATTCTTTTGAAGTCCTAGTCAAATGCATGCAAATGCAATGGCTCACCCTTGCATTGGGATCACTTTTTACACTACTTTTCTCTCATAGCCATTGCCGATCCAGATCTGCACAAACAAATCCTTGTGACTTCCATGTGATTCTTGGGCACTTTTTCTTTGTTCTTGTAGGAGAGTTCATCTTTTCATCTGGTCCTGAACAAGATTCTTGAACTTTTCCTATCAAATTTTATTCCCAAAAACTGGTAAAAGTTATACATTTAAATAGTATCAAAAATGGTTCAGCACTTGCAACAGCATTTGGCCAATAAGCAGCTAAAATCCTGCCAAAATAAGTTTCAGCTACCACTCTCGCAAGAAAGGCACTCATTTAAGACACTTTGATAACTTTCCAAATCACACACCGAGCAACTGTTTTTCATCTGCTCAAAAAGATTTTCCACCTCGTGTACCAAACCCGAAAGACGCGATTCCTTCACAAGAACTTCGAAGCACTCTTTCCTAATCACAAGCCTCTCGATGATCATCTGCTTAAAAAGACAAAGTGCCTTTTTTAAATCTCCATTTACACAATATGCTTGAATTAAGGAACTGTACAATGTGGTATCAAGGGCATGACCATCTTGAATCATGTCATTAACAAGCATGTCAACATCTTGCATCCTTCCCTCAGCTCCAATCAGCCCTGTTATCACCTCACTGTAAGAAATAAAATTCCGGTAGCAACCCCATCGGGGCATCTCCTTCAAAAAGAAAATGGCTTTATCAAGTTGTTGCAACTTAACAGAACTCCTTAAAACAGCATTAAAGCTTGCTAAACTTGGATTAATGCCTCTCGCCCTCATTTCCCTTAACAGCACAACTGCTTCATCTGGCCTCAACAACTTGCAGTACTCATTCACAATCACAGCATATGACTTTTCATCAAGATTCATACCAAGATTAACCATTTCTTTGAAATGTTTAATAGCTTCATTAGATCTCCCACCAATGCAATACCCCTTCAACAAGCTCGTGTGAGTGGCAATGTTATCCCTCACTCCACTCAATCTCATCCTGCTCATCATCTTTTTTGCTTCATCCACATGTCCATTCAGACACAGCCCATTGATCAAAACATTGTACGTTAACAAATTGGGCTCACAATTGCCCCGCTTCACCATTCCATCAAAGCACCTTATTGCATTCCCAAACTGCCCTTTCTTGCAATACCCATCTATCAAAGTTGTATAAGATACACTATCGGGCAAACAAGCCTCATCTTCAAGCATTTGATCGACAATTCTTTGCGCGCTTTCCGCTAAGCCCTTCTTGCAGAACCCATCAATGATCACATTATAAGTCCTCAAATTTTTCCCACAAGTCATTTCATCAAACAGTTTCTCTGCATCCTCCATCATGCCCACTTTACATAAACCCCTGATCATCGTCGTGTAAGTGGAAACATCAGGTTCCACAAGACGTGCTTTAACAACAATCTGCCCGAAATACGCCCAAGCATGACTAACCCTCTTGGCCTTAACCAGAACACCTAGCAACGCATTGTAAGAAAACAAACAGCCCCCTAATTCCCTCATCTTCACTTCATTAAAAAGCTTTCCAGCCCATTTCAAGTGTCCCAAATCACCATGGGCTTTGATAAACTTACCCACCATAAAATCCGAAAATCTGTTGTGGGTTCTCAGTAAATCAGCTGCTAATGAGAACAATTTGTGCGAGAGGAGCTTGTCAGTGATGGCAATGTAGCAAAAGTGGGAGTGGCGATAATTGTTAGGATTTGGGTTCGGGCTTGACGCCCATGTGAAGAAGAAGAGAGAATGATAAGGGCTTGTTTGGTTCTTGATGGTTTCGATCACTAAATCAGGGTTTAAGTAAGGAGAGAACCGATCGAGGATAGAAGGATCAGGGCATTGGTGGGTTTTAGGGTTTTGAGGGTTTAGCGATTGAAGGATGGAGTTTATCGTAGGGATGACTGAGAGAGATTCGGGAAGTGTATCAGAGAAGGGTTGACGGAGGTGGCGGGCCGCGGCGGCCATAGTGCTTTATCTCGCCGTCGCCTACGGCGGCGAAATCTTGCTGTTCTCTGCCAATTTCAATTTCACGATCCTAACAGAGGAAACCATTATTGAATACCAAGAGGCAAACTGGGCACAACATTTGAACTTTGACACAATTTGTAAAATGTCCACGTTTAACGTCGCGTGGTTTATAATAGCTCGTGTAATTCTCTTTTTATGAATTAATTTTTGAGAGTGAATTAAGTATAAGTCTATTTCTTTAAGACAGTGTCAGAGCAGGTAAAAAGATCTTGCATTCAAGTATTTTTAACTACACATATTTATTCCTTTTGTATTCAAATATTTTTTCATTCATAGATATTTATTCTTACAAACTTCACCCCATATTCAAATATTTACACCAGCAGATATTTATTCCTTTTGCATTGAAGTAATTTTCCATCCACAAATATTTATTCCTACAAACTTCACCTGCATTCAAATATTTTCATTCGTAGATATTCATTCTTACAAACTACACACTCTAAGTTTTTCACTTGTATTCGGCCCTGGGCATGAGAAGGTATGGTAAATATCCATATCGATTAATTATAATAATGTGGTGTGATTTATAATGTCTTGTGCAATCTGCTCCTGATAAACTAACTTTTGAGAATGAGTTAAACACAAGTTCATTCCTTCAATACAATTTAAATTGTTTAATTTATATATATTGAAATTCAAGAATGAATTTCTAAATATATATATATTGAGTTTAAACCTCGAATTTGGACAACGAAGACTTATTTGTTGAGAGTGAATTATGGTCTATCAAAAGATACAAACAGTTATATTAAAAATAATTTAGAATTAAACCTGTTTAATTTATATGTATTGGAATTCAAGAATGAATTTCTAATATATATATATATATATATTGAATTTAAACCTCGAATTTTGACAACGAAGACTTATTGGTTGAGAGGGAGTTATGGGCTATTAAAAGATACAAACAGTTATATTAAAAATAATTTAGAATTAAACCGTTTAATTTATATATATTGGACTTCAATAATGAATTTCTAATATATATATATATATATATATATATATTGAGTTTAAACATCGAATTTGGACAACGAAGACTTATTGGTTGAGAGTGAGTTATGGGCTATCGAAAGATACAAATAGTTATATTAAAAACAATTTAATTAGAATGAACTAAAAAATGAATAGAAGTATACCAATGGAGAATTAGGATAATCACTCAAACTCAATGATATATATGAAGTAATTTAAATTATGGGGTGCCTATATAATCAAAATGAGATATGTGCTATCGAAAAATACAAATAATTATATTAAAAACAATTAGGTATATAAGAAGTAATTTAAGTTAGGGTGTGTGTATATATATATCCAAAGCGAGGTATGAACTATAGAAAAATACAAATACTTATATTACAAACAATCAGAGGTGCACTAAAGAGTAGATAGATGTGTACTAAATTAATAATTAGGATAATCACTCAAATTTATCAATATATATGAGGTAATTTTGAAATCAAGTATGTACACACACCCCTAATTCGTATGTAGCTCTACCGCGGGTCAAAATTTATATTAAAAAAATGTTTTGTAAAAATCGATAATCAAACAACTATAGGAAATAATTTACAAGCCATTGTTAATCGATCTGCTATACAATTCGAAGTAATATACCAAACAGAAATATATATATTTTTGATCAATACTTAGTAAAATTAATACTTAATACCATGCCAAAAATCAGCCAACATATGCTTCGTAAAAACTGGAAAGTTCTCTTTCAAGCTCACGTATCTCTGCCACAGCACGCTCTCTCTCATTCGCATCATTTGAATTCAAACTCTCTTTCTTCTTCAATATCTTGCTCTCAATGCTCTTTATCTGCAAGAAAAAAGAGGCAAGAGTTTATATATATATATATATATATATATATATAAATATATAGAGAGAGACACACACACACACGCGCACACTTAGTATCCCATATATACAAGTGCACAAAAACATCAAGCTGCACCTTTCTGTAAGGCCATCTCAACAAGCCTTCCTTGCGACAAATACTCTTTATCGCAGATGGGCATATGTTCACGGCCTTCGACGCGGCGTTGATCGGAAGGTGGAAGTAGCCCGCCAAGTCCCGTAATCTCATCTTCCCCGTTCTTTCCCTCTGCTCTACTCGTCATTAGCACAAATTAATAACGGAAAAAGAAATTGTAAAATGAAATACTATTTCATTTTTCAAGAAGACGCTTATCTCAGTGCTAACCTGCGCCGCAATGTAGCTCTTAGTAGTAAGGCTCGCTCCGTTTCCCTCTTCTGTTTGTTGATTCAAATTGTTTTCTTGATTCTTATTCGTGTCTCCTGCATATATCACGATCTAAGGGTCGTGTCAAACGAAAAAAATGGTTGTCGAGTGTTGAAATGAAATGAGCTTTCGGTTATGAACCTGTCGGAGTTTGTTGAAGGAACAAGTCGGTTTCTAGAGCGCCACCACCATCATCGTCAATGCCAATGCACAACGCGTTGTAGAAGTCGGAAAGAGGATCTTGCAACATGATAAAGCCTTCTTGTTTACGATCTTCGCAATATCGAACCAGGAATTGCTTCACATTGCTTATGCTTTCCTGGCAAAAACTGAAAATGCCATTAGAAAAAAAGTTTAGAACAATAGTTTCTGGTAAAGGCAAGTTACTAACCTTTACAAAATCATTGATTCTTAGTTTTAAAATTACAAATACCCCCTTTTGAGGGATGTATGTGTAATTTTGAAACTAAGAGAGAACATTTATATTATCCAAAAAAAAGGAAAAAAAACACTTACTCAAACATATGAAATTCATGATCTTCAGTAGACATATCATTGTTAGATCTCTCCAATACCGCATGGCTTATTAGTCCCAGTCTTCCATGGATCTCAAGCTTCAACACATGACTACCTATGGAAAAAAAAAGAGTGAATAAGCGAACAAAACAAACAAATTCAGGCAAATAAATCGCAAGTCGAATCCTGTTAACAACATGTATATATATAATACACACAGTCACACACAGTAGTACAATACCATTGGTGTGGAAAAATTCTCGTAGCGTTTGGCAACAAGTGCAGCCGTGTGGAGACGGCGGAATTGGCCAAACCGGTATTCGAATGGGATTCCCAAAACCCGAATTCTGTGGGAAATCATTACAATTCGTGCTCTCATTAACCTTGTCTTCATCGAAACAAATCCCTGAAAAATCATGATCTCCGTTTATGAAATCGTCGAGTAGAGGGTCTTCATTGTTTTCGTCGAACATTAGGAATTGTTCTGCACTTGAAATGGCGTCCATGGTTTCTTGATCATGTGGAATACCGGCATTTTTGTCCTCCATCTTGAGCGGCGGCGGCGGCGGCAGAGATGGTGGTGGCGGCGGCGGCGACGCCTGGTGTGGGCCAAGCGCCGCAGCGGTGGGATTCGTTTGATGTTTCAGTGTATTGTTTTTTACCGAAGTTGAGAGCGATTTGAAATGAGAGGGAGAATTTGGTAATTTGCGGAACTTTTTGAATTATAAGTGGAAAGAAAGATGAGGCGCCAGAGAGAAGGCGGTTAATTAACGACCTTTGAGAAAATAATAATTAAATAAATAAACAGATTAAACATCTAAAATTCGAAAGGTTAATTAAAAAGGAAGATAAAACTTTTAAGTTTGATCTATTTTTATAAGACCTCTATGGTATGTTATGTAAAAATACAATTTTCTTTTTTTTTATAAATATGTAAAAAGAATTTCTATCGGGTGTGCGTGCGTTAGGAAAATTCTTGCCCAGATCCGACTTGGCCGCACCCAACTAATCATGTAGCAAGTGTTAATACACTTGTTATGTAATTTGTTACTTTTCCTAAACTATACACAAATCACATGGCAAGTGTAAAACACTCGCCACGTGATTAGTCCCGTGTAGCCGAACCTGATGTGGATTGTTATGTAATTGGTCACTTTCCCTAAACTATACACAAATCACATGGCAAGTATAAAACACTCGCCACGTGATTAGTCCCGATGTGGCCGAACCTGATGCAGATAAGAATTTCCCGCATGGGTTATGATGTATTATTAAAAATAGACAAAATTAGTTATACCGAACCACACATAGGAAATATTTGTCATTTTTTATATTGCCCTATCTCTAAGGGGTTTTTTATAATTAACTCAAATTGAAAGCTTAATTTATTTAAATATTTTTCTTTTAGTGGAGAAATTATTAAAATTCAATGAATTAATAACTCTGGTTCTTTCCTAAATCAGCATATATTCCCGTTTAATTATAAAACAACCCCAAACTTTCCTAAAATTTCCACAACATAAAAAATATGAATGAATGTTCACAGCAAGATCATATAGTGATGTTGGGCGAGTCTCGTCTTGGATCAAGTTCGGTTAACAAGAAGGTTGTCCTTGTTGGGCTTCAATAAGGTCTCTGTGAGTATATGAGAACTTTTTAGATCTAAATCGAGCCTAAGATCAAATGAGCCTCTCCAAAATCAGTCGAGAAGCTACTTACACACACATGATGGAGCTTCAAGTGAGTGAACGCTGGGGATTTACCCAACATAAGCATTTCGACGCACAAGTCAAGTCTATTCTAATATAAATGGAAAGCCTCAAAGAAAAGTAATTTAAAAATAGAATTTCTTATATGTATTATCTTTCTCAATGAGAATTTTGAACTACTTAAAGTGCCCGGATCAAAAAAGGTGTAGGTAGCACAATCCCATTGTTTTGTTGCCTTAATTTCAATGAATAGCATTAATTGAGCCCTAATTCAAATTGGGCTTCTTCATTTATTCTTTGGGCTTAATTCATATTTTGCCCATGTCCAATAGGGATCAAAATCGAAAACAGATAACTAATCTATATAATAGAACCCCAACCCAAAACAATGTCATTTTCACATATATATATTGATCCCTGTGAACTTGTATTATGCCATCTCCGAGAATCAAACATGGGAGACCCCCAGAAATTGAATGATCATAACTAAGCGATAGGCGACACATACATACAGGGGGAGTGTATCTAACAATGCGCGCAGGCCCATATGAAATAACTTATCAAAAAAAAAAAAAAAGCATGCCCATATGAAATGGGGCATGCAGGGCACGTGACGACAATACAAGCAAGAAAGTGAAGGGAGCTCTGGGTGCACGTGGACTTGGAACACAAGAAATTTGCTGTCGGAAGAAGAAAAAGAGCATAAGTCTCTCTCTCTCTCTCTCTCTTTCTCTCTCTCAATTTAAGAAATTGATGTAGTGTTGGGATTATTAACATGGATGGGACCAAAAATTCATTGAGGAACGACATTGAATTTTCGAAATATATAATTGAAATTCTTAATTTTTTGAAGGTGTTTGGGTATAAAAATGAATTTTTGTATAAATTCGGAGTAAATTGATTTTGGTTCTTTTCGCCATGCCGAAATGAATTAATAGGGCTCAAGTCACTTCGACACATACATAGTAGCCCATGTTGGAGGCCCAGGCCGGGATGAAATAAAGGCCCATCGTCCAGTCAGTAGAAAAATAGAAAATAGAAAATAAAATAAATATAATAATAAAGTCAAAATTTAAACTCTTTACTTTTAGGGATTGTTAGACAAGAAATAACAGATTGACTAAAAATAGGCATTGTTATACCTAAACATATCTAAAATAAAGACCATGTGATGCTGAAAATTTAAAATTCAAATAAGATAATATAACTGTCATGTCTAAGAAATAAGAGTTGACATTCATTTCGAATGATCAAACTTGAATAAGCTGTTCAGCTCCAAAATATAAAGGAATTGTGTTGATACTCAAATAATATTTTACTTTCTATGTCACGGATATGTACTATTTATTTTGTTGAAAAAAGAAAGAGCAAATCAATATATAAATACATATAAGATTGAAATAATGAAGTATGAAACATGGTCCCCCATATAGTTGCACAACATTTGTCCTAGGGATCTGCATCCATATCGTATTTGAATATACATACATTCAACCTTCCTTTGTATTCTCACCTATACATGCCTAAGGAGTAAAGATAGTGACCCTTGTCTTTGTTTTTTATGCATCCAAGCTTGAATGGTAGGCCAGGTACCTCCCTTAACAAGGTCATGTTATGAAGATGGGTATCTTGCATTTTGATATGTGTGCTGTGTGCTCGACAAAAAATATTACAAGTAATTAAAAAGATAAAAGCACATTAGTTTTGAACTTTTTTTTCAATTTAACCTACAAGTAGAATCGTTAAAGGACACTTATACTATATTTGGAACAAGAATTTTGGTGAGAAAAAATGGAAGGGAAATAAAAAGATAAAAAAATAAAAGCATAGACTACTATCATTTAAAGTAAATAAAAAACTTTTCATCATATTTTTCTTATTAAAATTCAAAAACCAAACGGAGGTTAGGGTTATCCAACTCAAATTTGGATCATATAATATATTAATCTGCGTATGAAAGATAGAGCAAAAACAAACAGGAGCACAACAAAGATGTTCCCCGTTGCTTAAGCTTCTTGTCTCAGAGTCCTATCCTTCAACGTGCATGGGAATTACTCATGTCAGAAAAGCAATCTCACGTGCCAAAACGTATTGTTCACATGCATAGATGTATGAACTCAGTATTAATTGGGACTCTATACATGGACCAAACAGTTCAGATTACGATGTATTTTAAATATTAATATTTTTTTAAGTGAATAAATGATAGGATACAATTTGAATTTGCTTGGTTTATATGTGGAATTCAAATCGAGTGCATAAAAGAATTTCTCTTTCTCTAGTACGTCTTTATATACCTCCATTTGTTTGGATTTTAATTAATTTACTTATAATATGATTAAGAGAATGTCTTGTTGAGTTTATGAATTTCCTAAAATGTTTTATGAGATTGCTTTAAACTATTTCATAAAAGGAGAGCTTATAGGAGTTTCTCATTTACTTTTAAGATTGTAGTAATTTTTATTAAATTAATTAAATATGTTAATTATAACATCTTACAAACTCTGTCATCTTATTTAAAGGTAAGCATAAATTTTTAAAAATCGCCCAAACAGCCCTCACCACATCGAATCATACTGTTTTTGTCAATTTTTTGAATTAATCGTGGTTCAACAATTAAGTTCAAAATCACACCGTAAAATCGATTTGGTTCTAATTTCCTTCTCAAATCGCACCAAACTGAACCTTTCACATATGTTAAATATATATCTAAATTTTTCCATTTTTTTTAATTTAAAATCTTTAGTGTATAAAATAAATTCACTACTAATCACATTTTATATTATTTCAAATTTCATTATTTATTGCTTTAATCATTCAACATTTCAAATATATTTAACCATTCGTTGTTAAATTATTCATGGACTAATATTTTAGTATGTTAGCCAAAACTTAAGAAGTTGCATAGTTAAATCAATATTATTATTTGAGCTTGATTTAAGTATGCAAAGCCTCATTATATCTTTTAATTTTATGGATTCTATATATTTAGTTTTTGTACTTTTTATTTATAAAAAAATATATTTTCGTATATTGAATTTTTAATATTAATTTAATTATATCTTCTTCTTGTTTCAAACCGCCAATTCGTATCAAACCAAATTGAGCCATTTTAAACCGCACTTTTGATTTTTTAATTTAAAAAATTATAATTTTAAATATATTTTAGAAAAAACTGTATATGATAATTCAATTTTAAATATATCAAAAAAAAAAACCGAACCGCAATCACCCGTAATCTTATTTCGTTGAAGGTCATTAACAATTTAGTTAGAACGAAACTTTTTCATCTTAAAAAATTTTAAATCAAAGTATACGACGTACAATTAAATTGATTTATTAATCAATTGCCTAGTTTAGGAACACAATATGGCCCATATGTCGAAAACTGGGTTTGATTATGGGAAGAAGAAAATGGAATAAAAAAATGGTCCAATGGCATAGAATGGCCTATTGTTGGAGAGTCAAGAGCAACGACTAATTCATGTCCATTCCCATCATTATTGTATCGATCAAGAAAGATTGTTCTTTGACTTGAAACAATTTGGTTTTGCACTCGAATTTGATTTTAATTTCCTCGTCGACAATGGAAAATTATACAAGTTTTCAAAGGGTACCTAAGTCAAAAATCATATGTTAAATATTTCATAAGAAACAATTTTTAGCATTCTCAATAGATGTTCAATTTTAAATATACCAATTCAATACTTGGAAGGCCATACGAAATTAATAATAAAAATAGTACTTTATATATTTTATAAATATTCAATCTCATATCTGGAATGAAATTTCAGACTCCGCCCTTACTTTTATTAATTTATCATACAAAGTTTTTTCAGCTATTCGTAACATTCTGTAGTCCTAGCCCCTAAGGCTTCATTTGGTTGGATGAAAAATGGGAAGAAGGAATATGGGTGGCAAAAAAATATTGTCCTTCATTTGAATGTATGTAGAAAAGTAAAAGAAAGAAAAAAAAAATCCATACAAAGTAGATGGGGATGGGGCCCGTCATTTTTTTTTTCAATCCAAAACTGGACGGAAAATGAAATTAAGGAAAAAAAAATACAATTATTCATTTTCTTTCCGATCATTTTCTATCATTCAAATAAATTTGTAAAAAATTAAAATCCATCAATTTTTTTCCATTTCATTCTCTTTTCTCTGCCAAGTACACTGTAAAAGGGTGCTTAGTGGAACATTTCTTAATCACTATACTATCAATTAATTAAGCGTACTGAAAAACCCATTAAGTATTCTTCAAAGGCCCTACTTGCTGAAAATCAAGTTTCTATTTAACAATTGCTTTTTGAGCGCATAATATGATTTCAATTAATTAAACTTAGAGCATAACAAGATGAATCAAGAAGATCAGCATTGTCCAACTTTATAACACATATCCAACCATATTTCGTACCCAAGGCTGATCAACAAAACCCCATTAGAGGGACCAGATCAACTCTGAGCATATATAAAGATATATATATATGTGTGTGTGTGTGTGTGTGTGCGTGCGTGCATATATATAAATATATGTATATATGTTTTGTTTGTGTGTGTGTGCAGGCACGAAAGTGATGTTGGCTTAGTAAAATTATGAGAGATGCCCGAAAATGGATGAGCATTTGGCAGTCCAAAAGAGGAAAAAAGCATGTGGATTATGGGGGCAAAATACCTGGCAAACCATGTTATTCTGTAGCAATTTTACCTAATTTGTGGGGGGTATCCAATTAATTAACTCCACTCCAAGATTTCGCTTTCCATATACACATATACATATATATATATATACACACACACATACACACTATATAGTGTGTATGTGTGTAAAAAGAAAAGAATGATTTCGCTTTCGATTCACTATTAATGATGTTGCCATGTTTGTATTCCTTAGGGAACAAATTCATGACCAATTTCTTTATTTGGAACTTGAGAAATTGTGATTGTCACGTGCATGGATGTTGATCAATGTTGTCCTCTCTTTATGTTTCTTTCTTTTTTTTTTTTTTAAGTTAATTACAATGACAAATATCTAAATATTGTGACGAAATTTGAGCTTGTAGAATATTGAAACATTAGTCTTAATTAATCTTATGCTACAGAATTGTATAATATTTTTTATTATATTTATTGACATATGCACTAGCAAATATCTTGTAGTTAAATACTTAATTATCTAAAATTCGTTGAATGTGTACTAAATCTAACAATTTTTTATGTCTCTGCAGTTTCCATGTTTATATATATATATATATATATATATATATATATATATATACTAGCAACACCGCACACTCTATAGTAGTTAAATTTTTTTTTAGGATGAAAATATAAATATATTATTAAATTTCTTTAATAAGAATACTTTTTTAAGAATTATTTGAAATAATTTATTAAATTATAATAATTTAAAAATAAAATAATATGAAATAAAATTACATGATAAAGAATAAATAGAAAAAAAAGACGAAATAATTGTAATTAGAGAAAATGGATTTGTTGGTTGAGAGCATGGGTTTTTTAAATTGAATGTAATATTACAATATTGACCTTTTTATTTGCTTATTTATTGCATGTGTATCTAATTAAAATGGTAAAATTAACACATCAAAATTCGGTATCCAAATTGAATCGATTTCATGTGAATTTTCAATTTTAGCCACAATTTTACATCTCTCTATTTATTTTACATAAATAACTGTCATTTGTGAGACAAAAATAGCTTTCTTTTTATAATAGTATAGATATATATATATATATATATATATAGAGAGAGAGAGAGAGAGAGAGAGAAACATGTTTAACAAACTTGTGGTAACTTAGTTGCAGTAGTGGTAGATATTGCTATTTCTTTTTAGCAAAACAACAATATTACACCCAATTTATCATAATTGATTAATTAACATATATGAACACAAATTTTCTTAAAAAGAAATATTGACTTCCGGAAAAATTAAATAAAAGATAGAATTTGTATAATAATCCAAGTTGACACCAAATATCAGATTAAAGGATTAGAAAAAGAAAAGAGAAATTACTGTGAACTTTGAACCCTACAATATATTCTTTAGGAGCTTCAATAATTGTGGTGAATCTAATGTCTAGTCTAGATGTGACAACATGATAATTAAATTTCATCTCTTTCTTTTTGATTTGAAATCAGATTTTTGAGAAAGCCTATCATTAAAGTAAAAAAATTCCAGGCCTTTCTCTATTTTCACCGTAACACTTTTACGTAGCCCCTCCTCAAATATAGATCATAATAATTAATTACAGCCTAATTAAGAAATGAAAATTTAAATTAACATTTCAAGTTTTCAAAATCGTCTTTAGAGTGGCTCCTCGTGTTACTATTAGGGAGCTAATTTAAGGCTCCGATTGCCCAAAATGTTATGATTAAAATTTAAATTTTGACCAATAAAAGTTATAGGTTAAAATTATTAAATTTTATTAAGATTTTTTTTTTTTTTTTTTGTAACTTGAGGCTCCTCGATTGACTTTGTGGGTTCTTAAACTTATCCCTGCGGCTCCTTCCCGTCAAATTACCATGATTATATATTGAAAAGCCATTTTTGTCGAAACTTTTGGGTAACTTGATTGAATTTGAATTACTTGAAATTTGTAAAATTTAATTGTGATGCATATATATATATATACACATATTATTATTAATAAAGAGTTTAGGGGGTCTAATAATCCCCGTGATCTCTTTTGGTGGTTATTAGACCCCTTAAATTCTTTTTTAATAATATAGCTATATATTTTTTCATATTTCTTTTATTTTTTTAATTTTTTATTTCTTATTTATTTGTTAATCTTATAATTCTATCTTTATTTTAAACTATTTTGTTATAACAAATTTAATAAAACATATACATTACAAATAGTTAAAATATATATAATAATGTATAAATTCTAATAAATATTTTAATTTTACATTGATAATTTAAACATTTAATTAAATTATATTTTAGTGTTTTTATCTTACACACACATCGAGTGTGTCCAACCGATTAGTATATATAAAGACGATACTCTAATTAATGCAATCACTACTATCATTTAAACAAATTAGATGATTGCACAGTCACCAATTGTTTTCGATTTAAGTAGTTAAGGGCTCGAATCATTTAAACAATGTCTCGTATTTGAATTATGTGTATGAAAAAAATAATTTTTGTGAGAGTAGTTGTTCATAGGGATCCCCTGGACGCTTACTTCGGATTTAGTCGGGCCCGAATGAAATTGTCGGATATCGAAGATCCATGAACAAAAATGTATAATAATAATAATCGCATAGTGACGCTATCATAAAAAAATGAAAAAAAAAGAAGAAGTTTTTCAATGAGTAACAAAATTTTTTCATAGAATTGACTTAAAAGTAAAAGAAATAAAAAAAAAGTGAAACATTAAGTAGATGAAGTATAAAATGGCTTCCAAAATTGAGCATATTCTTCAGTTTAATTTGGTTGTTGGCAATAATAATATGGTTTAGCGGCAAAAGTTAGTGATGAATAATTTAGTTGGTACGTGCATGTGCGGCTGCTATCTAAATTCGTAATTTGTTACCAACTTATTCAACGCGTTAGGAATAAATTATCCAATAGTTTTTTTTTATTATTTTTTTTTCTCAAGAATTAAATTATCCAATGTTAGAATGTATACAAAAGAGAGAGAGAGAGAGAGAGAGAGTTAATTATCCAATGTTAGAATGTATACAAAAGAGAGAGAGAGAGAGAGAGAGAGAGAGAGTAAATACATTAATGGCACATTAAATTTAGTAGAGATAAAAGGATGCCTCCAACTTGATTCACCGAATCTCCTAAACATTAAAAAATGAAAATGACTCCACCAACATCCTATACTATTTAGTAGTTAAAATACAATTTGGATAATAATATATTCTTTTTTGAAGGACCCAAAAAAAAAAAAGAATTCACATCATGTAAACTTTATGTATTTTTGGAGGGTATCATACTCATTTACTCATTTGCCTATCTATAAATGGAGAAAAGAGATGGCTGGTAGGAATATTCATCCTCTTAACTCCTCAAATTATATACACTTGTACGAATCAATATATAATCAAGATAAGTAGAAGTAATTAAGAACACACTTATATAAACTATAAATACACACTAATTGGACAGAATTTTTTATTTTAAAATAGTATTTCATCTTCTATTTTATAATTCATATTCATATTCATGTTATGTGTATAAAATTATTTTTTTTAATTATATATTTGGCCTGATATTTTTATACTTTACGTATATCCATGCATTGGACTATTGAACTAAAAGATGAAACACGGTTTGAAATAAAGGATCCTGCGTAATATTAAATGCAATTTGGAAGATTTTGGAAGGAATATATATATATATATATATATATATATATATATATATATATATGAGTGTTAAACTCACATTTCTCTTATATTGTGTCTATTCTTGCAATATGTAAAATGCTAGCACTACAATGTTATAAAATATCTAGTGATCATATACAGCAAGAATACAAATGTAGAACAATAATAATTAACGTTCACCAAGGCAATTACTTTCTTGACATTATTTATAGAAACTTTTTTAAATTTGAATAATTCATTAGTCCCTAACATGCCCAAATGGGATTATTTTGTGACAATGAATTAATTTAAGGAAAGTGAACAATTAAAATACGAGCATAATCCTCCATGACAAAATCTTTGTTTCCTTATTTACACATCCTTTTGTTTGATTCGCATTAATATTTTCTTGATCATTATTCCTTGATTTGCTCCATTCATTTATTCTCCATTACACAATTAAAAACACGTACATATTTTGATTAGATCACAGCCCACGATGTACAATCAAATGATTTTTTTTTTTAAAAAAAGAAGTCATACTTAATTTATAGAAAAACAATTATTTTCTTTTTGAATAAATAAATAGAAAAACAACAATTTTATAAATTAAAATTACCCATAATTGTATATATGGCTCTTTTCATTAATCAAGTGTCCCAATAGCCCATTTTAATAGTTTGTAATGTTATAGAAATACGTCACGGTTAAATAATAAGGTTAGTTTATTCACACGCTTCTATGGAATATCACAATTAGTGCATAATTAAAATTATTATTATTCTTTATTATAGTGAAGCAAATAAGTAATTACCTATTTATGATATATAGTTTAAATTATTCAATTTATTTCAATTATTGATCATCATTTAAAAAAAAAATATTTTAAATTTTTTTCCAATTGTCTGTGTTCACATTTTACCATTTTTCCCAAATTTGTTTTCCCAACTTCCAAAGTGATCAGCTTTTTCTTTCCAAAAGAAGTGTCATAACAATTATTAGTACACTAAGCAGGACTGATTCTCTGGTTGCCCCCCACTATACTCCACCTTTCAAACAAATCAGAATCTCTGTCCCCACCCCTGGGCCCCACATTTGATCACTTATCATAGACTACAACAGTGTAGTCTACATGTCTTTACGGTACGCTTGCTCGGATGGGAACATTCCCCGTGCAGTTAAAACTTTGTGTAAATTTTGATGCTAAAATTCAAACTCGGCCATATTAAAATTTTAATCATGCTAAATCTTTTTTTTTTATTAGTTATTTATCATCTTGATTTTGTTTTGAAATACCTAGCATTTTGCAAATATAAGATAACATTAATAATTATTTTTCAAATCTACACTCATAATAAATACCATTCATCTCAATCTGTATAAAATAACCGTAAACGACTAACAGTATAAAAAAAAAATAAAATGACTTTCAGTGTATGATATATGATTTAAAAAGAATAATCGATCACATAACAAAGTTGAATAATAAAATGATTGGCTCGATTTCGCCAAATATAGTTCAGGCTAAAATTTTAGAAGATTATTTTTTTAAAAAAAATTAAAATTAAAATTCAAGCGTTGTATATTGAAAAAGAAAATTCTTAAATAGGACGGGACAAAATCAAATCATTTATATGTTTTTCATTTGACTTTTCCCCATAAAACATTTGACTTTTCTTAGAGTAGGTGATCAAGTATGGGACTGACTACAATCATTAATTAAAATTTTCATAAAATTTGCGACAAAATAATATATTCATAAATAAGTCTTGTTAAATCAAGACAGCTATGTAATTTACTGTTTGCGCTCTAAAGTGGGTGATCCAAATATAGAACCTGTACAATTTTTTTATAACTAGATCTTACATAATATTTTAAAACATGTACGATAATGATCCCACACAATTTCCCCAAGAGGAGGAATTGAAAAATTAAAAGAAACAAAGGGTAGGATTTTAGAAACACTATTAGAAAAGGGGGGAAAAAATTATAATGCAGCACATGTAATATGAAAATTATAAAAAGTATCTTAATTATAGACTATTGTGATGCTTCATAAAACGTAGGTAAATAAGCTACACTAAACTTTATAATACTCTATATAAAATGTAAGCAACACTTTTCATGCGTAACGGACTTGGAAATACCAAGTTAGGAGTTTTTGTCTGATGAACATGTATCTCATATTTAGAAATGTGGGAAGAGTAATGCTAGATTTCGAATTCTGATAACATACGTATGTAAATGCTATGTGTATGTGTTGAATGACCAATTCATATAAAAATTTAAACTATTAAAAGAGGAAAATCGTTGAATATTTATTATATTAAATAGTACGTAATATTAGGAAAAAAAACAGAGAAAAATTTGAAAATATCAAAATATTTATTTAGAAAAGGCCTCCCCAAAGAATCAAAAATGCCAAACTGGCATCGGGTTAAATTAAATACCCCGCGTGCTGACTCCTTTATATATCCTCCCTTTCCTATTGCCTTCTCTCTCATTCATTGCTTCTCTCTCATCCAACTTCAAAACCTTTAACTTTGCGCATTTTTTCTTCTCAATTCTCACGCTTTTCCCTGTTTTTGTCCTCATTGTTCCTCTGTTCACACTCCCTCATCCTCTCAATCGCTCTGCTCTAAAAAACCCACAAAAAAATGTATACTTGGGACAAAAAAGAGATAAATTACAAATCAAGAAAAGCCCACAAAGATACACCATCGTTTTCATCCACTCTTCTTGATGAAATCTACCGTTCCATTGATGAGAAAACAGAGGATTTTAAAGGGTACAGAGAAAAGCCCGTGAAAAGGCATGGTGGTTTGAGGCCTAAAGCAAGAGAAAAAGATGAAGATGAGGAAGAAATGGGGAGTTTCAGAAGGGCCTGCTTGGTTGAGAAATGGATGGAGAAGGATGAAAATGAGAAAATCGTGTCGAAAATGAGGCCGCCATTGTTGCCCGACAATGATTTGGTGTTTTTCAGTTCGACCTCGAGTTCCTCAGACAGCTCGGGCCAGCTATCCTCTTCTTCGGATACAGAGTTTTTTGGCTCTCAAACAAGGCCTAAGGTTTCTTGCTTCGCAGCCCGCCCTAAGCCCGTTCGCACCTCGGCCCGTGATAAGAGCAATCCGAATCCCAAACAAGAAGAGCGCTGTTACCCCTCCGATGATCACCGCAAAAATCACCAGAAAAAGAAGCCCGAAGAGGATGATGATCTGATCAAGTACAAATCACGGGCCCTGAAGATATACGCCAATCTGAAGAAGGTGAAGCAGCCCATCTCGCCTGGCGGGAGGCTCACGAGCTTCATAAACTCACTCTTCAACAACAACGGCGAAGCCAAGAAAACGAAAAAGAATGTCGAAAAAATCAAAACTTTTCAAGATTCGAACCCCCCATCATCGTCTGCTTGTTCATCGGCTTCTTCGTTTTCCAGGTCTTGTCTGAGCAAATATTCGCCGAAATCCAGGGAAAAAATGAGGAATGGGATTCAGAGAACCGTCAGATTTCACCCAGTCAGCGTGATCGTCGATGAGGATTCCAGGCCCTGTGGGCACAAATCCATTTATGATGAAGATATTGACAAATTTTCCAGGCCTCCATTGCCGAGACAAGAGCTGAAATTGAGCCAGAAAATGGAGAAAAACAGGAGAGTTGAGGAGGCCACGCAGTGTGTTCTCAAGGGTATAAATGACTTTTCCAGTTTCAGAAGAGACGAGGACGAGGAGGATACCATGAGTGATTCGAGCTCGGATTTGTTCGAACTCGATCACTCGTCGTTGTTTGGAAATAATAGATTCTGCGAAGAGCTACCGGTGTATGAAACCACTCGACTGGATAATAATCGGGCTATCGCTAGCCATTTGATTCGTTGATTATATGAAAATAAGATATGTTTTATTTAATTTATTTTTTTTGAAAATTTTCCCTAAGTTATACATTTCTTTTATTTTTTTTGTTCTTGTTCTCTTTTTTTCATGATGCTTTTGATCATATCATAGAGCATAGACAACTTTGGTACTATGTGTTACTTTCCAATTTTTGGAATTTGATGATGTAAATATTTGTGGGATTTTGTGGAGAAAAAAGCAGGATTTGGAATGGAGACAAACACTGAAAAGGAAGGGGGTGGGGGTGGGGGGGTGGGGATTTAAAGGGGTGATCCCGGAAAATTCTTCTATTGAGAGTATATGTGTATCCAACGGTTCAAACTTAATTATATTTTATATATTATTTTTCTTTTATAATATACACTCAATATGTAATTGAATTTGAATCATTGAGTATATCGATAACCCGATTGATGAAAGAATTTTCTGATGATCCCTAGTTGGTATAAGATAGCGATAGATTTTGATAAAACTAAGGAAAAGAATTTTATAAAGAAAAAAGATTTGAAAAAAAATAATGAAGATTCGAGATCAAAATCAGAAGCAAAAGAGAAAGGGGCAAAAATCTTGGGCATGGGAATAGGGGAAAAAGTGGACATCTTTAGCTTTTGTTTTGTGTTGTTTTTAATGTAAGGTTGAAGGAATTTTTGTTTGCTTCAAAATGGTGCTCTAACGGATCCCCATGACTTCAAGTAAAGTGCCTCTTGTTTTGGGTCTTTTTTGTCTTCTCTTCCAAATTCTCCCTACTCTTTTCTATATTTTTTTTAGTTAAATAATATTAAAATTTAACATTTTGTCATTTTAAAAATATCAAATTATTCTTTATATTTTATGGTGATTAAATTTCGCATTGTAAATCAATTTATTTTGGCTCCCACGGTGCTCCTACAAGCTTACGACTTTGTCCTATGTAGAAAATTCTTCTACGAATTTGACTTGTCCATATCCAATTAATTACATGATAAATATAATATTTGTTAGGTAATTAAATGCTCTTTCTTAAATATAACATAACAAGTGTAATATACAAATCACATAATAAGTTTTGATGCAGTTGAATTCAGTCTGAACTAGGATTTCGTTGAATTCTTTTCATGCCATATAGATTCTTTTTGTTTATATTTTTTAGCCATCATTTTTTTCCTTCTCATGACTGAACCAAAAGCGAAGTCCACATACCAGTCTATTAAATTTATATAAAATAATAGGGCAAATTACGTCTGCACTTCTTGATATATTGTGAAATTATAAATTAGTCTTTCTTGTTTTAGAGTTACAAATATCCTCTCAAGTTTTAGAACATTCTTGTAAACTTTAATAGAGATGTTGAAAAAGATGAATTTTTTTACAGTCACAGTAGTCAACTCGGCCACTAAAAGATGTGTCGAGTCTAACAAAATCCTCTATTAATTTTGTTAATTATTCCACCAACCTTAATAAAGTAATTTGGTTTTATTCCACTACAACCAACACCATACATCATCATGTATAATCCGATACCATCACTACTTTTTTTTTAAAAAAAATTGACTTTATATATACATTCTACATTTTAGACTTGTTAACACTGTGCAAATTTCATCTCAAAAACTTATAAAATACACAAGAGATACAACCACTAATTATGTCACGCTTTTATGAAGAGTATATTTTGTTAAGTTGATACATACCTTCGAGAGGATATTTGAAATTTTTTAAGATTATAGGGACAAATTTATAGTGTCACTATACCTCAAAGAATGTGATCGTAATTGTCCAAAATTATAATATGGAGAACTTTACTAAATTTCTGTATATCATGAAATTACAAAATTTAATTGAATTTTATATTTAAAATTAAAAAAAATCAACTCTGTAGTACTTTTTATGAATCGAATATATATATGTATATATATTTAATAGTTTAAATTCAATCATATATTATATATTAATTTTTTTTATAAAATATATATAATATGTGATTGTATTGATGGATTCAAGGGCAGGATCCACAGGAGAATTTTCCCTCAAGATTTGGTGAAGAATGAAATGGCATTAGTTCTTGACCTTTTCAATCATATCATATCCAATAAAAATGGCAATGATCGGATATGTCTTGTCAATCTCGATTGGAATTATCTACATATTGGAGCATTAATTGTATCAGACTTTAAAACATGTAATAAAAACGATGGGTACATTTGTACGGTCACGAGACTGTAGCTGTTTGGCGTTCAAAACATTGAAACACCAACCTCCAACTATTCATATTTCATAAATCTTCAATACTATATATATAAATATAATATAAATATGTTGTGTGTGTGTGTGTGTGTGTATGTATGTATATACTTACGTATAGAGGAGAGATTGATGAAGTAGCTATCTCTTTAAATTTATGTTATTTTATATTGCATTGTATATTTATTAAAATTTAAAATTTTATCCCCTCTAAAATGACAGAAAGTTATGCTTCACAATTTGTAAAAACTTGATCCCGATCCTAAAATTATATTTATCTTTTAATTCTAACTTTATGATTCTTCTTTTTTTTTTGGTCTTAATAACACGAATTTCGATTCACTGGCCGATTAATCCGCATTCGGATATTACAGATGCCCAATATGAGGGTGACATTCTTAAGGAAGTTGCTTCATTTACTATTCTAAAATTCAAACCTTGGACGTTATTTAATAAATTTAGCGTCTTATTCCACTAAATCAATTCATAGTTGGTTTCTGACCGTATGATTTGGTATCCTCTTTTTGAAAGAAATTAAAACATGCTTAATCACAATTAAAGGTAAGTTGTATACATAAAAGATATGCATGCTTAGCATTCTTGCTTTTTATTAGTTCTAATTTCGCCTTTCTCACTTATTAACTCACTCAATTGCATGTTGAGTTAGCATGTTAGGTTTATACAATAATTGGCTTTATCCACACTTAGTTTTAGGGACCATTCTATGGCTCAAATTTCAACCCAAAATTTAGGGAGAACTTAAAAACCTAGCGAATCCCATGGGATACCCTAAAAAGTATCCTTCATTAATTACCTATTTAATTATGCATGAGAATTAATTTTGATGCTCAATGTCTTAATGATTTAGAACTACTAAGTTAAACCATATTTTTAAATATGGTTTTAATACTTGTATGGTCATAATATTTTTTAGAATTTCGTTGAATAAACCTTGATATTTGTTTCCTTCGAGGGGAACAAGGAGATGACAAATCCTCTTCTTTGGCATTTGAATGCGCTTTTTTGGAGAAGAAGCACTTATTTTTTGTAAAAAAATACTTAAAAAATTATGTTTGGATGGAGCTTTTTATAAAAACAGAAGCCAAAAAGGGCTTTTTATTTAGAATCTACTCCAAAATAGCTTTAAATAAAAATACCTTTTAAAATACTTTTTAATTACTGCATTCAAATGCAAAACTGCTTGACTTAAAAAAAGCTTTATTATAAAAAGTACAATTTGAGAAACACTTTTTTTAAGTTCATCCAAATGGGCTCTATATTAGGTTTAAATTCCACCGAAAATATGAATGTGATTATTATTTGATTTTATATTAAGCTTAATTACTAGATAAATATTATGATAAATGAATAGTTTTAATATACTCAATACTTAACCATTCTTGATATTTTGATCTAACAATGTCCTATTGTATAACTTTAAAAAAAAACACTCTTTAATTCAACTACAAACTTCAAGAGCCATTAGGCAAACAATTTTATTATATCATACGCGCCATAATAGTGGATGTTCGTAGTGTGTGTGTGTATATATATATATATATATATATATAATATGCACACAATTAGGACAAGAATATCAATTTTCTTTTTCAAGATAGATATGTATACTACAAAGCACACGGTTCCAATTGCAATGTCGTGTATTATTTTCGGATCACGTCCAAAGTGTAGATTCATAAATAAAGATCATAAATCAATGAGACTATTGATGGCCACCGCTTTCCTTTTTTTTGGATAATTTGTGGTCATAACTTAGGTGTATTTCTGAAATTGGGATCGAAATCATAATAACAAGCCCAACAATTAATAATGATATAATTGACGGACCTAATGCAGTTAAATAGAATGGACAAGTCAAAGAAAAAAAAGTAAATAAAATGTATCTTCAATGCCTATTAAGGAAATGGACCACATTAATAACAAGCTAACCTACCTATAGTTGTTCTCATAACATGAAACCTCGTTGTTTTAGAATAAAATTGCATATACAGATACATAAGAACTAGCAAAAGGACACACGTATATGCAGACTGGTAGTGCAAAATGAATCGAATCCTCACGTATATTTTTTGTTTCAAATTAAAAAATTTTAAAATATGGCTGAAGCCAAGGATGGAGCCAAACATTTTTGCTTGGGGGGGGGGGGGGGTTGGTGAAATCTTAAATTTTTAAAAAAATACATGTAAAATTTAACTCAAATATGAGCTTGAAGGGGTGCGACCCCCCTCCTCCAGCCTCCCTATTAGCTCCGTCTTTGTGTGCAGCAGGTGCCGTCTATAATTCCATAAAAGAATGCATATCCAAGATTTTTTTTTTGTTTTTGTGGATCAAATTTGTATCTAAACTAATAATTGGAGAAAATCTGCAATATATAATTAAATTGTAGTGCAAGATTAGCATGCAATCTTAGAAAACCCTAAGAAAGTATAAATATAACCTCAAAAAGGGGTCTTTGCATTCCAAATCCAGCACGATCAAATGATTAACAACAAAAAGAAAAAATAATTAAAAATCCAATTTTAATATACATTTCATTCAATTAATATTCCATTAATATACAATTAATTAGAATAATAAATTAATTTATTGGAAGCTTTTTTTTTTAGCATCCTAATGCTTGCATCAATAATGCACCAATATTTTGTGGGTCGGAATCAGGATAAAGAGAATATTGAAAAAGATAATTAAAGTACACGAATAAGGCTTTTTTATTTTATTTTTTTTAAAATTTTATTTCTATTTCTATATTTCTTGACCAAAACTGGATTAGTAAACAGTGAACGTCGCAAAAGTTTTGTGGTGGGCGATCAAATCTTGACTTAGCGGCTAATTAAAAATATTTTCTTTTTCGAAAACCAAAGGGTTTATATTAGATCCAACGGAGAAATCATCTCGTACAAGATTATGGGCAAATGCAGGAATATTCGAGAAACTTGCTACAAAGGATATTGCAAAAATTAATTTAAGACTGTGAAATATAAAGTTTTGAGTTCAAATCACAAAGATACTTCGATATTTTATCTAAGCTATGTAAGTTATCTAGAAGTGTTAGTCTTTTACCTTAAAAAAAAGGGTTAATTATATCTACTATCCCTCTAAAATTATAAAACTACAGTTGACCCTCCAAAAATTTCTAATATTACCAATTCATATCCTGATAAATTATAAAATTACAAATACCCTCTGATCAATCGGTTCCCAATCATATTTTTTTTGAACTTCTGATTTTATCCCTATATTTTTCAATTTAAAATTTTTTGGACCGAGAATGATAAGGGTATTTTTTGAAATTTCATAAAAAATTTTGATGGCGTCAGCAGAATATAATCGGAAACCTGTTGACCAAGGGGATATTTGTAATTTTGAAATTCCTTAGGACATGGATTGGTAATATTAAAAATTTTGGGGGACCAACTGTAGTTTCGTATCTTTAGAGGTGTAGTAGATGTAATTAACCCTAACAAAAAAAAAATACAAAAGAAGTGTTAGTTTTTGGTGGTTAGTTTCGATTGTTATTATTTGGAATCTGTAATTATTTGTTTTACGTACAACTACTTATCTAGCGCATGTGAATTTAGTATTTCATTAGTCTTATGATATATAGTTGGTTATTGGTAGTTAATGATTGGATATATTGAACTATTGATTAAACTATGTAACAATATTAATTAATTTAATGGGCATACTCAATGTATGTGCAAAAAAAATAATATAGCTAAAAAATTAATATTTCAATAGCATAAAATTAAATTTTTATTAAACTTTCTATAAAATATATCTCTATGCAAACCATTTTTATTATCTATACTATAGTTTTAATTTTCATAATATGTATATTAAATTTATAATAAAAAATAAATTTACAATAAAATTATTATTTTGATTAAAGATAAATAAAAATATAAATTAAAAAAAATTAGAAGAGAAACGTGAGAGAGGAGAGAGATCAAGATAGAAAACAGAAAAAAAACCATTGTTGGAGAGATCATAGATGAGAGAAATGAGTAATCCAATATTAGTAAGGGTATTTTGAAAAGTTAATAATTAAACCGATCAAAAGTAACTAATATGAAAGGTTAGTACTTTGTGTATAGTATAGATTATTGATGGATAAGTGGAGTTATTAATTAATTTTTTCCATATAATTCAGTAATTATTCCTTCTTCTGCGTAAAACGGATCTGTGCCCTTTTGGATTGGGATATTATCGGATCCGAATTAGTTTATATTCGAATAGTTAAAACCGGATACGGATCCTTATTCGGATCTTGCACAATATCAGCAAAGTTTAGCTTGGGCCTTGGGCCTAAGTGAACGTATTAATGGGCCGATTTGTCCATCAACTTTACCGTTTTTAGCCCAATATAAGGAAGTATTTGCTCAACCGCCCTAGATACCATCGATCACATCGTCAATTCTCTCTCTCTCTCTCTCTCTCTCTCTCAGTTTATTTCTGTTCTCATTCTCTCTCCTCTATCAATATATATTATTTCATATTTCTTTTATCCCTTTCTTTTTGACTTTTTGTTTGTTATTTTTGTTGATCATATGATCCTATCTTTTTTTTAAGCTATATTTTTATTAAAAAAAAATAATAAAATACATACATTACAAATAGTTAGAAAATATAAAAGAATGTATAAAATCTAATAATCATTCTAATTTTATATTCATAATTTAAATATATAATTAAATTATATTTTAATTTTTTATTTTACACACACATCGAGTGTGCCTCACTGACTAATATATTATTATCAAGATATATATATATATATATGTATATATATTTTCAATTTAGTGGTCACTATTGCATAATATTGTGCAGGAAAAACTATTGAAAAACGATTTTATTTTTTAAAAAAATCATAAAAATTATTTTCAATCCAAAAAAATTGTATTGAACAAAAGATACCATGCAAAGATACCATATATGATTCAATTGAAGTTGTTCACCAATGGAACGATCCGCAAATTAACAGTTTTCAAATGAGATAAATAGATTTCGGCGAAATCGATGAGTGATTAACACAAGACAACAAAAAGAAAAAATCGAAAATTCAATGGATTTAGCTTAGTCCATATCATAAATCCTATCTAATTATGCACATACGTTGTTAAATTTTCTAACCCAATAATTCAACTTGGATGTAACAACACATGTACAATATTCTTTAGAATGTCCGCCCCAATCTGTCCCATTATCAAATTAAATTGCCAATCTTATATACATATATATATATATATCTATATATATATAAGGATTTATTACATATTTTCTTGTTTGCGGTTGAGGATATACACATGATGAGTAACAAGAAAACCATCCCACCAAGTCCGGCACCACACACCCCTTCCAACTCCAAGCAACGGAGGAAGGCGGCCACCCGGTCACGGGGCTTTTGTAGGCGGTTGAGCGACTGTATCGTTATGGGTCCGGCTGCTTCACACCGGGTCGGCCTAGAACAAAACGCAACAAAACTCGGCCAACTTTCTCAACAGGTTCGAATTATCAACAAAACACTATAGCGACAACTTACTAGTACAAAATATTATTAATGTAGTTCGTGACGAGTTTTTCATTACATTACCTGTGACAATTCGTTCAACAGGTTGGAATTATTAGTGATAATATCCTATAGTGACAACTTGTTGATGAAAAAAATTGGGTTTATATTACCAATAGTCCATGAAGTTTAATGTTAGCTATACTTTGTCCCAAAAGTTTAAATCGTCACATTATGGTCCTTTATGTCATAAACAACACTTTGGTTCATTTGATTAATTTTCCGACTAATAAATTTTACTTGAAAATACTTACTTAGAGGGCATTTTTATCACTTTTTGTTTAGAATTGTTTCAAATAAAAAAAAAAGTTGATTGGTGGAAATTAGTGAAAAATGTCCTTCATATTAGTTTTTTTTTGGGGAAAGTTTGGCTGAAAAATCCATCAGAAGGTCTAAGTGTTACTTTATAACGTAAAGAATCAAAATGCGACAATTTAAGTTTTAAGGACAAAAGCGATTATAACGTTAAAATTTTAAAGACCATAAGTGACATTACCCCTAGAAAATAATACTACTATAGTTTGTGACGAGTTTTCCATTACATTGCGGAAAGTGTTACTAATTGTTAACAGTTATACCGTAAATATAAATTTTTGTCGCCATTGATCTTGTAAAAAATTATATTTGTGAATTAAGGTGGAGGAAATAGAGAAGGAGCTGGAAAAGCAGAAGGCGATGTATAAGACAAAGCTTGAAAAAACACAAGTATTTTTAAAATATTGTCTTCAAGTGGCACGAGACCATGGTCTGTTGGACCTCATACTTAGTAACAAAGAGAAAGACCAAGAATTAATCCCAGTTTCTCCTAGCAATATCATCAGTCCTCCAAGTCCATTTCCGGGCCAATTTCATCCCCAACTTGCTGGCCTTGTACACCAAGCCAAGATCAATGGGTGGTACATCGACCCGCAAGAGGTTAATTTTGTCATTTCACCTTTTGAGTTATATATATATATAATAACTCTCGTTTTACCATGATATCATATGGAGTCATGCAAGAAATTGAAACGTGTGAATTACAAGATATGTTATATATATATATATATATAGGCAATTGCACCTCTTAAAGTCTATATAATTAAATATTGTGCACACACACACACATATATCAAAAAAATATCTTTACATAAGTTGTCAAATTTCAATTTCAATTCTATATGTTTAAATTTTTATAACTTTAATTTGATTTCACCAATGTCTGGTAAATAATGCTGATATGTTACCCGATTTAGAGATTTTTTTTAATTTTTCCTCCATTTTTGCCGACATATGGATCTCGTTGGCAACATCTAAGGGACAAGCCATGAAATCCAAATAAGCTTTAAAGCTTTTCACTATAATAAATTTGAACAATGTCATACCATTTTTTTTTTGTCTTTAAAAGAGAGAGAGAGAGAGAGAGAGATGAAACCACCTAATAAATATGATATATATAAATTTATAATATCTACTTATCCATTTCTATATATAATTATATATATACAAAATAAAACATATAAACATACACTAAACAAACAAAATAAACACATTTCCATACTAATTTCATAATCCCACCTCAAAAAAAATAAAAAGAAAAAACCTAAATTATATGTCCAACTAAAAATTCAAAAAAAAAAAAAAAGCTTTCATTCATTTTTTCAACAAACACCGTTTTGGTTTCTCCAAATAAAAATTTCTGACTCACTCGCTTGAACCATTTCACATCCAAACAGATTCAAATGCTCCATCTCTCCGCCCAAGGCAGCACCGCCGACATCTACCGGGGCGAATGGCGGGGCCTCGACGTCGCCGTCAAATGCATCGCCCCCGATTTCTTCCACTCCAATGAGGACGGCGTCGCCTTCTTCGCGCAGGAAGTAGAGACTCTCTCGTGGCAGCGTCACCCGCTCGTGCTGCAGCTAATGGGGGCCTGTTTGGATCCTCCGGAGAACTGCTGGATCGTGACGGAGTTTCTGAACACGAATCTCAAGGACTGGCTCCACGGCCCCGGCAAGCGGCGGCGGAGGGACGGAGTGGTCCCTCCGCCGCCATTGAAGGATAGGGTTGCCAAGGGTCTGGAGATCGCGCAGGCTATGCAGTATCTCCATGAGAGCAAGCCCATGATTCTTCATCGTGATCTGAAGCCGAGTAATGTTTTCTTGGATGATGCTTTGCATGTTAGGGTGGCGGATTTTGGGCATGCTAGGTATTTGGTTGATGCTGAGAAAGCATTGACGGGTGAAACTGGTACGTTATTTGATGATATTCCGTCTCGTTATTTTTCTTTTGCGAATTGATTAATAAAAAAAAGAAAGAAAGCTGGTGACAATATATTGAATATATATAATGTAATAGTCGTGATCAATTATATCTTTGATTAAAAAGAAAGAAAGAATTATTTTGTCTCCGGAATAATTTCACAATGTCAATAATGACGACAAAAAAAAAAAAAAAATTATAAGTTGTCAGTATTGTTAATAATTAGTGACGCTCGTACAAGGACAATTCCAAAACAAGAAAAGCCATATATGTCACAAAATTACGACAACAATTCTTTGTATCACCGAGTTATCACTATAACGATATTAGTAATTGTTAACGATGACGACTAACTACTAGCTTTTGTTACTATTGGATTTGAATATATTATTGTGATGATAAACTGAAAATTGTTGTTACTAAACAAATTTAATCAGTGACAGAATAAGAAATATTCTTACTTACTTGATACATGTAGTCAGTGATGACTTTGCACATTATTGTTTTAATTCTGTCATTAATCTTGCGAGTCTCGTATTTTTCTCTTAATTAGGTACATATGTTTACATGGCACCCGAGGTGATCCGGAGCACTCCATACGATGAAAAATGTGATGTTTATAGCTTTGGCGTCTTGTTGAACGAGCTCATCACCGGGGAATACCCTTACATTGACACGGATTATAGCCCTTGCAAGGTTTACTATATATGCTAACCCTTGAATTATCATTATTTATTATTATTGTTGTTGTTGTTGATTACTTTATTGTTTTTTGAAAAAAAAAAATGTATTAATGAACAGATAGCCATGGAGGTTGCAGAAAATGGACTTAGGCCAAGAATTGCAGAGATAGACGACTATGAAATGGAAGGTGTTATTGAACTCATAAAACAAGCATGGGACCAAAATCCTGAGGCTAGACCTAGTTTCAGTGAGATCACATCTACTTTGAGAATTATTGATAAGAGATCAAAAGATAGCTCAGACTAGCATAGTATTAATTAATATTGTGGGAATTTCGTATTGTTTTATTTTATTTTATTCCACCCCAAAGTTACAAAAAGTCATTGGTTATTTGTGATATTAGTTAGCACCTCAATTGCGGATTTTTGAAAACTAGTTCGGATCTTCTGTTACATAATCGTGTTACATCTTCTGTTACACTCATCAATACATGCCACGTGTATTGGTGAGCGGTTGAAATAAGAAAGAAAAAAACTGATGATATGAAAAAAAAAATATAAAGATTATCTTTCCTTTAACAACGTTACATCTTAATAAATCACTTGCACTTGACATGCACTTATAAAAATTAAATAGGAAATGATATATAATATATAAAATAAAAAATAATATGAAACAGAGAATTCATACCCAAAAATCCGATTTGAAAGAAAGCAAGATAAGCTAGATTTGGACTCTATAGCTGGCCCAAATTTGCCGATTTATCATATCATAAGTGCAGAAAGAGAAACAAATTATGTCGAAATAGATAATTTGGTTCAATTATACAACACTTTAAAATGGTACTTGATCAGTATTAAACGTATTATAATATCCACTTATTACGATACTTTGTGACGTCTCAATAAATATCTATTTATTTGTGCATTCTCTAGTATGAAATTTGGCGCTCACGTGAAGTACATTTCATATATAAAAAAATAACAATAATAAAATAGGAATATCGTGTCGCATGCCATGACAAATCATTCAATCAATGTAGGGCTAGGATGTGAAAATTTATTAAAAAATATCTATTGACTATTGCAATAAATGGAAATCTTTGTTATTTATAGCAACTTTAGAGGGGAAATTAAAATAAGTGGGGTAATGAGTAATGAATTATTAAACCACTTTATTTGCTTTATAAGACAATGAAATTTTGATGTTGGCTTAAAGTTGATCTTTCCATAGTATTCATGGGCCTCTTTTGGCTGCGAAAATCACATTTCCAAGTTGGAATTTTTGTCGTCTTATTATTTTGTTCATTTAACTTTTTACTTTGATATGAAATAAAAAAGGGGTAAAAAAATAAATCAACGTCTCTTCTTCTTTAGTTGATAATGATGATAATAAAGTGAAAGACCATGGAGTTATCTAAAATATGGGGTGGGGGGGATTTATTGTGCCATAAAAGTTATTATGTGAATTATTGATATTTTTATTTGGCTATACTAGTAAAATTACACCACACATTTGGATATAGTAATAATCTATTTTAGTATTTTATAGCGTTAAAAGATTCATTCTAATTAAAAATTAATATAATATAATTTTTATAAAGTGTCATAATTAGTGTATAATTGAAATACTTTCTAAATGTGTCATATTAAGTCAAGTTAAATCGTTTTCTTAGTAGTGATTTCAGTACTGAAAATAATTATATAACGTAACGTATGATGCAACACTTTGTTTATTTTTTAATTATACAATATTTATCATACACCATAAAAACAAATATTCAAATAAACTGCACTAACTTTTAATTGAATGCTTGGATTTTTTTTCAAGACAAGATTTTAGAGTACATAATTCTAAAATAAGGAATTTATACAATGTTCTAAAATAAATAATGATTTTCTCCTTTTCCCCATAACAAATAAATAATAAGGGGAAAAATGGAAAATTTCAATTATTTTATGCATTATATTTCCTTTTATGCCCATAATAAAGTTGGTATAATTGACTCGGAGTCTCTCCCTTAAAAACAACTGGTCTTTTTTAAATTAAAAAATGAAAACTTTCTATTTTAAAATTTTTATTAAGCCCATTTGGATGGATTTTTTTTAAAAAAAAGTGCTTTTCAAAGTGTATTTTTTTAATGAATTTTTTTAAACCGAACAATTTTGTATTTAAATCAATAATTAGAAGTGTTTTAAAAGATAGTTTTATTTGAAACTATTTTGTATAGTTTTTAAAAAAATTCACATTTTAGCTTTTTTCTGACTTTTGCTTTTTTGGAAGTCCGTTCAAATATATATCTTTTTACTAAAGTATTTCTTTTCTTTCAAAAAATAAGTGTTTCTTTTTTAAAAAAAAATTCCACTCAAACCGACTCTAAATCAATGTTCCCTGTGTAACAAACTTAGTTATTCGCGGCCTTTGACTTAATAAATATGTATTCCGTCTAAAAAAATGTAGGCAGTGTAAGAACTAGGATTGGAATTTTAATAGGTTTATGTGTCACATCACAAAAAAATATGTGAATAAATAACAAACTTAGTTTTATATCTGCTGATGGAGTGTAAAACCTTGAAGAGGTGTAAACACTAAACATTGCGAGATTTTTTTCTTTTTTTTTTTCAGATTTGTTGCCACCAGCGGCTCAGATTGTTCTACTCAGTTCTGTTCATTTTTTTTTATATCCCATTAAATTATAGTTTCAAGAACATTATATTCTGAAAAGGGTTGCTATTTAGGTGCCCAAGAGTGAGTTAAAGGACATGTCATAGTTTGTTAATTGTGGCTCTTGTGTGTTTTTGATTTTTGACAGGTTTTCAATGGATGCAAATGGTAAAGCTCCAAAAACAAGCTTAGGAATAAGCATGGTGGAACACCAGAAAAAGTCGAATGATGTAATAATTAGCATCCACGGAGAAGAAAAAGACTCAAACTTTGTTATCCCAAATGCTTCAAAGGACCAAGAGCACACACTTGATGGTGATTTATCACACAGATTATCAGAAGATTCAACTTTTAGTGCCCAAAAACAAGTGAGTTGCCCTTCACCTGAAACTTCAAGATTTGGTCCAAGCCCCAATAAGCCTCCCAAAATCCCCCCCAAAGGTGAGAGCCTCACCCGTCGAAAATCGCTCTCAAGGTCCATTTACTCAAAGCCTAAATCGAGATTTGGCGAACAATCTAGGCCTATTGATAGTAGCATGTTTGAGAATGGAGTGTTAATGGAAGATCATGACTTAGCCTCTAGTCGGGGTTCACCTAGAGTAGTTAGTAGTCATAGGTCTAGTACCATGGAAACTAATAGAATGGTGCCATTAAGCCCGCAAATGCCATTAGCTTCATCATCGGGCAGTATGCGAGGAGTGGATGAGCATGAAGAAATATACAAGAAAGTCAACAGTTGGAGGAAGCTGAAGTACAGAAAATTCAAAGCCAAGGTTTTAATCGAGTGGTTTCTGTTTCTTTGCATCCTAGCATGTTTGATCATCAGTTTAACTGTTGATAAATTCCAACATAGGAGAATGTGGGGGTTGAGGATATGGAGGTGGTGTGTTCTTGTTTTGGTGACCTTTAGTGGCTTATTAGTTACCAAATGGTTGATGCATTTTGTAGTGTTACTAATAGAGTTAAACTATTTGCTCAAAAAGAAGGTGTTGTACTTCGTGCATGGTCTCAAAAAGAGCGTTCAAGTCTGCTTGTGGCTGGCTCTGGTCCTCATCTCGTGGGTTTTACTAATCCAAGAAGGGGTCGAGCAGACCCCACTTGCCGCCCGGGTTTTAGATTTGATAACATGGACCATTGCCTCGTTGCTCATAGGCGCGTTCTTGTGGCTTTTGAAAACTTTGTTATTGAAAATATTGGCATCTGCCTTCCACGTGAATACGTTCTTTGATAGGATTCAAGAATCGATATTCCATCAGTACATTTTGCTTACCCTGTCGGGCCCACCAGTTCTTGAGTCATCAGATAATGAAAGTATGAGTGACTCGAGGCCCCTTGTTGCCGAGAAGGGATATGGAGACGGGAAGAAGAAGAAAGAGGTGATTGATATCAATAAACTTCATCAAATGAAGCAAGATAAGGTGTCAGCTTGGACCATGAAGATGTTGGTTGATGTGATATCTAATTCTGGTCTTACTACTCTTTCGAATACAATTGATGAGAGTGTTTATGATGGAGGTAATGAGAAAACTGACAAAGAGATCACCAACGAGGAGGAGGCGATTGCTGCTGCGTATCACATTTTTAGAAATGTAGCTCAGCCCAGTTACACGTGAGCAAACCTGTCTTTTGGAAACAGTTAGGGTAAATTACAGCCAGATCCCCTGATATTTGGCCGAATAGAAATAACCCCTTCTTTTGTTTCAATGATTACCGTACCTAAGGGGGGTATGTGATGACTTGTAATTAGGCCAAACCTCAGGGGGTTTGAATGTAATTTAATAAACTGACATTTTATATTCATTATTGTGTAATAATCTTGTACGTGCAGGCACATTCATGAAGTGGATCTAAGCAGATTCATGATTAAAGAGGAAGTCGAGGTCATTTTCCCAATGATTGACGTGGCTGATACAGGGCAGATCGATAGAAAAACTTTAACAGACTGGGTGGTATACATGCAACCCCTTATGTTTTCACCTATTATAGTTCAATAATGCTACAATATTCATTCATAGTTACGATAAGTAACAATATATTACTCCATATTTTTTCAGGTGAAGGTTTACAAGGGACGTAAAGCGCTAGCACATGCTTTGAACGACACCAAAACAGCAGTAAAGCAATTGAACAAGCTCGTCACGGTTGTTCTGATTATTCTCATGATCATAATTTGGCTTCTGTTGACGGGAATAGCAACCACCAAAGTGCTCGTTTTCCTCTCATCGCAGCTCGTTCTTGCAGTTTTCGTGTTTGGAAACACTTGCAAGACTATCTTTGAAGCTATTATATTCGTCTTCATAATGCATCCTTTCGATGTTGGTGATCGTTGCGTTATTGACGGTGTTCAGGTAACTTATAGCAATCCCCGTAATCAATCTTTTTGTTTATGCAAAAAAAAATAATTAGAATTTTTTCATACAGATGATCGTGGAGGAGATGAACATCTTGACCACTGTCTTCTTGAAATTTGATAACGAGAAATTATACTATCCAAACTCTGTTTTGTCTATCAAACCGATCAGTAACTTCTATAGAAGCCCGGATATGGGGGATTCGCTCGAGTTCTCCATCGATTTCAAGACGCCGCTCGAGAAAATAGGCACTTTAAAGGAAAAAATCAAAAAGTAAGTAAAATTTTTAACCTCTCTTTGATGTTAGTGTTTTGTGTCGCTTGTGATTGTGAGTATGATCTTGCATGCGAGTTAGCTTTCCATGTTATTTGACACGAAATATCTATGTTAACTATTCCATGTCAACTAAATACTAATATGTGATTCGTATGTATATGTGTGTGTGTGTGTGTGTGTGTGTGATACACAAGATTTCCAACTTTCGATATGTAATCTAAACTCTAAATCTTGTGTTATTTGTTTCGCATGCAATGCAGATACTTAGAAAAAAATCCACAACATTGGCATCCTAATCACAATGTGGTGGTGAGGGAGATTGAAAACGTGAACAAGATTAAGATGGCTCTCTTTTTCAACCACACAATGAATTTTCAAGACTTTGGGGAGAAGACCAGACGAAAGACCGATTTGGTCCTGGAGATGAAGAGAATATTCGAAGAGCTCAACATCAGATACGATCCTCTTCCCCAGGAGGTTCATCTCGTCGAGCCCAAAACGGCCACCGGAGAAATTGGAAAATAAGTAATTGTTGCTAAATTTAATTTGCAATTATTAACTGTTGTTGAAAACGTGATGTTTTTTTTATTGTGTATATATTATATATGTGTGTGAAATATGTAGCCTAACAAACCAGTTTGGCCTCTGTTTTGGTTGAGTTGATTTAGTAGTTATGGAGAAATGCTGTGAAAAATATAGCTTATGTGTCTCTCTCTCTTGCCTTCATTGCGAAAACAATGTTAAAATTGTGGGTAAATGGCACTTCACCTCTTATATAATATTTTTATACCTTTGCACTTTGTTGTTTCTTTTTCGATTTTAACCACTCAATTTTTGTTGTACTAGTTGATTAATATGAATTTAGGTACTACATAGCTCAATATGAAAAGCGACCCTCCTGATTCAATCACTCTATTCACAATTTTACAATTCAAACGCTGCGCATTGTTCAAAATTAACCCTTAATTTATATTTATAGTTCCAGTTTCCTATCTTGTGATATTTCCTCACTAAATTTTATCAAAAGTTTTTCACTAGTCTCAACTTTTCTATTTATAATACTAGTTAAATTTTTTATGACAATTGAAAAAGAGGTTCTTTTGGTGAAATTATATATTGAAAATGCTATTGAGTACAATAATAGATGTAAATTGGGAATTGGGCACTTTTGATTGATTCTAAGGGATAATACACCTAAATAATGAATTGGATTAAATTAGATTCGAGATCTTCTTAACGTGCTCAGTATTTGATTTGAATTAGTTAATAAATGAATCGAAATTGAATAATTGCCAAAAAAAAAAGGAAAAAAAGAAAGAAAATCAACACTGAGTTAACTTAATTATTCAATTAGTGAGTCGAAACTTGATGGTTAAGTGCGTGTGTGTTTTTCTCCATTGACATTCGAGAAAATGTCTAGACTGCAGTAGATCAATCTAAAACTAGATAACCTTATCGCTCAAACCACGGTTAAGAACACGCCAGGTAGGATCTCACTCGAACGCCACGTCAGCACAAAATCTCGTGTTTTCCCATCACATCCCCATTCTCTATTTCAATAATAAATCTTAAACAAACAAACAAGCCCTTAAATTCGCAAATTCCCAATTCCTTCACAAAAAAAAAAAAAAAACAAAAAAGAAAAAGCAAGAAGAAAAAAATGGCCTCAGTTTCAATGGCAACGCCGCTAGCCGCCGCGAACCGACTGCAGCCTCCATCATCCGCCACGTTCTTCAAACCGCTTCAAGTTAGAGAATCGAAGCCAGCTAAGGTTGCTGGCTCAAAAGCAAGGCTCGGAGTCGAAGCCTCCTTGAAGGAGAAGGCGGTGGCCGGAATGACGGCGGCGGCGATGGTGGTGCCGGAGGTGGCCCAGGCGGCCGGCGGCGTTACTCCGTCGCTGAAGAATTTCCTGCTGAGCATTGTCGCCGGCGGAGTTGTGCTTGCTGTTCTTGTTGGTGCTGTTATTGGTGTTGCTAATTTCGATCCTGTTAAAAGGAATTAAATATTTTGAGATTTAATCTTTGTTGTCAATAATAATAATAATTGTTACTATTATTAATTATGTGTTGTTATGTATATTTTCTTTGTTATGGTCTTCAAGCTTAGATTTTGTTAAGCTGTTGAGTTTGATTTATGTATTATTTTTATTGGTCCATTAAAAAGTGGTCCAGGTTTTAGGAATTGGTCTGAGATGAGCACATCCAACCCAAAGCCCAACTCAAAATTATTAGGAAACACTTGGTTTTATGAGCCTTGATCCTACCGGATTCGATTAAATAGGGCTGTCAATGGAGCGGATTTTAATCCGTATCCAATCCGAGTTTGATTCGAATTTTAGCATATTCGACCGATAAAAATATCTGATGGATTAGATTCGATTACAAATATCTGTAATCCGAAATAGATGGATATAAGATATAAAATCAAGCAGTTCGATCCGCTAAAAATTTTAATCCAAACTTTAATAAAATGTTTATTAAATTAATAACTTAAAGTATATAATGCTAGTAAAGAAGTGTAAACAGAATATAATATATAAACCATAATAACTAATAATATACTATTTTTTATTTTACAAGGTAATTTTTTTAACAAAATAATGCATGGGTTTTATACATATTCTGAAATAATTTTCTACTTAATTAATTTTTTTTTACTTGAAAAAAAAATATATATTTTTTATTTGTTACTTGATTTTAAAGTTTTAATTTTTTAATTGTTAATTGGATTAGGTTTTCTTTTCAGGTTTTGGACTTTTTATCGAATTCGAACTCGGTAGTATTGAATGTAAATCTTATAGAACTTGGGTTGAGTTCATATATTGAGAAAACTTATCGAATTCGGATTTTAAATTTTCAAATTTGCTCCAAATTCAATCCATTGACAACTAAGATTAAGTATGAATGCCTTTCATTCCATCACACATTTCCTTAATTATTTAAAATTCAGTGACGAACTACACAAAATTTATACAAAAATTATCACAAAATTTTATTTAAATATGAATGCCTCACTTTTGGTAGATATTTAGTGACGAACTACACAAAATTATCACAAAACAATTGAATTAAAAGTGCTAAGGTATATCAAAAGATCGGGAAAAGATTTTAATAGCCCGAACATTTCCAAAAATAATGGATAAACTGAATTATCGATAAATAATTCATTATATCCGTGTGTTTATTCGTGATTTTCTTATTCGAGCATGTTTTAATGGCAAATGTATGGCTATATTATTTTGATGCAATTAATGGTTTCATGTGAAAGGCAATTATTATTATTATTATTATTATTATTATTATTATTATTATTAGGGATAATTACTCCCACTACCCCTGAGGTTTGACATAATTACAAATAACACCCTCTTGTATCAGAAATTACCGATACCCCCCTGAGTTTTGTTGCTGTCTTACAATTTTCACCTTCCGTTAGGTTGACTAACGGTCAACGTTCCAAAATTCAATTGAACTTCCAAAATTGACCCTTTGAAGGAAAAAATACTATTTGACCAATTCTAAATTGACTTTTTTACCCTTGTGGCTAATTTTTTGTTTTATATTGAATAAATAAGAAAATATATTTAAACATTTTTATTTATAACATCTATATATATATATATATATATATTTACACATAATAAACATTTATACATAATATAAATATTTTACAGTGATAAAAAATTATATATATTTGTACATTTTTAAAATTTATCTTCATAATATAAATATATATACACATAATATACAAAAATATTTATAAATATATATATATATATACACATATATATACGAACATTTCCGGCGCCCTCCGCCGCCGCCCGTCCGCCGCCTCCTCCGCTCGCCGGCCTTCGCCGCCCCAGAGAGAGACAGAGAGATACAGAGGGGAGAGAGAGGGGGGGAGAGAAGAGAGAGAGAGAGATACAGTGAGAGAGAGAGAGAGAAAGAGAGAGAAAGAAAGAAAGGGAGATCTCCGCCACTGCCAACCGTCCTCCGGCGCCGTCGCCCGCCCTTCGACAACAATTTCCACCGCCGGCCACCGTCCGCCGAGAGGAAGCAGGGAGAGATAAAGGGGGAGAGAGATTCAGAGGAGGGAGAGACAGATCGAGAGAGAGGGGCGAGAGATCGAGAGAGAGGGGCCACCGTCTCCACCTCCGCCGCCGCCCTCCGCCTCAGTCGGGCCGCGCTGCGCCGCCGCCCTCCTCCTCCGCCTCCGCCGCTGGAGATCGAGATCGAGAGGGGCGAGAGAGAGATGTAGAGGGGCGAGGCGCCACCGTCTCCGCCTTCGCCGCCTCAGTCTCTCCGCGCCGCGCCGCGCCGCCGCCATCCGCCTCCGCCTTAGCCGCTGGGAGAGAGAGAGATCGAGAGGGGCGAGAGAGAGAGAGAGAGAGAGACAGACAGACAGAAATGGGGTGGCGGGTGAGAGAGAAGGAGGGGTGTGGAAGGTGGTACGGTGTTTGGGGTGGGGGGGGGGGGGGGGGGGGGGGTTAAGTTAGGGTTTTGTTTAATGAGGGGTATTTTGGACAATTTAATTTTATACCTATTTTTTTATTTTTTAAATAAAAAATATTTCAAATATTCAAGGGGTAAAAATGATATTTTATTATTTCCGTCTACCTTACAAAAAAATCCACAAAACTCAGGGGGGTATCGGTAATTTCTGATACAAGGGGGTGTTATTTGTAATTAGGCCAAACCTCAGGGGTAGTGGGAGTAATTATCCCTTATTATTATTATTATTATTATTATTATTATTATTTAAGGCAAAGATGGAAAAGAAAATTGAGAAGACAATCAACTCGAAAGCTTATAATGGAGGAACCCCTCATGATATTTGAGAGTTACATGAGATAGTCCTAATTAAAAACAACCACAAGAACCCTAACACAAACCAAGAGTCTAAGGACAATAATTAAATAGCTTCTAACAATTTCTTAGGTTTTTCCCCCTAAAGAATTCTCATGTCTATTTCATAGTTTTGTCACATTTACAGGAGTACTTCTTCCCCCCTCCCGACTCACTCCAACTCAAATCCGATACGCGACGCCTTGCCCATGGATAAATCTCGCATTATCCTCGGTGTAGACATGAGTCTCATTCTTCAAACTGAAACAAAAAATCGAGGGTTAAATGTTATGAATTTTAATTTTTACAAGTGAAATTGAATTTTTACGAAATAATTAAAAAAAACATGACATTTGTATGTGTATGTGGCACAATATTGAATTTTGATAATTTATGCGTAGTCCATATAAAAAAAAAGATAATATATGTGTAATATGGTATTATATAAATTTGAAATAAAACAACTAGCCCTCCAATCCTGCAAAAAGTAACTGTCTCATTTTTATATTGTTCGATTTTGAATTTCAATACATAAGTATATCTAATAAATCATTATATAAATTTAAGAGGGGACAACTATTCTTATTAGTCCATTTTTTCGCCTCGCCCTGCTTATGTATAAAGATTGTTATCATTATATATATATATATATATATGTATATATACAGAGAGAGAGAGAGAGAGAGAGGGTGAGAGAATTTGGAGGGCTTACGTTTTTGCGACAGTTTTATTTAAAATTGTGGAGGAAACAAAAGAGGCACCATTCAAATACAACAATTCTCCATCAATTCTTTCAGCTATCTTCTTGTCCATGCTACCAGCTTCAATCCGGAGTGGGTGATCAGAGGCCTATATAAATATATCAAATTATAATTCAATACATATATATAAATATTTACATAACTAGAATTTATAAAGCAAAAAAAAAAATATATATATATATATATATATAAATTTATGTATTTTTACTTACAATGACCCATCCCCATGTATCAGCAAATGATGGCACGTGAGCAGTGTAAGCACGAACGTCTGAATTAATAAAAACATTACAATAAATTAATTATCCTATTTCTTTTCTTTTTTTTCTTCAATATTTAAGAAATATAACTATATATGGTCTGAAAAATCAAATACATGAATTTCCAAGAAGAAAATTGATATGACTTACACTTGAAAACCTGTTTTATAGTGTTGTATATTGATGAGAACACCTCCTTATGAGTGAACACCCCTGCTGGTCCAGCCTATATACCATTTAAAAAAAAAATCAAATATTTAGAATTTTCACTTAAATTATGAAGAAAATTTTAATATTAGAAAAAAAAATTAAATTTATAAATTAAAAAGCTGGTGATTTTTAAGGGAATGAAATTTGAAATTTTAATGACACACACACACACACACACACACACATATATATATATATGTATATATTAGTCTTATATAATTGAGGGGCGTCTGTCGCTACCAGCATCCTCCTCACTCGATTTTCGGCGAAATAAGACAAACAAAAATACTACTAACCTGAGTGACAAAGATGCCTTTATTATTGAGCTTAGGCTTGAGAATGTTTTCATAAAATGACTTGGTATATAGTTGATGGCAAGGTCCTCCTTCAACTGGATCTGCTAAGTCTCCCACTATAACATCAAATTTTTCATCCCTCTCCTCCAATTCAGCTCTTCAGTAAAAATTACCAAACATTTTCAATGTTAAAATCAATCAAGCGATTAAATATTTATTGAAATTCAAAATTTTTTCGAATTTATTTATTTATTTATATCTAAATATTAATAGAGAAATAAATATCCTTACTTGGCATCATTTATCACTAAATCAAGCTTCATGTTTCGAAAAGCCTCGTGATTTGCTGTGAGATGCTTCCTACAAAAATCAACAACCTCCTGCAAATTGGCCAAAAAACAAAAAGAAAAAGAAACAAGATTCAATTCTTGGAATTAAGTTTGATTTTTTATAAAATAGTAAAAAGATAGAAAAAAAATTGTTGCTTTTAAATAATATATAATTAAAAAAGAATTTCAGGTTCGAGGGTTTTATAATCCTCAATTTGTATTTTTGTAAATTGTAATGTATAACGTGTTTTGAGAAGATACTGCAATATTCAATAGTAGTTTAGATCTTTTGTTACATGGGAGTGTTACATATTTTTATCTTTTTTATTAATCCCGCCCTTGATTCCGCTTAATTAGTAGAAAATTATACTAGACCCAAGGACAAATCCACTTTACAAAGAGAATTTTTTGTCCCATGATGCCAGCTAATTAATTACCAGGATTAAGGCTGTCAAAAAAGGGGGAAAAAGGGCCAAATAAAAAATAAAATCGAAAAAAAAAAATTAGTAACTTGTCTACTAAAACCCACCTAGACAAAAATTGGTGCATCCCCACTTAATCCAAAAACCAGGTTCATTGTACAAGTAAAAGTTGTATAATCATTGCCTAGAAGAATACTAATTAATTTTATTTTTAGTTAGTGGTTTTATAATTAATTATTATTATAATATACCTGATCAATATCGCACATGACCACTTTCTCTATTGATCTGTGCCTCAGTGCTTCCCTCGCAGCAGACCCTTCACCTCCACCCATTATAAACACCGTTTTTGGGCTGCAATCATTCATATATCCACTTCAAACGTGCAAATGTGTGTGCATATATGTGTGCAAGTGTGTGTGTGTGTATATATATATATGTATATGTACATGTGTATATATATATACATGGTTCGCCATAACGGTCCCGGGGAACGAAATGGAGGCCACCATTTCAATTCTGTTGTAACGCTGTGGAACGATCGTGATTGTTTCGCACATTTTAAAGTTTAATATGTATAAAAAGATTTTTAAAAATTATGAAAAATAATAGAATTATATATATTATACAATGATTCAAAATTTATTAATTAAATACAAATTGCATTTATTATTAGTGACGCATAGAATGCTGAGCGAGTAAAAAATAATCAATATCTGTCTGATCATACCTCCATTCCGACCGTTTCAAGATTTCGTTCCGATTGTTCCGACCATTATATTACCGCGACAAAACAAAAAAAATGGTGGAATGGATGTTATAACGCTGCAACACCTCCGCCCGCGACAAACACCAGAACAAAGGAACGGAGGCCGGCCTTCTGATGCCGTTCCGACCGTTCTGATCGTCATAGCGGGTTTGGGTGAACCATGTATATATATGTTTGTATATGTTTATATATATATATATATATATGTATGTATGTATCCGTTTTATATATTTGAGTTAGGCGATTGTCGTTATCAGTTATCTTCTCTTATTGCATCACTATGTGTGCGCGTGTGATATGAAGAAATTTAGTGCTAGTTATACTTATGTCCAAAGGGTCCACCCCATGATGTCTTCTTGGCGTGCTATCTCTCATAAATAGATGTATATGATGATTATATATGGGCATGTTCATTGTTTAACAAAATAGTTAAACGCATAGAGGAAAATTCTGATCATGTTTTCATCTCATTGAATACTAACGTGTCATATTATATTTCATATTTATTGAGTTATCAATTTTTCTCAATTTTTAGTCTTCGATAAACTTTCGTAGAAAATTCATCTACGTGAGACTATCGCGAAGAATTTGAGAATACCACGAGATAATCCATTAAATTATCCACTAAAAGTTAGATGTAAGGCTTAAATTAAAAGAATTCGAAAAAAATAAAGAATACAATTTGAGACATTTTATATTGCATGATATTAAATTTGATAGAATCTATGACATTTTATATAAGTAAAATTTTCTCATCCGTGGCGTACTGTACGTGCATGCGTAGCATGATCAAATCAAATTTGGAGGGGGACAATAATCATGAAAATTAAGATAAACCATAAGATAGTCAAAGGGAGTAGATATATATAGACGCGTGCGGGCTGTGTGTGTGTGTGTGTGTGTGTTTGACATATATATATATATATATATATATATATATATGAATGTATACATATATACGTATATTATTTATGCTCACTTGGGATGACATAAGAGGGGTGGATGAATCAAACATTCGTGATAAATAAATTCATCCACTTCTGCACTTTGCATCTTGCCATCAATCACCAAAACCTGCAATATTTAATAACATAATATCGAGTGAAGTTGTCACACTATTTTAATTATTCACTTAATTAGTCAACGGTACAAGTTAAATCAATTAATAGCACTAGTCGTGTTACCAAAGGCCAGATAAAATAAGCACATAAGACATTAAATTAATCAATTATGTCCGCTAATTAAATATGATTCAAATTGAACAATAACATAGATAATATAAGTGACTTTTCAATTACCTTGCCGAAATGTTTTGTGTCCAAAAGAGCTATGTCTTGGTACTCACTGGTTCCTCTGTGCAGCACTCTGAGGGAAGACGAAGGGCACAATAGTCATTTAATCTTTTTTTTTTTGGAAACATAAAATAAAATTTGAATTTCTATTGATTTTTTTAAAACTTTTAACATTAATCACGCGTTAATTAAAGGTAAAAGCAATTGTTAAACAGCTGAGCTAATCATTATAACCTCATTATTTCAAAGTAATCATACTAATTAATGAAGAAAGCGAGTAGGGACTTTCAAAGTTGGAAGAGGGGGCGGGGGAATTGTATTTTACATGCATCTACTAAGAAATTAAAGTCAAATATTAAATTGGGTTTATTGCAATTTTGGTCCCATAAATATGATTTTGTCCAATTTTGATCTCATTCATTTCAATATTTTCAATTTTGGTCACATACGTTTGAAATTTTTGCAATTTTGGGACTTTTTTGAAAATTTGTCTAATCTTTAACGGCAAAGGCACGTGCACCACACGTTGCCGTTAAGTTTTCAATGCACGTGGCCGTTAAAGATTAGACGAAATTTCTGAAAAGTCTCAAAATTGCAAAAAATTGAAACGTATGGGACCAAAATTGAGAACATTGAAATGAATGGGCCAAAATTGCAATAAACCCTTCCCCAAAATCGATACTGGAGTGGGATTTAACGGTCACGTGAGGCGCGGTGCTCTTGCCCTTAAGGATTGGACGGAATATCAAAAAAGTCCCGAACTTGCGAGAAATTCAAATGTGTGGGACTAAAATTGAGAAAAGTGAAACGAATAGAACCAAAATTGGACAATGCATATTTATAGGATGAAAATTGCAATTAACCCTATTAAATTCGATAGAGAAAAACCATGAAAATTTCTAATAGTGACATGCACAACAAGAGACGTTCAGAGAATAAAGCTCAAATTAAAAAAAAAAAAAAAGAGTTTCATGCAAAAAACATATATGTTTTAATTAAATATCATATGGTGGGGTTCCAGTATATATAAATAAATTACAAATACACAATCATATTTTTACATCAAGTAGTTTTGGATGAAATAATTCAGTTTGCTTATAAGCTATTGAGTAGACGGACTTATTTATAAGTCCCTATAACTGATAATATTTATAGTTATTAATTCAACTACGTGATGAAAAATCTAAAAATTCAAAAACCTATCTGATCATAATGTAACTTAAATAAACAGTACTACAAATCAAATAAATAACCAAATAGATCGAAGAGGATTTAAAAAAAATAATGGCTGTTACTGAACGTAGGTAAATTTTCATAGTTAATTGAGATTAGTGTGGTTTTTCTTCCCCTTGAATAGTGAGAAAAAAATAGTACGAAATAAACAATGCATAAATCATTTGTATGTCCATATATGATATATTCTTTTACACACACACACACACACACACATATATATATATATATATATGCAAGTTAATATACGTGCGGTGTCTACGTAATATATGAGTGCATGAATCATATGAATTCTTAATGACTCGAGTTGAATTTAAGTATGCACGTTACTCAATCCTATAGGTTTGAGTATTAATAATTGTCAGCAAAACCTAAAGACAAACAAATTTTCAGATAATTCAACTTGATTTCACTGAATTGATGATCAAACTAAAGAGATTGTGTATATCCCCCCACCACACACACACACACACATATATATATATATACCTGTTCAAAGCGAAAGACCACTTAAGATCAACATCAATCTCTTCTTCAAACCAAGACTCCTCTTCCTCCTGATGATTTTGATCCATAATCATATGATGATTAGTGTCATAGTGCGCTTTTGAGAACCCATTGTTATAAGTCAAGAACTCCACAGCTTCACCCATAATTTTTTTTTTCACTTAATCAAATTTGATTAAGACAAATTAAGCAAGAAATATATGTGAAATACAACAAGGAAAAGAGATATATATATATATATATATATATATATATAGAGAGAGAGAGAGAGAGAGAGAGAGAGAGAGATTGAAATTTCCTTCAAGAAAGCAAGAGTCAAGTGGGGGAGTGAATTTTTGCTGTGGCAAAGCCCATCCATGTAACACATTTTTATAGGCACCAAAAAGTTATACTATGGCAAAGCCCATACATGTAACACATTTTTTTGTCGTTATCTCATCACTAGTAGTTGCTTAATGTTTATTAAAAAATTAATCTTGTCCCGTAAGATCATTTAATTTATTATTCTTGTTGTCAATCAATGTATGTTACATAATCAAAGCTATGTGCAATCTTTTCATTATGATACGATCAATTTAATATCTGATGAAAAGTTTATTTCATAAGTATTTGATATATATTTGAGAAGTTCATTTTTTTTAGGGGCATTTTAATTTGAGTTAAAATTATGTATGGATAAGGATGAAGCATGCCTAAATTTAGATATATAAGAATTGTACCAACTTAGGTGCACCTTAAAAGCATGCGCAAATTATATTCTGAAATTATAAGTTAGGAAAAAAAAAGAAAATATTTATTGGGGCGCGTGACTTATGTGGGCCCATTTTTGTACACGCTCAACTTCAAAAACCACGCTTGATGACATCCATTTTCACATGTTACTTCTCTGTTGATGTATACGTACATGGATGTATACATAACACGTGTACGATGAAATCGAGTGTGACCGATGCATAAAAGATGTTTTAATTTAGTAACTAAGATATAAGTATATATATGTGTGTGTGTGTGTGTAATAAAATGTTAATTAATGAAACATATGTAATGCAATTTAACATTGATCTTAGTCTTTCAAGGATTTTGTTGTACATTGACTCTTTTGAATTTCATTGATTTTTTTTTTTAATATTTCAACTGTTGGATTGTAAGAAAACCTCTTCGTGTCGCTAACGAGAACTCTTTTAATGCATGACTCACTTGATCAGGAAGAAAGTTTGATTCTCATGGCTAGGATCGTGAAGCAAACAACACTGTCTGGAATAATCTTTCCTGTTACATCTACTGACGTAGTGAATCTTGATAATCTTCGTTACTAGTATATTTGGGATTGCGGAAAATTAATAGGCGATCTCATCCGTGAATTTTACAAAGAAATTTGAAAACTTCTCACTTATATCTATTATTGCAACTTTTAAGATTAAAATTGTCAAAATACGATTTTTTTTTTAAGGATTTTTGTCATGGGACGCCCATGTGTTAAAGTCTAATTAGCGTAGTTTACACATGTCATTTTTTGCATGTATGATAGTATTTAAGGTTTGCAAATGTACCCTTTTAACATTGAATTAAATTTATAAAACCACCTGTATTAACTAATTAGCACTAAAAATTATATGTTAAAAAATGATAGTCCAAAACCCCTGATGTTTTCAAAAAACTAGCACACCCCCCCCCCCCCCCCCGAGTTCTTATTTGGAAAACGTGACTAGCACATCTGTGTATCACAAATCGACCGTAAATGTGTATAAAACTTTTGAAAGTTAGAGTTTGGGATTCAAAGAGTTTTTTTCCTCTATTTTTTGGATCAGACGTTTCCCTCTTTCAAAGAGATAAAAAATATTGTTATTTTTCAATTTTCTAAAAGGAGGTAAAATTGAAAATTCATACTCAAATTTTCAGAAAATGAGTCCAAAGGTAATGTGTTGATTTTTAAAAACATAAAGAATTTTAAACTAATTTTTTTAATATATAATTTTTTGTGCTTATTAAAATTAATACCAGAGTTTTGTAAATATAACTCTTTTTTTTTTTTTTACATTCTTTATTTACTTCCCTATTTAACTTAACAATAGAGAACAATTATAAATGATAATAAAAAGATAACAACAATAATTATTATTTCATAACACACACACATATATATATACAGTGACGGAGCTAAGGGGGGGCTGGTGGTGGCGGTTACCTGCCCTCAATTTTTTAAAAATTTATTTTTTAGTATATATATTTTTACAATATTAAAATTTGCCCTCCCCCCCCCAAAAAAAAAATAATTTTGACTTTTATATAAGTTATATAATAAAAGATTTTAATTTTCTATACTCTATTTTATTTTTGGTAATTTATTTTTACCCAATTTCATTTACCATAATAATAAAATTCTCTCTCTTTTTCCTTATTCTCTTCAAATTAAAATATTAAAAGTTGTATTAGATTTTACTTCTTTCTTCTATCACAATTAAAACATCAAAATCCTATTAGAATTTTTCTTCTCCCACAATACTTATAGTATTCAATTTTTTCTTCGAAAGCAACATACAATAAGGTATTATGTACTATTTTTGGAATTTATACATTTATTTATTATTATTTTTGTATAAATATTTGAATCTTAAGATTTATTGGTATGTATTTTGATAGTTGTTTAATATTAAATTTAATGAGCCTGGATGTTTATTTGTTGGGCTATTGAACTTGAATGAATCTTACTAATTTGATAATTCATATTTAATTGTGAATGATTTGGGGAATGTGATGGTGGAGAAAAAAGAAAATACATTTTTTGAGCTTTGAATATGTTTTTTGATTGTGAGAACAGAGAGAGAGAGAGAGAAAAAAAATCTATTTTAATACTTTTTTAATTTTGATTATATATATATATATATCATTATGTGAGTTTATATTAAGTTTATTGAGTATCGTGAAAAAATTCTTTGTTAAGTATTTTTTAAAAATAATTCATTATCCACTATATTTATTTTTTTTTGAAATAGAGAATAACTTTTAAGTTTTTTTAATATCATTTTTCACATATTGGTTTTGATTATAACACTTCTAATTAGTTGCATAAGCGTAAATATGATAATTTTTATTAGTTTATATATTCATATTATATATAGCCTTTATATTTATACATTTTAATAACTAATAATTTCGAAAAAAATTCACTAATCTCAATTAAATTGTTGACTCTGTCCCACTATATATATATATATGTATGTATGTGTAGGTATAAACAATGAGTGGGCGTGCAGGGTTAAGATTATAATGGGAGTTGAGGGGGGAGGAGACAGGCGGCAGCCGGTAGCCGGTGGGGCCCTCTCAGAGCTGTGTCTGTGAAGCGTGCGGTTGTTCCACTAAGTATGAAAAATAAAAATCTTCTTTTATTTGTGGAGAGCCCACTTATTATCCTTTTTGTTTCTTTGTTCCTCCCCACAAATCTTTTCTTATTATTATGTATCTCCCCAACTAGTTTGTGTCCACATGCCCATCCCTCTTTTCATTTATATTTTTTTCTTTTCAAAATTATTATTTTGCCCTTATGAAAAAAGTGCAAAATTGTTTCATTGTGTTTTCAGATACGTCGCCTGTTATGTCGAAGGATTCGAGTTAATTTATGATCCATTTCATATGCCTGTTATGTCGAAGGATTCGAGTTAATTTATGATCCATTTCATATTGAAAAGGGTCTTGTGAGTCTGATAACAAGAATACCCCAAAAATATAATGATTGATTTCAACTACTCATCAATCATATTTTCAAATATTCCTCAATCTATTATATTGAATGATTCGGGTTTGTTTCTAACCCATTTCATATTGAATGGAATCGTATGAGTTTGATAATCAAACAATCTAGAAATATAATGATTGATTTCAGCTGCTCATCAATCATATTTTTAAATATGTCATCTATTATATCGAAGGATTCGGATTTGTTTATGATCTAATTCATATAAATGGGATCGTAGGACGTGTTTAATATTGTATTAGAAGTATAAGATGTTAAATCTCTTAAGTTGGTGGACCCTATATTTTAAATATTTGGTAAGTATATTTATTTTGAAATAAAAGTTCTATTGGTTGAAATTCATGAAATTCACCTTACAGATGAGATCGTTATGAATTATGTTATGAAATTTGAAATTCAAGTCGAATTTCAAGTTACACGGCTCATACAACTCATAAAAAATTCAATACTAAATCAAATATGCTTATAAAGTAAAATATAGGATAAAAATACCACATAAGATGTAATCAAATATATCCAATATATCACAAATCTACAAGATTCTCTACTCTAGAGAGAAAAATAGAAAAAAGTATAGAGGATAAATTAGTCTTCTAACTTCAAAAATGCAATCATCACATCTTCATGAACTAATTTCCTTGAGGGGCATTATGGTCATTTAAAGGTCAGCATATGCAAAAAGAAGTGCTCATTAGGTTTTTACTCTACCATGTAACGGGGGGACAAAGCCCAAAAAGTGCTAAAGTATTTTTAAATAAAATCAATCCACAAGATAACCATTATTATTTTATGCACATATCCGCTTCCAAGGGGCGGCCGCAATCATTTTCTGGGACTTTTGGTATTCATTATTTCTTTTTAATTTTTTTAAAAAAAGAAAAATAAATAATTAAAAAAAAAAAAAGAGTTGTTCTCAATCGTTTCTTAAGATGTCACCATCCCCACTAAGTCAATGGATTATTAAATCCCACTTTGTATGACCTTTGATAATTAAATCAATGGGTCAAAGCTTTTCACTTCATCCCTTTTGTAATCATCTTCTCAAATTGCTACATGCGCGCCTTCATTACATAATTTGAAAATTTATTTTATTGATAAAAAAATATATGTATTTTTTAGTTTCTTAAGTTTGAGATCACAAAAATTTTTAGTCTTTCAAGTTATTCCACCTTATAATTTGGTCCATCTATCCATACATCTGCTATTCATAGCATTCTTAAACCGTTCAGGACATATATAATATTATCCTATATATTCTAACTTAATGTCACGCCCTAGCCTGCGAGCTTTTCAAATGAATCGTTGATATCTCAATTTCAAAATGCATTCGATAAGTTTAAAGACAATTCTTGCGTCCTACAAACTCGGAAACTCGGAACCGTGATGGTTAATTATACTTGGACCTCTTTTAAGATGTTCATTACTATATTTCCTCTTTAATTTTAATAGTTACATTGACCTCTCATTAAGTTAAGCCATTTAATAAAGCATTATCTTTCACAAGTGATGTGAGTATATATTTTTTTATCACGATCCTAAATACATTTTATTATGTGATGTAATCATTATTTATTTACATCTCATACTTCATGCGAATACTGCTTTTGTATATAAATTTTATGATTAACTATTCTCAATTTTTTTCTTTTTTTAATTTGTGACAATTATTCCATATGAGAAGATTAACACGCTTGAGATGATTTTGTGCTGAAAATGACTTGATTAACCCAACCAAACTTATCATGACATTTGTTGGCCACATTGGGTCAATAATAGTATGGCAACAAATTAAATTAAAATTTCCAACTGCATGCGGTTCCATAATGTCCATTTATTTATTTATTTTTAAATCAAATCAAATTTTTCTGGCGACTTCAAGGTTGAATGAGCATCCATTAAGAGCCTGTTTTGATAGATTTAAAAAAAACAAAAGTGTTTCTCATATTGTGGTTTTTATAGTAGAGTTTTTTTTATAAAAAAAAAGTAATTTATATTTAGATGCATAAATTAAAAATATTTTAAAAAGTGTTTTTCTTTAAAGCTAGCTTCTTGAAAAAGTATTTTTGAGGGGTTTTTTTTTTCCAACTTTTGTTTTTTTAAAAAATGTCCAAACGAACACGTTTTTTTTTTACTAGGAGTGTTTTTCTTTTCAAAAAATAAGTGTTTCTCTTTTAAAAAAAAAAAAAATATCCATCCAGACGGACTATAAAATATTGTAGATTACCCGACACAAAATTCGCAAAAGAAAATGAAAGAAGAAATAAAAGGACTTTTCTCTTGTTCTTTCATAATTTTGTGGAGGAAATGAAATGTTTTCTAATTTTAGTATTGTTCTTCTAAAATTTTCCCATTACTATTTTCCTTATCGATCAAAAACAGAAGTTATCTTTTCTAACATTTTTACTCTTTTCTCACCAAAATTCTTAGACAAAACATCGTGCTAAAATCATATAAATACTTTTATTGTCGTCTATAAGCGAGTTGTCAATTGAAACTACTGAATTTAATTGATGTCCGCATATGCAATAAGAATCTAATAAGTTGATTTAAATAACATGAAAACCTTGCCAAGTGCTCTATATTAAATATGTCTCTTATAGATTAGAACCATATTATTAATTATGAGTATTGGGAAAAAAGAAAATATTTACTAGTTAACATTATTACAATTTGACCGGAGTAACCCCCCACACCATAAAAGAGATCGAGATTGACCAATACACATGCTGTTAATTATGTTTGCATTGTGACCTATGGATGACGCAACCATGACCCAAAATTCCAAATTACCACTAATCTTGAAATTAACAACCATTTAGATGGACTTTTAAAAAAAAAAAAAAAAAAAACTTTTTGAACCATACTTTTTATAACATTTTTTTAAAATCAAATAATTTAACATTTGAATTCAATAATTAAAAATATTTTAAAAAATACTTTTATTTTAAAACCACTCCTAGGATTTTTCCCTGTTTTGACCATCCTTTAATTTTATTAAAAGCCAATTCAAATACAAAGTTTTTCATTTGAATGCTTATTTTTTTCAAAAATAAGAATTTTCTTTTAAAAAATAAATATCAATCGGAACGGGCTCTAAACATTCATCGTGTTCCTCATGACAGATGATGAAAAACATTCTCTGCCCAGAAGCACTTAGCCACGAGTGATATCTGGACCAAATTCATCTGTAAAAATTACAAAAGTGAAATAAAACCACCAAAATTGTAGGATTAATGCTCAAAAAAGGGTTCTCATCAAAATACTGAACAAAGAGGGTGGGTCCTCGGCTAGGTCTCCTGATTACAAAGTATAACTTCTAAAGGAACAAAACAAGGCAAAACAAATGCGAATGACATTTTTAAAGACAAACCACTATTTGGGTGCTAAAAAATTTGGTACTTCATGCTGTTACTTCAACGGCAGGTGCCACAACCTGAGGAAAATGCTCCTCTTCCTTGGGCGGATGAATGGTGACAAGGTCCGGCAAAGGAGTGGTCGGTCCTTGCTTGCCCTTCGGATCCCAGTCGAGCATGATTTTCACCTTGATACCGAGTACACCCTGAAAAAGTCAAGCAAAGCGAGACAATATAACGTGCGAAATCAGTATCATTCCTCGGCGTTACAAAGCCAGGTACTATACTAAAGTAACATTTCACCGAGCGTATTTGGACACAAGAAATGAAAATGACCTGTCTAAGTAGAACATGGCGCACAGCGTAATCAATGTACTCCTTGACGGGTTGCCCGGAAGATATCATGTATCCATCCTTAAATTTCATCGACTTGGCACGCTGAGCACGGAGCTTTCCACTTACGATCACCTATGGGAAAATGAGTCCAAAATCACGAGTGAGAATATACACTGTTGTTTTGATATAAAGAAGTTTATCATTTCAAAAATAAATCATCTAACTTACCTCACATCCCTTGGCCCCACTCTCCATAACAAACCTCAAAACACCATAGCAAGCCCTAAAGCATGGAGACCAAGGAAAAAGGTTAGTTGAAATAAAATTGAGCAAGACAATGCACAATCTTCAGAAAATAATTTTCCAATAGAAGTTTTGTTGTAGCAGCTACTTTTTGTTACATCCTTTTACTGTACAAGGATTTCATAATTGGATACCGAAACATTTCATATGAATGAAGTTTGAACACATTTCAGAAAAAACATAGTTTCAAATAAACACGTTTGCTATGCTCTAGAAGGAAGACTGGCGTTATCATGATCTAGAAAAACTCATAAAAGGTCCAGAAGCATTCATTTTAGAATTAGCACTTAATTCTCCGAATTAATTTTCTGATGTTCCCATCTCAAAACTGCCAGAAGAAAAAATAATTTTTTCCCCCAGACACAAGATCAGATGGGAATATCAGATTTAGTCACCTTCAGACACGAGGTAGGCACTTGTTACTGCCAACTCGCTGTAACGATGACAACAATCACCCATCTACATACTAGGTTACATCAGCAAATGCAAGAAAACAAGATCTATACCATCGTATTTCAGTGTCAATGTAGATGCTATAAACTAAACATCCAATTTTCTAATGCCAAATTGATCAAAATAGACATAGAATCATCAACATCCCATGAAGATGACATTCAAATGCAATCAGCCACATCTTAAATAGTCAAGCAATCATAAAGTACGACCAATCACGAAAAAGGAATATACTCCCGAAAGGTGGGTCAAAAACATGAAATGCATACCTCCGAACAGCAAGTCCTCCGAGCAGCTTGTAACGTAACGACTCAGCCTGTGCTATGGCACACAGGCCTCTATTATTGACCTTCTCAGCATAAAGCTCCACACTGTTCTCTGGAAACTTGAAACGCTTTTGAACAACTGAGGTCAGTTCCCTAATTCTCCTACCCTTTTCTCCTGGAAAGAGACAACAAATGAAATGGTATAAATTATCTACCACATATCAAAATCAATTGCAACAAAGAGTAACCTTATTGTCCATCTAGGCCCTAGCCGAAGCATTTTACAAGATAAAAGTAAACGATTTGTACCACATATCCAACTTCAATAAAAGGAAATAAAGAAAGACATGAGATTCTATTCTCACGTCCCAACACCTACCCATAGCATGCATACAACTTTACTGGCGACCATACATTTCTGAGTTATATTCTCTAATGCTAGAAATTCACATTAAACGATCGTCCCGACACCTATCCATAGCACATTTAAAAGGGAAAAAAGAACGACATGAGATTCTATTTTCATGTCCCGACACCTACCGATAGCACACATACAATTTTACTGGCGAACATACATGTCTGAATTATACTCTCTAATGCTAGAAATTCACATTAAACAATGGTCACAACACCTACCCATGGCACTCATACAATTTTACCGGCGAACATACATTTCTGAATCATATCCTCTTGTGCTAGAAACTCACATTAAACAATCATAACTGAAATGTAGATTGAGAAACCATCAAGATCCAACAATCAAGTAATGAATTTGTTTTCCAAATCATAAATTCAAGTCATATCCTCATAATTCCAAACAGGCTGATCCTCAGTTTGCTACCATATCAAATCAAAATCGACGAAGCATCACAATCGCAGAACAAACATTCAATTTATCACACATGACCAAATCAACAATCTACGTTCTTAAATGCTTGGAAATAGATTACCGAGTACATTCTGAGTACGAGTCGCTCGGATAATGATCTCGGTACGCATCGGCGTGACTCGGACCTCGACTCCTGAGTAGCCATCCTCCGCCAACTCGCGAGTCAGCACCTCGTTCAACTCAGCGAAGAACACTCCATCCGCGACAAACTACACATCATTCACACAGTTCATATCATAAAAAAATTCACATAATTCGAGGCAAACGATAACTGAATTTATTATTTAAAAAAAAAAATCTTCAATTTTTCATAAGGAAATTGAGAAAATTTAATTAACCTTTCGCTTTTTGCTCATCTGAGTCGCCATGGTTTCTCAGCTCGGCGCCGCGGCGGGTCTGCGGATGTGTACGTTTTTATTTGCAGTCTCTGAATGAATGAAAAACCCTAAAATGGAAGGGGAGGGGTAATACAGTAATTTTAGCTAGTTTATGGGGTTTTTAATTCTCCTTCCCTCGTGTTTATTAAATTAATTTTGCAAAAAAAAAAAAAAAAAAAAAGGCTCAATAACAATGATGCAAAATATCAAAAGATTTAACCACCTTTTAAATGGATTTTTCTTCCATAGACCGGGCTTTTATATCATACGATTCAGATTCAGTCATGTATTATATATTAAATTTTTTATAAAATATATATAATACGTGGTTGAATTTGAATCATATAGTGCATCGATAGAACTCATACAACCGATTCATATAAGAATTTTTCCCTTTAAATCATATTTTTATGATATTCCAAATTATTCTATTGTATTCATCTGCAAAACCACCTCATCGAATCATCGTTCTAACAATCTTTCAAACTATTCTAGTTAATTTATCTCCCAACTAATAAAAAATATCTTGGCTTATTATTTTAGCTAATTTCGAGGAAGTCGTGTATGAATCATTAGATACAATTTAAAACATCGACTTTTCGATAAATGCAATCAAGTAGTTATTTATCTATTCAATTCGACTCTTATTTTAAAAGATTGATATTTTGCATCATTGTTATTGAGTTTTTCTTTTTTGCCCTAGCGATTGAATTACTTGAATTATAGCTGAATCTATTTGATATTCTGGACAATTTAATAAAATTTTTGTCTATATTTAACAATCATATGATAGTTAATAATATCTTAACCATCAAAATATTTCTAATTATGTTGAATAAATATATGGACGTGAATTGCAGCATCATAAAATTAATGAAGTTAAAAAATTTTAAAATTTTTTATTTTCCTAATTGGTAGACTTTTAGGGAATTTAGGAAATGAATCAAAAAAATTGATAATAAACTAAATTTGAATGTGCGTTTCTTTTTTGTTCGATTGGATTTACACCTCAGGTTGAACTTGATTTGATTAGTTGAAAAAAATAAAAAAGGACATTTAAGAATATCAGAATTGTATGAACTTCAATTTTAAACAAGTACCACATGAAAACAACAGTTTTAGACAACAATATACTAAACTCAGCTTAATTTGTATACATACACTCGTGTTATTCATGCTGTCTTTGTATATAAATTTATAATTTTTCCATTGGGGACAATGGAAACAATTACCACACGAAAACAAAGACAATGATCAAATCAATATACATAATACATGCATATATAAAAGGAGACTTTGTTATCGAGATATCACAAAGTATCATGATAAGTGAATGCTATGATACGTTTGACATTAAAGCACCATTTTAAAGTGCTATATATAATTGAACACTCCGAATTATGTATTTCGATATTATTTGTTTCTCCTTGTACACTTTTCATATGAGAAATGGGCAACTTTGGGTTGGCTATAGTGTCAAATTCCAGCTTTTATATAGTGGGGTAGGAAATTGCTATTGTACCCCGTAGCTCGGTAGGAAATTTTGGAACTCATTCCTACCTATAGAATTTCAAGTATTCAGAGCATGTTCATATATACACATATAGCACAACATGAAACAAATTTTTTTTTAACCTTACGTAGAGAAAATTCATAAAATAGCATGCTCAAATCCACTTTCTATATAAGAAAAAAACTTGTTTAACAAAGACATAAATTTAAGAAAAAATGTATTTTTATAAAATAAATAGAGGGAAGAAACCACTTATCTTAATCTATTCAAATCTCTATGATAACGAGCCTTCACCAACCAAAATCTAGTCGTTACCGATCGAAATCTAATTAGTAATATAAATATAGACGTATGAGTCAATATATATGACCTAAAAATACTAAAGGTATATACATATATATAAGCGTTAATACGCGCATGCCTTGTTAAGCTTAATCAACTAGTTGCCTCATCGTTAACTAGAACAATACAAACCGGTGCATAGCATAAACCTGAGATCGTATGCTGCTAAAGGGAGTATAATCTTACAGGTCCCATTAACGTGCCGTCATGATTTTCCTAGATATACACACAAATATACACGTGCATGAGAGTTGAGACCATATAAACTTGCACATTCATGAGCAAATTGAATCTTAAATGGTGAACTAATATTTCTCAATCCCAATATTTCAATGGTTTTGAAAGATGAAGTCATGATACAAACGATTGGTTAAAAGCTTATCAATGATGAACCTGCAAGGACTTACAAGAATTACTATGCCAAGTTTGTCGGGTCCCGCCTCTACTCACTCTCTTGGTGTATATATATATATATTGTATGTATAACCATAAGTGTCCAATTAATATAATACTAAATTTTAATTTGATACACTATAGGATTTATAAGTCATGAATGATTCCTAAACCTAAAAGGGCTAGCCCAATAATTCTAAATCCAATAGGCTTAGCCCAATAAGGCAATAACCCAATACTCCTAAACCCAATAGGATTTTACAAATAATAATTCCAATAATAGCAATAATTTAAATAATAATAATAATAATAATAATATAATATCACATAAAAAGGTTAGGGTATCACAAACATAAGATGAACGAATAATCAGATCGATGATTTCAAGTATTTAGCTGCGGAACAGTGCAAAGGAGATCAACCATTGAAAAACAACACATTAAGTAGAGAGCTTAACTAATTAAACTCTACAATATAAATGCATAAAATATGACACTCCCAAAAGAAATTCTTATGAAAACAAAACTAATAATTAATTTTTGATATATATTGTCAAGTCTTGAAAAATTCCCAGATTGAAAATGTAATGAAAACTAACGATGTTGCCACACTCGATCGAATTATCGATCTAGCTACTTAGCCTTTCCCTGCAAAAAAAGGGTCCCGGGTTTTATGGAAACAACGTGACATTTTTTGGATGTGCTACAAACTCCCAAATCTCTCAGCTTGAAATAGAAATCATTGCCATCATAATAACAATCATATGCAAGGATCTTCCAATCTAGGGTCCCTTGAAGTGCAATGTGGCCGGCCTTTGTCAACGTCAATCCTCGCCTATTTCTATCGTTTGGAAGAACATGAGTATGAGCAACTGACCATCCTGATTCTGATCCTCCTCCCGCCTCCTTGTTTATGTAAGCCGTCACGTAAATCCGTTTTATAGGCCTAACTTTTAAGAAAACAAGAAATCCATCGACCACCACGAGATCAAACAATATATTTCTCCTCAAGATATCTCCATCCAACAACGGCGCCGGTGCGTCCATCTTATCGAATCTTTCCTCCTCCACATCGAACCTCAGAATCAAACGGCTCATTCGGGATACCCAATAAATAAAACCTTTGAAGAATACCGGCGATTCCCAACAAGGAATCCGGCGAATATGAGATGTCCAAACAGGTGCAGGTGCCCTAATTCTACGCTTCCTCCACTTATTCGCAGATAACGAGTAGATCTCCATAAAAGGTTTATAGCTATCTAAGATCTTTACGACCCTGTAATCGCCGGAGCGGGGAGCAAAACCGAATCCCAGAACGGCGAACCGTTGGTCCGGACGGAATTTCGCTTTGATTTTGCCGGCCGGAACTTCTTTGAGGATACCGGTCAGTGGGTTCCATATGTAGATAACGGATCTCTTCACCAAGCAAACTAAACCCTCACAGACCCCGACGACTGTACAGCCGGGCAACGGGAGCGGGGCTAAATTGTAGGCCTGCTGACTGGAGATCAAGGTGCAATCTTGCAGAGACCTCGAAGTATCATTGGAGAAACAAATTAGTAGATCTTCGCTATTATTACTACGATGATGACGATAGGCGGATACAAAAGTAGAGCTTCTGATGAAACGGTTCCATGATTTGCAGACACATCTAAGCCTCGTTAAGCTGTTCACTGGCAATCTGAAAAGTATCAAGGAGATGATATCCATGGGAAGATAACTCTTCGGGGTATGCTTCATCTTCTTAGCCATCTTAGGCTTAATCTGCTTAGCCGTCTTAGGTTTCATCGTCTTAGCCGTCTTAGCCATCTTAGAGGGTTCCAGCTTCTGAGATAATATGAAATCTCCTTTTTCTCTCCTATAAATAGTAGAAAAACAAGACAGTTTTATGAGGTCTCCTATTCCAAATAGAACTCGGAAAATTAAACTCTTAAACATCAATGTCATCGACTTTCTTAAGTTGCAATTCACGAAATTATATGGATTTGTAGAAAATATGAGTGGTAACATCTGAAAGTTTTCTTTAAAAAAAATTATAAAATAATTTGAATTTTGTCAAATATCCTCTTACCACATATACAACGAGAGTCTGTCGGGCCGCTGAGTTTTTCTTTATTTTTAATGTGAGTATTTTCATCTTCTCTCCCTCTCTCTCTCTCTCTCTATATATATATATATATATATATATATATATATTTGTATATGAATGCATGATAATTTTAAAATTTTCATATATATTCTGTTTGTATATATTTTTTGTATTTGTTATACTTATTTATATAAATATGTATATATATATAATAAATTTATATGAATGATTATTATGTGTGTATGTATATATATATTTAAATTTTTAGTATGTAGATTCTTGTGCATATCCTTTTTTACTTTTATATTGGTACACATGCATGGAAGAAAAATGTATAAAAATTAGGGCAGTGGTAGATTTGGGTTTTCATAAACTAATTTACTGACACCATCACATTATGACAGGAAACCAATTGGGGGGTATTTGTAATTATGAAATTTGTCAAGGTACCTCCTTGTAATATTAAAACCAAGTTATTATACAAGTTCTTAATAAACCAAGTTCTTAATAAAACCAACTTCAATATCATACAACTAAATTTTTTATAAATTCATGTAATTAAATTATATTAATTTTTATATTCATGTAATACCCCGTAATCTCATGAGTTAAATCTTATTTTCGAGATTGTATATTTTGGGTGTGCATGCTAGAGTAACAAAGTTCAAATGAATTATTGGATCCTTGGACTACAAATAAATTTAGTGGATGATATTAATATGAGTACCGAGAGTCTAATTGAAGAAGATAAAAAGCTTGATTGTGCATAACTAGAAGTCTTGGGGTTAAGTGGAAGAAAATAAAACCTCTAGGACTCAAATGCTTACAATTGGTTTATACTTGCAAATTTAGACCATTTGAGGGGTAAATTGGTGATAAACAAGAAAATGGAGACTTCTTACCCTTACAACAGCTGGAATGAGGGAGAGGAGATAAATACATATCTAATATATCTATACATGCAAGCGAGATACACAGAAATTCTACACCTTCAACCAGCCATAACTCGCTCATTTCTTTTCCAAATCGTGCATATTATATATCAAAATCGATCACCGCGACGAGAGAAACATGTAGGTAGTGATAATTTTGGGTTTCGCTGAACAGTTGAGGAGAGGTGGCAGCGGCTGTGAGGCGGCCGCGGCGAAGCTCCATTCTCTGGCGAGTTTTCTTCAGCGGGTGAGACGGATCTTCAACTTTCTGACATTAAGAACGCATTGGTAAGGTCAATTTTGGGCTAGAGTAGGCGGAATTGAGGCAGAGAGTGGCTGTGGTACGTTAGGGTTTCTCGTGATATCCTTTCTCAATTAAATTTTAATGGCTTGAGGTTTCCTAAAATTGAGTGAGGGCTTTGATAGATCGCGTTGAGGCGAAGATCGGGGTGAAACATGTCGGCATTCCAACGAGTGGAGGCGGCGGCTCCGACGACGGCCGCAGTGGTGGCTGCGGGGCAGGTTGGTCCCCTTAATGAGGTTTCGAATATGTGAATCTTAGCCTTATTTGATAGTTGATTAGACTTGAGTTGGCTAATGTACGAGTTAAAGGTGGAAATATGCATATATATAAGAACGTGTTTGGTGGAGAATTTAGTGTAGTGAGCGTTAATGCACGAGATTTGAGCCTAATGATCAAATAAGTGACACATGCCTCGGGCGGATTGTATAAATTGTGCGTGTTGCTTTCGAAAGTGGTATGGGAGATATATTAAAGCAAATGATATATGATATGTACTCGATTGGGTGTAGTGCGTATGTAATTGTTTCATCAATTTGATATGAGTTGAGGTAGACTAAGGTTGTGAGTTACGGGACCTAGATATAGGTTTTTTTAAGAATGCATGTGTATACGTATGCAAAGTTTGGAAAATAGACCACAAGCACTTCGATTAATTTGAGCATTTTGATTTAATAGGTGGTGGTGCACCAAAAGATACTGAGTAGTAGCTGGCTGGCGGAGCTATCCACACTTGAGAGGTGAGGGTTCTATCTTCTTTCCTTGTTGAGGGGTGGAGTTCCTCAAAATCTCTGTTATACTTTTGTTATTATGAACTATTGAGGCTTGCTGCCTGTTGTGAAAAGTGATGAACTCTTGACTGATCTCTTGAACTGCTATATTTCACTAAACCCTTTGTAAACTAAACTACACACCTTTTGCCGCCCATTGTGAATTTCGATGGATTGTCATTCCGCCTACTAATGTTGATGATGATTTGAGACGGTTGATGACATACTGAAATGACTTGTTTTCCCTCCTGTACTGTGAATACTGGTAATTGAATTGCACTATTCTTGATTCTTTTGCCTGATTACTGGACTGGGGTTTGTACTGTTCTGGGGGCTATGGGGGTGCCCATAGTTCGCGCTTGTTCTATGGAAAGCTCTCGTGGAACGATCAGGTGGGAAAGTCCCCCAATCATCTGTTTACTGTCTGTACTATTTACTGTCTATACTTTTTGTTCCGTGATTTTGTCTGGTATGGCCACCTAGAATCTAGAAGGGATAAGGAAGGGTCCTATTTGCTCTTGTATATGGAGTGATAAGGTGGAAAACTGTTTCTTTTCATAAGAATTTACATGCGATATTAATGCCATTGCTTGGTGAATGATTCTGTTGGCATTTTGTATTTCATCTTTTTGTTAGTGTCTGTCAAATCCTCAATGAACTTGTGAGGTTATGAAGCCTGCTTATTCTCTTTTTTTTTTGTGTTTGTTTCGTCAATGTGCTATTAAAAAGTTTTTTCGGGCAATTCAGTATGTGTGCTTGGACGATTCAATATGTGCTTATTACTAGTATCATTTTCTGTCTCGAATGCTATTTTTGTGTCTGGCATTCTACTTTTGAAGGTTTTGAGAAGCCCTCTGCTATCCAGCAAAGAGAGATTGTTCCTTTCTGCAAGAGGCTTGATGTGATTCAGCTGGCTCAATCTGGGACTGGTAAAACTGCGACTTTCTGCTCTGGAATTCTGCAGCAGCTAGACTACAACATAGTTGAATGCCAGGCTCTAGTTTTGGCACCCACTCGTGAACTTGCTCAGCAAATTGAGAAGGTCATGCGAGTGCTGGGTGATTATCCTGGTGTTAGTGTTCATGCTTGCGTTGGAGGTACCAATGTCCGTGAAGATCAACGTATCCTTTCTAGTAGCGTCCATGTTGTGGTTGGTACTCCTGGTCGTGTGTTTGACATGTTGAGAAGGCAGTCTCTATGCCCTGACCACATCAAGACATTTGTATTGGATAGGGAAGATGAAATGCTTTCCAGAGGGTTCAAGGATCAGGCATGCCTAATACTTTTTGCTTCCTTTTCTTTCATTAACCTAATTAGTAGCTTGAATAAGGACATTTTATTCATTCACATGAGATCTTTTCTCTATGGTTTACCAAACTGCCTCCACCATTTGTGAATTTGATCTCAGCTTGCATCTATGGTGTCCATTGACTGTTGTATTTATTTTCTCAAGCATGAGTTCAGTATGCATCTAAACTGATTTATCTAGCCAGCATGAGTTCAGTGTTTTACATCTAATGCCGGGGCTTTGTTCTTCCAGATATATGACATCTTCCAGTTGCTGCCACCTAAGATTCAAGTTGGTGTATTCTTAGCTACCATGCCACCAGAGGCCCTTGAAATTAGAAGGAAATTTATGAACAAGCGCGTGTGTATTCTCGTGAAACGTGATGAGCTAACTCTCGAGGGTATCAAGCAGTTTTATGTTAATGTCGAAAAGGAGGAATGGAAGCTTGAAACCCTTTGTGATCTTTACGAGACCTTGGCCATCACTCAGAGCATCATCTTTGTTAATACCAGGCGTAAGGTCGATTGGCTGACTGAACAAATGCGCAGTCGCCGGCTCTTCATGAGTCCTCATCACCACTGATCTCTTGGCCCGTGGTATTGATGTCCAGCAAGTGTCTCTTGTTATCAACTATGATCTTCCGACTCAGCCTGAGAACTACCTCCACCGTATTGGTCGATGTGGATGGTTCGGCAGAAAGGGTGTGGCCATCAACTTTGTCACTAAAGATGATGATCACATGCTTTTCGACATTCAAAAATTCTATAATGTGGTAATCGAGGAGCTGCTAGCAAATGTTGTAGATCTCCTGTAATTCGGTTTTGAAGTCCCCAAGGAGGTTAAGTTATTGTTTCTTATTTCAAGTAATTTACAAATCTTGTTTTGGTTGGGTAGTTTCATGTGTAATGATGGCCATATTTGGGAGATACGTATCTGCTGATTTGCGGAGGGAACCATGCATCTCCCAATTTGGTTGGACGTAACAAACTACTGTTGCAGAATTTTGGTTGTTTTTGTTTTTTTTTTCTCTTGTTTTTGTATATTACATGTCCAAAATAACTTAAGATTTGGATGATGTTGGGCTTCTTGAGTCTTGAATTTGGTTTTTGATTGTTGTGTATGTGAAGGTCTATTTTTTTTTTTTTAGTGAGAAGAGACAAGCGAGCTACATGCTCTCAAGTTCTTCAGTAACAACAATATCCCTCACTTCTTGGGGAGGGGTATCCCAGACAAATAACTTATCATCTAAATTGTGCCCCAATTTGGCAAGTGTATCTGCCAATGTATTTCTAGTCCGCTTGATGTGGATGAAGCGAACATTCCATGATTTTCGAATGAGCTTTTGACAATCCTCCACTATACATGCAAGAGGGTGGTCTTCCAGCTGTACCGTTGTCATAAGCTTGTAAACCACCTTCGAGTCGATCTCCACTTGGGTCTTCACCACCCGTCTTTCCCAAGTGATCTTCAATCCCTCCTGGAGACCAAGCAGCTCTGCAATATTGGTTGTGACATCTCCTAAATTAATCGAGAAGCCGACAACCCATTTGCCATGTTCATTCCGAATAATTCCCCCTGCTTCTGATTACCTGCATTCTGTGATGCGGCTTCCATTCGTGTTCAACTTCATCCATCCCCGCTCCGATTTTATCCACCCAACTCCCGTTTCTCTTCTACTTACCGTCCCTCTGCTCTTCAACGTCATCTCTGCAAGATTACTTGCTAACCTTTTGACGGAGTTAACAGTTTCCCAGGTAGGTTCAATTTAAGTTTTGAAGACATACTTATTATGGGTTTTCCACAAGGTCCAAACAGTGGCCACAAAAAGGAAAAGCCAATGAAGATCAGGAAGAATGATATTACGAACAGAGGCATGAAGATTGGCATAAAACCAGTTACTTGGGTCAAGAGCTGGAAATTTGGCAAATTCAGTAGAGATGATGATAAATTCGCACACCCTCTTCGCACGAGGGCAATGAAAAAGCATATGAATAATAGATTCCTTATCACCTTCACACCTAGTACATAAGTCAGAGGTGGTGAGATGTCTTTTGAATCTAAGTTCATTATTAAGCACACAATCATGGTTACAAAGCCATAAAAAAATTTTAAACTTTTCCGGGAGTGTTTGGGACCAAATCCATGTCCATTTTTTGCTCGGTAATGAAGCATACATTTCGTACGTGCTCATGCATGCATAAACTGATTTACATGAAAAGAGGCCGTTGCTTGAACCACCCCAAATACGAGCATCTAATTTCTCTCGATCAAGGGGTATGGGCACACTAAGAATCTTCTGTTTAAGGTCTTGGGGTACAACTGATCTCAACTTAGAGAGGTCCCATTTCCCATTCCCGTCAACGATATCGTTTATACGAAGCTCAATTTCATCACTTTCAACTCGTACTCCTTCCCATTCTCTAAGCTTCGTATCTCCTAACCACCTATCATGCCATAACGAAATGTCCCTCCCATTCCCAATGCGCCACTAAATTTTCCTCTCAATCATCCCGAAACTCTTAAGAATACCTTTCCACACCCGTGAGGCTCGGGGAGGAGGGCGATGATTCGTGATATCCTCATTTTTGAGATACTTTTTCCTATAAATCTCGTTCCACAAAATATTATCATTTTTGAACACCCTCCATCCTACCTTAGCAAGCATAGCGATATTGCTCTTACAAGATTCCCGCAACCCCAGACCCCCTTCGCTCTTTTTCCTAAGCACCTTGTCCCATCCTACAAGATGAACCTTCATGTTCCCATGGTAAGAACCCCAAAGAAAGTCTCTATTGATACGGTCAAATTCCTTACACACACTCATAGGAAGCCACTAGAATGCATAGAGTAGATAGGGGTAGCTGACATGACCGACTTAATAAGCGTGGTTCTCCCTGCGATGTTAAGATTATTCGCTTTCCACGCCGAGAGCTTGCTTCGTACTTTCTCAAGAAGGTCCGAGCTGTCTCCGTGTAGATAGCTTCACACCTAAGTACTTACCAAGGTTAGTGGTTTTTCCTATCCCGACAATGCTAGTAATGCAATCTTGCATGTGCACGTGTGTTTTAGGTGAGAAGTAAATCCTAGAATTAGCCAAATTTACTCTAAGTCCGTACGCATGGCAGAATTGTTTGATGACTCAAGAGACCGTATAAGCATTCTTGAGGGTGGCTTAGCTCATACGGATAACATCATCAACAAACATCAAGTGGGATAGGTAGGTCCTCCACGAGTACAGGCAACCGGGTCCCAGTCCCTATTCTCCACTGCCTAGTCAATAAGATAGCCAAGTCTTTCCATACAAAGTGTGAAGAGGTAGGGGGAAATAGGGTCGCCTTGTCTTAAACCACACAAAGTGTTAATGGGATCAAGCGGTTCCCCATTCCAAAGAATGCGGGGTTTGACACAAGTGAAACATGACATAATAAGGTTCACTAAGCTCGGAGGGAAATCAAACAACTCAAGTGTTTCTCTTAAGAACCCCCAACTAACCTTGTCATAGGCTTTCTCCAAATCGATCTTAATAACCATACTACCCCTAGTGCTCATGGACTTGTTAAGAGTATGAAGGAGCTCTTGCATGATCAAAATGTTATCGTGCGTGCTACGCTTGGGAATGAAGCTACTCTGGAGGGGTCTAACAATGGAGCTAATCATAGGCTTAAGTCTTAGCATGATAGTCTTTGTGATGATCTTGAGTAGAACATTACAAAGAGCTATCAGCCTAAACTCAGAACGGACCGAAGGACAAGGCACTTTAGGGATTAGGGTAATGAAGCAATCTTCTAAGGCCATAAGGACAGCCCCACGATTAAAGCAATCGCCCACCAACTTCAGTACCAAAGCCCCGACAATTTCCCAAAAGGTTTGGTAGAAGAATGCTTGACAACCATCAGGACCTGGAGCTTTATAAGGGTGCATCGATTTGACCACCCTTAAAACCTCCTCTTCGGAAGTGCTAGCACCCAATAGAGTTTAGAAATGGTTTGGGATAGATTTCTGAAATGGGCTCCGATGTAAAGTCTAAGAAATCATGCCTTCACTGCTCAAAAAAAGGTTGCTAAAATAATCATGCACATGACTACGTATAATGTCCTTGTTAGTGTGCCAAGTTCCATCAATCTTGAGAGCATAGACCTTATTCTTCCTCCTTCTACTTAAGGTAGAGAGGTGGAAGAACCTTGTGTTTTTATCACCAAATTGGAGCCAATTAATTCTAGATTTTTGAAACTAGAGCAATTCCTCTTGGTGAAGGAGTATGTTATAGTCGCAAATAAGTTTTTTTTCAAGGTCTTGAAGAAAAAAACTTTCATGCAAAGCAAGTTTCTTTTGTATCCCCTCAATTCTAGCTGCAAATTTTCTTTTCTTATGAAAAATGTTACCGAAAATAGTTTTATTCCACTTATTCATAGTCCTAGGTAGATTAGATAAAGCAGTGAGAATATCATCATCCTTACCCCACACATTAGTGATTTGGTTAACACAGTCAGGGTGTGCAGTCCAAGCTAACTCAAACCAGAAAGGCTTGTTAATAGGAACGGGTTCGATGCCATCGCAAAGGGTTAGGATGGGGTGGTGATCAGAATGCAGGCGGGGCAAAATCAAGACCATACCTTCGGGAAACTGTAACCTCCATTCATCATTAATCAATGATCGATCGAGCCGTGCCTTAATCAAATTTCTGCCCCCTCTTTTATTTGTCCAAGTAAACTTAGGGCCTTGAAATCATAAGTCTGATCGGTGAAATTTTTATTTGAATGCTATGTCTCTCAAATCAAGATCTTCTAAATATTTAAATTTTCCAGATATTGAAAATATGAAAGAAAACAAAATTAAGTGATCCCAGATTTATTTCTCTTATTCTCTTTTTCAAAATTAAAACTATAAAACACTATTTAATTTCGTATGAGCATAGTAGTTTGTAGAAGTACCAAAAATAGTAAGAGTTTATGCGACAAGTGCTTTAAAAGGAAACATTAGATTCTCATATATATATATATATATATCTTTTTCGTACAAGGCAAGTAAAGATTAGGTTCTGATAGCTACAAGCGCATCGAGCACATATAAAACGTAAAATGGAGTTTAAATCAAAATTTTATTGGAATGTACTTTTTATAATATTATGTATGTTGTCGAAATATTTCTCAATATATGGTGACTAGAATTATTGTTTTGATTGTTATCATTGACATTTAATAATACTTATATAGTGACAACTTGGTAACAAAAGAATTTGTTAGTGCGGTTTTGTAATAAGATCCATCTTTACTAAATTGTCACCATATATGAGTTACTAATGATCAATGTTATCATTATAGACATTATGTAAATTAATTCTCGTAACAAAATATATAAATTCCTTTCTAATGTATCTAATTAATGATGAATTTCTTTTATTATCACTTGTTATATTTTCTTGAAATTTTGAGTCGAATGCTTTCTGGATTAATCAAAATTTTTAAATTTCGATACACGAAAACAATGAAAGGCCAAATAATTAGATCCAAATTTATTACTCTAAGTATCCAAGAAAGAAAAAGTCATTTCCGATAAGTATCGAAGATGTAACGAAATCAGCAAAATAGAATTTATGCAACAAGTGCTACAAAAGGAAAAAATAGATTCTCATATTGCTTTTAATTCCTTGGTAGACAAGGCAAAAAGTTAGATTCTGATATCTACAATCAATTAGAGCACCGATAAAATGAGAAAAAATGAAAAAAAAAAATCAGTGAAAAACAGTTGTTTGGATTAGATGGTAATATCTTATTTAATTCCCTTTGCTTTTCTAGACATGGGTGTCCCAAGAAATGATTGGTTGTCAACCTCAAAATAGAAATCCAAGATAGGTTGTATGATTACCCTATGATGCAGGACGGCTGTTCACTTTCACTTGACCGCATGGTATCTTGAAACCTCTTTGGGGGGGGTAGGAATGGAAACGGAGTTAGAAATTATCGTTTGGAGGGAAAGAAAACGAGATTAAATTTTTATAAAATATTAAAAATATATTTTATTATTTCAAAGGAAAATTTTAAATTTTTTATTAAAAAATACATGTAAAATGTAGTTTGATCTGAATTTGAGGGGGCAATCGCATTCGCCAACCCCACCACTGCCTATGATTGAATTACTTTATCCATTCACTATTGGAAAAAAGCCATTAGTTTTGAGCATATGAAGCAAGGCATTTATATATGGATAAGCATATGTAAAGATGAGTGTAGGATTACCCATCATAAAAAAAAAAACAAAAAAAAAAAAGAAGAAAAAGAAAAGTAAAGATGAGTTTACGAAGTTCGTCATTTCAGAAATTACTTTTGAAGAATAATTAAAAGCAAACTAAAAGCTTAAAGTACCTATTAACTATTTTCGGAAGGTGCGTACGGGTGCAATTTAAACAAAAAAAAATGTCAATCTTGGTAATTTTTCAAATTAATGTCTCATAATATATTAGAAGTTTTTTCTAGCTTTAATTAAAAATAAGTAAACATGCTTGAAAAATCCAAATCAAAAAATTATATTATACTTCTCATATTTTAGTTTGTATGCCATGCAATTTGCTTGTACAGTGCAAGAAAAAAAAATTAATGACATTATAAAAAGTGATAGTAGAAGAATTGTCATTAGTTATATATAGTTGGTGACGAGAGATTTTGTCTTATCACATGTAAAAATAATACCCACGGTGTCAATAGAAATCAAAATTATGTTCAAGTTGCCATAATTAACAATTATCGACATTCTTATAGGGCAAAAATACCAAAAAAAAAAAAAAAATATCTTACTATAAACTTGTAGTATTTTTTTTAATAGTTAGATTGTCATTATAGGGGTGGGTAAAAGAACATTTTTCATACTGTAACTTGGCATCTGTTCGATTTTGATACACTAAGTTGGGGAGTAGCAAATTTAGTACATTGTGTGGCAAAATAATGACAATTTGAATACAAATTTCGCAGAGTATTGTAATCTTGCCGGAAAGATGACTTGGCTCAAACGTGGCACAAAAATTGGGGATTTTATGAGTTTTGGCGTTAACTAGATATGTGACCCGGCACCATACAAAATGAAAAAATTAAAAGATCATTCAATTTAATTTGTCATGTATGTGGTTTGATCCTGAGTCTATTAAAAGTACACAGTTTAATTGGTTGGCAATTCAACCACTAGACCAATATATTAGTTGTTCATTTATGTACCAATAAAATATATAATCGTATTTCTTTAATTTATCTTTAAAAATTTATCAATTATACGAAATAACATATCATAAATAATTTTAGCAACATAATTATCCCACATAATACATCCAAAAATATAAAAGTGTCTAAATAAATATATTTAAATTCTTCTACGCAACACAATACTTATATTTATAATTAATATTCTTATATAAGTAAATTATGTAGATTATGTAGAAAACAAAAATATTTTTGTATGTATATTTTTCCAAAACTATTACCAAATATTTTATAAGTAGTTATTTATATATTGTTGTAGATATAAATATAATAAACAAATATAAATACATATGTTTTTAATGCCAATTACTTAGCTAAAATTATTTAATATTACTTATTTCAAAATTATATATGATATATTAATACAAATTAATTATGAAAAACCATGTATATTTGTTAAAATTTGTAGGCGTACGATAATATACATGATGGACATACAGCATGATAGAAGTTTTAGTCTGGCCTAGTGGTTAATTAAAAGTTGAAGTCGAAGAATTTCGGATTTTATCAACTCAATTTCAAGCCAAATTGAATTATGTTTTTAATGGTCTTGCACAGTGCCATGTCACACATCTAATAGGCGCCGTATCTGCAACTATGCCCTTTAAATTTCAAAAATTCCCAATTTTTCATGTGATTTTGGGAAATTGAACTTTTTCCGGCGAAATTTGTATTTAAATTGTCATTATTGCCGAACGCATTGTATTAAATGTGCCACCCCAACTTAGTGTATCAAAATTGACAAGAAGCTAATTTACTATATGAAAAATGTATTTTTTCCTATAGAGGTGTAACTAATTGTAAATAGCAGCCACTCAAAGTGCTAGTCAGTTTTGTCATTTTTAAATCATTTAGTGATAAAATGAGAATCATTATCGTCACTAAATAAATTCAATATAATTAGTGACAAGATAAAAGATATATATTGTCACTTTTTACATATTATTGACGATTTCATATGACTGGTTTATATTTTGTCACTAATTAATACTGCTTTTCTTATCATGCTACCACGCGTATTTAAGGTGTCATACATATTACAATACTCTATATCGTAGTTTTTTTCTTTGTTTGATCAACATACTAATATAGTAGTTGCGCGAGCACCTTTATAGTTAATTAACTAGCTAATAGAGAAATATTTCATAAATATTAGAATCTTGTCTTTGCTTTTGCATGTCGAAAAAGTTAAAGCGTCTACAAATTTTATCCTTTCAACTTTTTTTTAGAATAAATTTAAGTTAAAGCTTCAATTCAATTATATATATCATCCTTGTGAGTTACTCATCACAATACGAACAATTACACAACCCCTCGAGCACCTATAAATACGTGCACTGGGTCTTCAATTTTGTGCAAGCCACAAACACTCAATTGAGCTAAAAAAAAAAAAAAATCGTTTAGGTTTTCTTTTTCTGTGTTATCTATCAATATGGCACCAGCACAAACAAAAGTTCCAGCGACAGAAGTTAAGACTGAATATAGTGATATCACTTGCAACGATTTCCCTAAGGATTTCATTTTCGGAACTGGCACTGCTGCTTATCAGGTCTGTGTTATTAATTATTAATGTTTATCGATTTTTCGAGCTCAATAAAGATTTAATTCTTGTGAATTAATCGTGTATATATGTACTTATATATGTTTTCGTGACGGTTTTGCTGTTTTCTTTCACTTCTTCAGCACGAAGGGGGCGCTACTACTGGTGGAAGAGGCATCAGTGTGTGGGATGTTTTCACCTTGAGGACCCCTGGTCTCTCTCTCTCTCTCTCTTTCTCTCTCTCACTGTCTCTGTCTCTCTCTCTCTCTCTCTCTCTCTATATATATATATATATATATATGCATGCATGCATGTATATATGTACGCAAATATATTTGATTTTTGTGTCTGTGCGACGCATGCCCAATTACGTGCAAGAATGTGTAATGTAGTCCAAGCACATTTCATTTATTATTATTATTATTATTATTATTATTATTATTATTATAAGTTTCAAGCACATTTTACTTACATATTGTTCATAATTAACACAATACTGTGGGGGACAGGCAATATCACTGATGGATCCAATGGAAATATAGCTGTTGATATGTATAACAAATACGAGGTAATTTATCTTTCTGTATTTATACTGGCTTAGTTTTAATCTATGACATAAAACTTTAAGCTACATTTTTTTTATTTGGCAAGAACAAATTTTGAAGAAAAATTTACACATTATTCTCATATATTTGTTTTTAATTATTCTGCAGGACGATATCAAGATGATGAAGAGTATGGGTTTCGATGCCTACAGATTTTCCATCTCATGGCCGAGAATATTGCCTGGTAATTCGAAAAAACAAAAAAAAAACAAAGACTATAATTGATGTGTTTAACTTAGAAAAAAAAGCTAATAATTTAATTTTTCAACCCAAATATTATTATATTGGCCATATATATATATATATATATATATATATATATGCAATAGATAATTAATTTAATTTATTTTTCTTGTGTGTTATTAGGTGGAAAGATTTGCCTTGGCGTCAACAGAGAAGGAATCGACTACTATAACAAACTCATCAACTGCCTCATTCACCACAGTACGATTTGAACTTTATATAATACTCCCCTTTTCATTTTGTTAAAATTTCGTTTAAAATCACTTTTAAAATTGATTTATTTGGATATATATATATGTAGAAATATATATACATACGTACATACACATATACGTCATTACGTTGAATGAGACTTATTAAATATATAATTGAGTTCGTTTGTAGAATTGATTAAATATTTTAAATATATATACATATATCTTTATATATATGTTTATGATACTAATTCACAAAGAGGAAACTATATCACATGCAGAGATTACGCCCTATGTGACTTTGTTTCACTGGGATCTTCCTTACACATTGGAACAAGAGTACGAGGGTTTTTTGTGCGAAGACATAGTGTAAGCAACTCCATTTAGCCTCTATCATCTAATTTTGTTTCTTTGCGATAATTTTTCCTTTTTGTATGGTTTATTTTTCCTCCAAGATTAATTATAAGCAAGCACAATACACATTATTTATTTCCTCCAAAATCAACATTAAGTTGACATGTAACGGGCAAGTGCTCACACGTGCTTGCTCCATTAAATAATTGATGGAAAGTGGAAAAAGTCCCGAAATTGCTTAAAAATAGAATTTGTGAGACTAAAATTGAGAAAAGTAAAACAAGTATGATTAAAATTGAATTAAGGCATATTTATGGGACAAAAATTGTAATTAACCGGTAAAATTGCTTAGGTATAGCAATTAGTCGTTTGTGTAGAGTCTATTGGCATATCAAAATCAAATTTAACATATTGGCAAATTAATTTCTACATTGTGGGTATTAAAAAAAAACAGGAAAGATTTCCGCGAGTTTGCGGATCTGTGCTTCTGGGAATTCGGCGACAGGGTGAAACACTGGTTCACGTTTAATGAGCCATGGACATACTGCTACCGTGGATACGTCGACCGAAATTTCCCACCTACCGAAGTCATTGTTGCTCCAAAAGCCGATTCCGGCTACGAGGCCGCCGGTGCCGGTGCTGTCACTGGTGCTGCTAATTTAGCTCATCAAATCACTGGTGCCGGTGCCGGTGCTGTCACTGGTGCTGCCAATTTAGCTCATCAAATCACTGGTGCCGGTGCCCATGCTTTCACTGGCAAATTGTCAGTTCCAGCCATTGTCCCCAAAAGCCTGGTACCGGTATATGATTCCTCTGTCTCCGCTAATTTAGCTGAAATCACTCAAAATCTCCTTGCTCTGACTCAATCTCACGAAGAATCTGAGAGGATCATGGACATTTGCAACAGAGCTATGGGGAAGAACAAAAAGTGTTTCAACTCTTACAGGTGTGGCAATTTCAGTGCTCCTGTCGAAGATCCGACCGCAACGATCGCGTCGAAAATGATGTTGAGGGCGTCGTTGATTTCTGGTGATCGTAAATATTCTCAGGTTGATAATTCCATGCCAGAAGAGGATAAAGAAGCGTTTATCGCCGCAAAATACATGCTTCTCGCTCATGCCGCAGCTGTTGAGTTGTACAAGACAAAATATCAGGTGTGTGTATGTGTTTGTGTATGTGTGTGTGTGTATTTTGAAAGAGATTGTTTGCTGGCACGGTTCATCAGAACGCCGCGGTAACGGTCGGAACTGAACCGAAATGTCGGCCTCTATTCCGCTGTTTTGGTGTTTGTCGCGGCAGACGTGTTGCAACGTTATAATGGCCTTCCGCTGTGTGTTTGCTCGTCGCGGCAATGTAACACGTGGAATGGCCAGAACGGAACGTTGTGACGCTCGGAAATATTCTGTGTCATTTTCATCCGGTTTACCAAGCCAGGCATGGCTAATGATATAACACGCCGAAAGTGACTTGTGAATCTGGCCAATGGACGAGTTTTGGCTCATTCCAATGATCTAAAGAGCTTCCATCTCTCCTTCTTGCCAAGTACAATGACAGACGAGCAGGCTTCGAGTCGACTGGTTCACTCACATCGAAATGGAAAGGAATAAAAGAAAAAGATTATCTTGACTAACTATAGAGAAATTTTCATTTACATATTAAACTTTAAAATATGTATAACGGCCACAACCGTCCCGTGACATTGCAACGGAACTAGAATGGTAGCCTCCGTTCCATTCCCCGCGGCCGTTACAGCAAACCATGTTTGCTCGTTCTCCAACTACTCTCCTATGGAGCTCGAACCGACGAGTGTGTGTGTGTTTAGAATTTATATTTGTTGAATTAAGAACATGCATATCTAATAAACATTGATCTAAAATGGACTTTTTCAAATATATATTGTAGAAACATCAAAAAGGGCAGATAGGGATAACGCTTGTTTCCCACTGGTTTGAGCCTAAATTTAACAAGAAGCAAGACGAAGAAGCTGCGAGAAGGGCCCTTGATTTTATGCTTGGATGGTAAGCATATTTCAATTTTTATTATGCATTTATAATATTTGAACAACTATATAATTAATATTTTAATGATGATATTAATTCAATATTTTCCAGGTTTTTGGATCCTGTATTATTTGGTCGATATCCAAAAAATATGGAAAAATATGTTCCTCGAGAAGCACAATTTTCGGCCGAAGAAACTGAAATGCTCAAAAAACACAAGATTGATTTTCTGGGTTTGAACTATTACACAGCCAGATATGTGAAAAATGTTCCCAATCCTGAGAACAAATATCAACATGCCTACAAGAAATATCAGTTTGCTACTCAATATCGTAAGCACTTTTTTTTTTCCAACACTCATTCACACGGAAGGTCTCGAACTTAGCACCTCTTTCGTGCTGAGTTTAAGCCCCCCACCACTGAGCTAATCACCTAGTGACACAGTACATTAAGCACTCGACAACTGACATATTTTTTCCCTTCTTTGACAGAGAACAAAAATAAGAAGCCCATTGGCGAAGCGGTAAGATTTCGCTTTCGCATGTTTTATTTATTTATTTTAATTAGTGACTATATTATTTTTTGGGATCTAAAATTCTATTAATCATCAGTTTCTTGATTTGATATATTTTAGCCTGGAGCAAAGTGGTTGAACATAGTTCCATGGGGAATTAAGAAGCTCTTGAAAAAAGTTAATGAATTGTACAACAACACCACTTACAAGCTCCCTCCAGTATTCATTACTGAAAATGGTACTTTTTCTTAATCGCCAACTGATAAATACACCACTTTTTTGAATTTCAAGTGTAATTATTAGGGTTAATGACAAGTTATATTTGCATGAATTCAATTGTGTTTAGGAATGGCTGACGTGAGCAATCACAAGCTTACTGCTTATAATGCTTGTGTTGACAAAAAGAGGGTGAGATATTTCCAAGACCATCTTGGAAACATATTGGATGCCATGAAGTAAGTTCTTTAAGCAAATTGTGTGTGTGTGCGTGTGTCAATATATATATATATATATATATATATATCTTGGTAATTTAGCTAAAATCTATCAATTTATATAGGGAAACGAAGATGCCGATAAAGGGTTACTTTGCATGGTCGTGGTCCGATAATTTCGAGTGGACTGACGGATACACTTACAGATTCGGTATCATTTATATAGACTACATGAACCATCTCAAAAGACACCCAAAAGATTCGGCTATGTGGTTCGCTCATTTTCTGGTCAAGGAGGATGAAAAGCCCGACGATGAAGAGGATACGGATACGGAACTCGAGTAAAAAGTTTGAGAGCTATGGAAGACTGAGTACTACTCCAATGTATTAAGTTTGAAATTTGGCTTGAACTATGTTATATGTGTGTGTTTGGTTTGAGAATGAATAATGTAATGTGTGTCTGGTTTGGAAGACATATGTAGTGTGTGTATGCGTGTGGTTTGAGCTTGAATAAATGGTGGAGCTCCATACAGAGAATGTCCACCAGCATTGTACTCAGTCTTTTTAGCTTGTGATATGATCACTATATGGAATAAAAAGTCCTCCATTATATGAAGAAAAGACTGTTGTACTTGTTTATTCTTGTCTTTACCAAATTTGAACTGAGCAACTTGTTCAAGTACACACACACACACACACACATATATATATATATATATCAATTTTACACAACAATATTGAACATAGTTTTAGATAGGAAAAATCATAATTTTAAGATGGTATGTTGCACACTTTTTCAATCTAGGACTCCAATTTTTTTCATTTTAATTTTAGGACTCGAGTTTAACTATGTTTGACACATCTAGAACTTTTTACCTCAAATTGTGAGATTTAGCCTGAAATTGGATGAATTCAACTGGAGTTTTAATTTTTTCTCCTTCCGATAGTCCTTTTACTATTCTAAAATGACGTGTCAATGATACCAATTTATTATGCTACCGACTACAAATTTCGGCTGAATTTGTTCAATTTTCAACAAAATCCTAAATGTGTCAAACATGAGTAAATTTGAATCCTAAAATTAAAATAAAACAATTAGAGTCTTAAATTGAAAAAATATGCAATATACGATTCTAAAATTATAATTTTGCCATTTTAGATACTCGAGAAAATAAAAGCCTTATAACTGAGAGCAATTAGAATACACTGTCATCAATTCTAAATATTTTATGATCACGATATATATATATATATATAAAAGGATATAACACAATTAATCCATCAAAAAAAAAAAAGATAAAACACAATTGACCTAATGCAACTCAATTCAACCCATATACGCAAGCATTTCTAGTTTCTAAGGATTGTAAACACAATTAGTAAAGTTCAATTCGAGTTTAATGAGAGTACCAAAATAAGTGGCGTACGGGTTCTCCTTCTTGGCGGCGCCACCAGCGAAGGTAAACCACCACCGGAAACCTCCGCACGCCGCCGCTGGTTCCCACATCTGAGCTCCTATTCTAGTGGCATCTCCAGCAACCGCATTTGCTATCGCTTCAAATGATGGTGTTTCGAGGTGGGTGTTGCGGGGAAGTATATATAAAACGACGGCGTTTCGAGGTGGGTGTTTGAGGGGAAGTATAATAGTAAAATTAAAAATAAAAATTGGCAGCGAAAAATAGAAAGACGGCGTTGCCGAGGATCAAAACCTGGGTCACCCCAAGTGATAGGCGAGAATACTCACCATTATACTACAACCACTTGATGTTGATTGTTTTGTTTAGTACAACTAATTATGTTTACATCTAATTATTATAATTTTGATTAAAGTTACAATAAAACCAAATAAAAGACTTGTATATAATTTTAACTGTTCAATATTAAAAAATGATTTGGAGCATTATTATCTGAAAGAAAAAAAAAACTTTGAGTAATTTCTATCAGAGGTTAATATGATTACACCCATACATACATGTAAAAAAGAAAAAGGAAACAACTTTGAAAATAATCCTCACATAGAATCATCTCCATCTCCCTCGCTACCCTTCTCATCCTTGTTGCCTTCGTCTCCTCTCAATTCCTCTCCGTCGCTGCTCTTCTCCTGAATCCTCTCCCTCATCTCCTCCCTACTCGTCTCCCTCATCTCCTCCCAACTCCTATCCCTTATCTCCTCCCAATTCATCTCCCTTCTCCTCGTCTCCCTCGTCTCCTCCTGACTCCTCATCTTCTCTTTCTCGTAGGAAACTATCTAGAAAAATTCTATTTGTTTTTTGTAGGTGAATTGGTGATACGTTGGTAATCCGTACGAAACTATCTAGAAAAAACTATCTAGTAAAATTTCGTTTGTTTTTTGTAGGTGATATTGGTGATCCGTTAGTAATCCATAGGAAACTATCTAGCAAAATTCCGTTTATCTTTCATAGTTGATCGATTGGTAAAAAATATTCCGTAGGAACATATCTTTATGTATATCCCTAGGTTTTTCGTAGATAAGCCGTAGGTGCTTTTTTCGTTGATTCTCTTCAGGTAATCTGTTGGTAAATCAGGGTCAAAGCTTCCTTTGGTTTCCGTTGGTAATTCCCTAACAAAAGCTTATCGACAACACATTTTCTGATGGAATCCTTTCCGTAGGCTTTACGTTGATTTTCAGTAGGAAAAACATAAAAAAACGACGGATTTCGTAGGTTTCAACTGTTTTCTTGTATTGAACAGAATTGGAATGCCAGCTTGCGTTCCGCTATTCCAGAGTTAGTCAAGAGTAGAGGTGTTGCGGCGTTATAAACTCCTGCCACCGTTCCTTTATATTTCATCGCGTCAATAGAACGGTCAAAATAGTGTTCGACAACACCCATAATAGCATTAATAAAATAAAATAAAGTAGCGATCGACATCATCCATAATCTAAAACAACATCAAAAGAAGTTCCAAAATAGTAGTAACAATATCAGAAGTAGTTCCAGAACAGTAGCAAACTTTTCGGTCACGAATTAACTACAAAAAAAAAAAAAAAAAAGGATAATGGTCAGTTGGAGATTCATCATACAAATTACAAAAGAACTCTCAAATGCAAATTACAAATATAAATTCTGTAATGTAAATGCAAGTTATAAATATAAAATCTATAATGTAGTGTCTAAAGTTTACAACCAAGAAAAAGAATCTAAGTATATCATTCTATTGAGAAAGTTCATAAGCACCAGATTAACTTAACATAAACATCAGATTAATTTAACATAAATATGTAAACATAAATATCAAATTAATAAAGCTCATAAGCACCAGATTAACTTAGCAAAAATATCAGATTAATTAACATAAATATGTAAAAATAAATATCAAATTAATAAAGTTCATAAGTACAAGATTAATTTAACATAAATATCATATTAATTTAACATAAATACATGGAATAATTAATTGTCGAATCAAACTTTATTTAAGGAGACCAACATCTCCTTTCTTAGATCCAGCAGTAATCCTAAAGAAATTACAACCAACCAACAAAAAAATAAAAAATAAAAACAACACATAATGATAATAATTAATTACACCCATATATATACGTAAAAAAGAACAAGGAAAGAACTTTGAAAACAAACCACACATAGAATCATCTCCATCTCCCTCACTGCACTTCTCATTCTTGTGGCTCTCATCTCCTCTCGATTCCTCTCCGACACTACTCTCCTTCTGAATCCTCTCCCTCATCTCCTCCCTTCTCATCTCCCTTATCTCCTCTCAACTCCTATCCCTTATCTCCTCCCTCATCATCTCCCTCCTCCTTGTCTCCATCATCTCCTCCTGACTCCTCGCCTTCTCTTCCTCATAGAAAACTATTTAGCAAAATTCTGTTTGTTTTCCATGGGTGATATTGGTGATCCGTTGGGAATCCGTACAAAACTATCTAGCAAAAACTATCTAGTAAAATTCCGTTTGTTTTTACGTAGGTGATATTGGTGATCCGTTGGTAATTCGTAGGAAACTATCTAGCAAAATTTCGTTTGTTTTCCATAGGTGATCGGTTGGTAAAAAACACTATGTAGAGAAGTTTCTCTATATATATCCCTAGGTTTTCCGTAGATAAGCTGTAGCTGCTTTTTCCGTCGGTTTTTCGTAGGTAATCCGTTAGTGAATCAGGGTCGAAACTTTCGTTTCTTTTCCGTTGGTAATTCCCAAACAAAAGCTCACTGACAACATTTTTCAGATGGAATCCTTTTCGTAGGTTTTTTGTCAATTTTCTGTAGGAAAAAATAAAAAAACGACGGATTTCGTAGGTTAATGTCGATAAACAGATTTAATTAATGGTAAAATATAAAATGTTGTCGTTCAATACATTAAATTAATAACATTTTTATACTATCATTTTAATATTTTATTATTTCTTTTTCTGGTATGGACTGAGCTATTCCCATTACACATGATAAAGAGAAAATAATTAACAAGTGCGTAAACAAGAAAATATTTGTAAAAAGTTGAATCGAAAAATTCTAAATCTACCCATTGAGTTTGTGCCTATAAATAGGTGAAGTGGCTTTCAATTTTGTTCAAGCCATAAAAAACCCGTAATTAATTGAGCAATTATATATAGTTATATATCCATATATTGTAAGAGGGAAAAAAAAAAGTGTTCGTTTAAATTCCTCTAAGAGCCTCACAATGGCCGGGAATAGTTAGAAAGAGGCTCCTGCAGTGCCATTAACACATGAAGTTGGGCCTCAATACACTAATATCACTCGTAACAATTTCCCTGATAAATTTGTTTTCAGAACTGGTACCGCTGCTTACCAGGTTTGTTATGTATCCATAATATATATATGTGTGTGTGTGTGTGTTACGCATTATGATTTTATGTTCTCGTGCATGGTTTAGCTTTTGTTTCTTGGATTAATTTAATTTCTTCAGGCTGAAGGAGCTGCTGCTAAAGGTGGTAGAGGCCTCAGTGTGTGCGATGTTTTCACCTTGACCGTTCCTGGTCTCTCTCTCTCTCTCTCTCTCTCTCTCTTTCTCTCTCTCTCTCGTATATATATATATATTTGTGTGTGTGTGTGTGTGTGTGTGTGCGTGCTTGATGCTTATGAACGAATTATATATTATGGTTGACAGGCAGTATTGCTGATGGATCCAATGGAAATGTGGCTGTTGATAACATATATAAGGTAATTTAGTTATCCATAGCAACAATGATAAATTTTAAAAAAAAATGGTTAGACAAAGAGAATTAAAGAACGTTTAACCAGACACTTAACAGGGGGAAAGAAAGACATTTTTCGTAAGATGGTCTCTTTTCGATTTTGATATACTAAGTTAGAAGTAGCAAATTTAATACACCATCCAAAAATAATGACAACTTGGAAACAAATTTTGTCGGAAAAGTCCAATTTGAAAAACCTCCCACCAGAGAAGCCAAGATTACACAAACTTAATAATCCCGGACATAAATATATATATATTGAGCAACATAATGAATAAAAGCTTATTCCAATAAAAATAAATATTTATGTAACAAGACAATTTTTTTGGTTACCTAATGTGTATATTTGGTGATAACTATTACATTTCACTAAAATATTGTTACTAACATCCTTTTTTTTTTTTTTCCCCTTGTAGTGATTTGGACAGAAAAGTTGCTCAAGGTCATCCGAGGCTAGACTTAAGGGGTTATTTCGTCTGGTCATGGTGTGATAATTTTGAATGGACTGGCGGATATACTTACAGATTCGGCATTAATTATATAGACTACATGAATAATTTCAGACGATGCCCAAAAAATTCAGCTCTTTGGTTCTCTAAGTTTCTAGCCAAGAACCTAAGCTATAGAAGAGAGAAAAAGCCTAGAGAAGTTTGTGAGCTATGGAAGACTTGATCGCCCGTGTTATTATAAATATAAGTTCGCAATTTGTGTGTGTGTGTGTGTGTATTTGTTTGAGCATGATCATAGTGTACTGTCTCTCTGTGTGTATGTATGTGGTTTGAGCATCAATAATGTAATGTGCGAGTTTGATTTGAGCCTGAATAAAATGGTGGAGCTCCACGGGGATCCAATGCCCACCACTACTCATGTACTTATCCTTTTAGCTTAAACGATATGTTCTTTTGATGTGAGCTAGACAATATATATATATATATAATATGTGTGAGTGTGTGTGTGCATGCATATATACATATGTTTCTATATTAAGAAATGAATCATCTCATCCACATCGAAGCTATACATATTATTCAAAAGGAAGCGTGCAAATAAATAAGTTCTGCTTCAAAAGGAATCATCAATAAAGACAAATATTAATACGATCGATAATTGTTAATTAAGATATATTAGCTGCAAATCAATCTTGCCAGCCTTCACTTTTCCAATATCAATAAATTAAATTATCTGAAAAACGAAAAATGAAAATTTTTACAAGCCCTAAGTAGGTTCATCTAACATAATAAATTCAAACATACTTTATTTATTTATTTGCCAATTTTAAAAGTAACACTGAAAATATGGTCGAGAACAAGCACGAAATATTTCGGACTTGTATATTTATGCTCAAAAGTAACCAAACTGCAAATAGAGTACAAAATTTTCAAATCTAACATAGAAATCACAAACTTTTTTTGGGTTTTTTCTCCATATCCTCTTTATTTCGAACCAAAAACTTAGAGAACCACACGGCTGAATATTTCGGTTGTCGTCTGAGATGATTCATGTAGTCTATATAATTAATACCGAATCTATAACTATATCCTTCAGTCCATTCAAAATTGTCGGTCCACGACCATGCAAAGTAACCATTTACTTTCACATCTTCTCTGCAATTAATCACCACAGCTATATATTAAAATTTAGCTAAATAACCGAGCTAAGTGTAAATTTAAATTAAAATAATATTTTGCGATAAATTTTGAAGAATTTTTGTTCATTCAGAAAAAAAAATTGTGTTTAATGATCGATCTTACTTATTCATCGCGTCTAGAATATTTCCAAGATGATCACGATAATACTTCACCCTTATCTTGTCGACACAAGCTTCATTAGCAGTAAGCTTGTGATCATTTTTTTCAGCAACTCCTAAACACAATTCATGATTTGTCATTAAACCTAACAATAATTTCACTTTGTTGTCTAAAAAATGTATTTATTTAGCAATTGGAGATTGAAAGTTACCGTTTTCTGTAATGTATATAGCCCGGAGATTGTACAAATCGTTTATTTTTTTCAAAAGCTTGTAAATTCCCCACGGGACTATGTACAACCACCATAAATCAGTCTAAATATCAAATGAGAAACAATTAGTGACTAATGAACAAAAAAATCAATTAATTTATATAGAAATATATATATACACACACACACACACACACAAATTAAAGACGCAATGAGCGAAAGGGAAAATTTTACCGGTTCACCAATGAGCTCGTCAAATTTGTTTCTCTCTATAGGAAACAAAACAAAATAAATCATGAATTTATATAAGTTTAAGTTTATATTATTCAAAAACGAACACAAATCAAAAAATTCAGGCATGTTTTTAATTAATTAGAACTTAATTACCTGTAATACGTGCATGCTGATATTTGTAGTAGGCTTCTTCAGCATCAGGATTGGGATCATTTTCAGCATATCTGGCTGTGTAATAATTTAAACCTAAAAAGTCAATTTTGTATTTCTTGAATTTTTTGGACTCATCTTGTGAAAATTGTGCTTCACGAGGAACAATTTTTTTCATATTTTCCGGATATTGACCAATCAATATAGGCTCCAAAAACCTGAAATGAAGCCACATTATCATTAAAAATAAAATTTTGCTAGTTGCTAGAATATACATATATATATATGGTTAATAAAGAAAAAGAAATTATAAGTATGCTCACCATCCCAACATAAAATCGAGAGCCCTTTTCGCAGCTTTTTTATCTTCATCGTTTGCAGAGTCATAAGGTTCAAACCAATGGGAGACTAGCGTTATCCCTATCTTGCCTTTTTGATGTCCCTAAAGTTTAAAATTCAATTTCAGCATATAAAAGAAAATTTACTCAATCTATTAGTTATTACTATATTATATGTATATATAAGATATAAATCGAACCTGAAATTTTGTTTGATATGATTCCACTGCAGCTAAATGAGCAAGGAGCATGTTTTGTGCCACAATAAATACTTGTTTTTCTTCACTTGACATGGACTCATTGCCATAAATATTGCTTTTCTCCGAGGGTATGCTCGTGGTTACAACATTTTTAGTAATGAAATTACTAGTCCCTCTATAGGGTATGAAACACTTTTTGATTTTGTTAGCAGCTCTATTGGAAATGAGTTCCACAATTTCGTCAACTGAATCTGAAGGTAAACCCGAAAGTAGGGTTTTAACTTTGTCAGTAAATTCGACTAAAGCTAAGGAATTATTTGAATTAGCAGCTCCATCACCAACACCAGCACTGGTACCGTCAGACTCTTTACTGGGTGGAAAACTGCGTTCGACATATCCACGAACGCAGTATGTCCATGGCTCATTTAGTGTCATCCAATGTTTCACCCGATCGCCAAACTCCCAAAAGCACAATTCCGCAAATTCAAGAAAATCGTGCCTGTCATATATCCATTGGTTTTTCGTTAAGTTAAATATAGACGACTTATGTGCAAGAACTATGCAAAATTCAAAACATAAAACGAGAAGTTGAGTAAAAATTATATCAAATTAATGAATAACAACAAAAAATAAAAGTGAAATAGAAAAGTTAATCTAAAGAAAAATCGAATTGATTACACTATCTTGTCGCTCAGTAAACCACGATACTCTTTTTCCAGTGTGTAAGGAAGATCCCAATGAAAAAGAGTGACATAGGGTTCAATGCCTGCATTAGAATATTATACGCTCCCTCAGGAATTAATTATTAAAACACCCAAAAAAAATTATACCATAAATAACATATATACATAATTTCAATAATATGTAATATTTAGTTGGTTCTCTAGAAATAGATTAAAGTCTCCTTTCAAGTTGGAACTATAGTGCCCAAAATAGATTAAAGTAATTGTAACGATCAAGATTCTAATAAAAGAATGAAATTATATATATATATATAGAGAGAGAGAGAGAGAGAGTAGTCGCCACCAACCATGAGCAAGGAGGGTGTTGATCACATCATTATAGTAATCAATTCCTTCTTTATTGACACCAAGGCAAATTCGTCCACCTAATACAAAAATTATAATACATAAGAAATGCTTTAATTAGTTCGACACAATTTTGATATGATCGGCTGAAAAGAATAATCATATTCATATTAATTCTCCTTAATTTGGATCAATTTATCAAATTAAAAGTATAATAAATGTCATTAATTTTGTTGCTAACCAAATTCTAATCGCTCTTATAAGTCTTACCAGGCAATACTCTGGACCACGAAATCGAAAATCTGTAAGCATCGAAACCCATCCTCTTCATCATTTCAATATCTCCCTACAAGATAGTTAAAAATTACAAGTACAGATTGACAGTTTATATATAAAGCACCTTGCATTATAAAATTTGCGACTAATACGGATCTGACGCATGCAATTGTGTTTTTCTAGTAGTATGTATAGTGAATTATACGAAAAAATGTTCATCATATGTTTTGTATTGTACTATTATATAACTAGTAAGATAGTAAGACTTTATTGACAAATTAGTGTTACTATAAAGAATATTGAATTACCTTATATTTGTTATACATATCGACAGCTACATTTCCATTGGATCCATCAAGAATTTTGCCTGTCACCCACAATAATTAGTTCAAAGCAATAAGCAATAACAAATTAGTGACCACAGTATCCGTCATTAAGTTAATGATCGATTAAATGACCTTTGACTGTCACAAAAAAGCCTCGTGACTCATTGAAATTGGTGACGGACTAACAGAAAAACAATGCGGTGACTGATTCCAAACAGGACAGTCAATAATCCTAGTTAATCCATAAATGACAAGCCGTCACTAAATAATGTGTGTTGTGTATGTACATATATGTGTGCGTGTGTATATATATGTAGAGAGAGAGAGAGAGAGAGAGAGAGAGAGAAACCAGGCGTGGTCAAGGTGAAAACATCCCACACACTAGGTCCTCTACCACCTATAGCAGCACCTCCTTCATGCTGAAAAGATTAAACCAACAAGCAAAACCATGAGATTAACGTCTAATATTAAGTACTTTAATAAATCCATACACGATATTACGCATTTTTCTGTCTATGGATCATGGATGGATGACAAACCTGATAAGCAGCGGTGCCAGTTCCGAAAACAAAATCATCTGGAAAATCGTTACGAGTGATTTTGCAGTATTTAGTCTCGATTTCTGTTGCTGGTACTGTTTCTCGTGCCATCGTTCGACTTTTTGAAGAGAAGAAACAACTCATTTCCCACAATATACTAATTAATTTATATTTACACTCACGAGAATTATGGCTTGCACAAATTTTTGAAGAGTCTGCATATTTATAGGGGAATTTCTAATCGAGGGTTCAGTAATCATGCAGCTGGCAAATTGCATAGATGCACTTGTTATGTGACCGTAGTATATCCATTGGTGATATGTTATTCTTACAAGTCACTTTATTTAGAATATCCATTGATGATAAGTTATTCCTAAAAGGCTAAGTAAGTCTATACTAAAATAATGTTTTAGTACAATATTTATTTGAATAAATGAGCTAATAAGTTAAGACAAGCCGGCGTTAAACAGTAGCCATGTACAAGGTACTAATTATTGTCTTTACTTTTCCATGCACGATAGTAAAATATCATAAAGACAAAACAAAAATTAGTGAAGTCCTAAGTTGAGTGTTTTCTTTTTCTTTTTAGTTTTAATTATTCAGTTCTGATTCATTGGCCGATTAATCGGTAAGTGCAAAGGTGCATTATGAGAATGGTCCTCCGAAACCAATTGCTCAATTTATAACTCCATAATTCGAATCTTAAACATTGCTTAAGGGATCTTTCATTCCGCTAAATCAACTAAAAATTTATCTAAGTTGAGTGTTTTCAATATGATGGTATAATAGAGTCATGTAATGAATAGTTGATGAGAGGAAATCGAGAGTTTTACAATTTAATTAATAAATAAAATATTAAACGTATATACTTCAGTGGGCCAAGTAAAATTCCCTCAAATTGTATTTTACTATTATATGACCTTCCTAGACTTGATCAGGTAAATTCACAACTTCCCCGAAGGAACATATGAAGTTGAGTAGTTTGAGATAAAGAAAAGGCAAAAATGTAATTTTAGGACCTCATGTTGCCAAAATTTTACAGTTAGGACTATAACTTTCCTAGTTTCAATTTTAGGACATGAATTTAAGTGTTTTTAACACATTTAGGACATGATGCCTCGAATTGCGCAATTTGGTCTGAAAGATGACGTCATTTGACTGAATATGACGTCACACATCCCCTCAGAGTCGCCGGAGACATCAGATTCAGTCAAATGACGTCATCTTTCAGACCAAATTGCGTAATTCGAGGCATCATGTCCTGAATGTGTTAAAAACACTTAAATTCATGTCCTAAAATTGAAACTAGGAAAGTTATAGTCCTAAATGTAAAATTTTGGCAATATGAGGTCCTAAAATTGCATTTTTCCCTAAAGAAAATTGTATTTTGTGTTGATAAACTTTGTCATTGAAATTAAAATTCGTGGCAGACTACATGAGTAAAAAGAAAAGGAAAAAAGGTAATTTGATTCCGTTGATCAATTGAATAAGAATTACTTGTTTTTCTATAACATTAAAATATTCAATACATATTTTTAATGAAGTTTTATCTTAATAATAAAGTAGAGAAAAGTATTTTGAAATGTGGTTTATTTGAAACTACTTTAAATAACTTTCAGAAAAAGTCACTTATGAACTCTTTTTTAGCTTCTGCTTTAAAAGAAAAATAGCCAAACACAATTCTTTGCCACAAAAGGTTTTTTTGTTTCCCAAAAAAATAAGTATTTCTCTTTGAACAAAGAAAAATCCATCCAAATAGGTTTGAAGGTAAAGCTAAATAGGACACGAATCACAATATATATTTATATATATAAACTATTTGTGAAACAAAAACAAATATAATCAAATTTTGACGATGCAATTTTGATGATACTATTATAACAAAGACAAATTGTAAAACCCGAGCCATATTACCGTATTATTATTATCATTATTATTATTATTATTATTATTATTATTATTATTATTACTAATACTATTGGGATTATAATTTTAGTATTTCATTATTATTGCTATCTTTAATATTATTAATATTAGTTAAATTCTATTGCAATTAGGGATATTGGGCTATCTTATTAAGCCTAGGATTATTGGATTTATATTACTATCATGTTTGGGCTTGGATTTATTAGGCTAACTCTATTAAATTTGGAACTATTGGACTAATCCTTTTAGGGTTTGGTATTTGAATTATATATATATACACACACACAAAGACTAGACAAGAGAGAGAGAGGGAGAGCAGCGGCGGACTCCGTATTCCAAAGCAACGATTTGAGATTGAAAATTGTTGCAGCGATCGTTCAAAGCAAAATCCTTCACAAATTGTAAGCTTTTCTATATCATATTCTAATTACTCTTAGTAATCATTACTTGAGGTTAATTATAACATCATTACTCTAAGTAATCCCTCAGTGTCTTATTATTTAATGGTATGAGGTGATTGTAGGCATAAAACTATATTCTTACGGCATATGCATACATATATTTTTTTATTAGCAAGTGATCGGATTCTCGCATGTCCATATAAGTTCAAGTGGCACATGAATTTTTGTGTTAATTAATGATTTGGCCGATTAGCAAAGACATGCACCATAGTGTCTTAATATGTTTGCTTCAATTTTCTTGTAATCATTACAGTGGTGCAAATTACACTTGTTCCGGTCTGTGTGAGTGAGATTAGGCATAATGCTAATCTATTTAGTTAGGGATTAATTTAATTTCAGTGACCAACACGTGATTATAATTCCAAACACACACACATAAATATATATATATATATATAGGTAGATATAAAATAGTATGTGACTTGACCCTGTATACACAAGTTAGATGCTAACACCGTTTGGTTGCCTACATACTTACACATCTACCTCTCTCTATATATATACTCATCCGTATCTATACCATTTAATGAGTGTACATGATTACAATTTCATAAATTAATTTTGAGACTATAGATCATATATTCTGACTGACAAACCCCATTACGTTATTAGGTCCGAATAATCGTGATTAGGATTTGGCTTGTTAAGCCTCGACGATTGTAGAGATTTGAATAGACTCCGGTAAGTGGTTTCCTCTCTCTATTTATTTAATAAAAATAAGTTTTCCATAAAGTTATGTTTTCGTCGAAAAAGTTATTTTCATATATAAAAATGGATTTGAGCATGCTATTTTATGAGTTTTCTTGATGTAAAGCTAAAAGTTGTTTCATGTTGTGCTCTATGTGTATTTATGAACATGCTCCGAACACTTGGGATACTATTGGTAGGAACACGTTCCAAAATTTCCGACCGAGCTACGGGGTACAGTAGCAATTTCTGAACCCCTTAACGGGGTTATAGTTAAGGCCCTCCTACGGGTAATAATAGTAGTGTCCGAACCCACTTAACGGGGTTGTAGTTAAGGCCCTCCTACGGGTAATAATAGTAGTGTCCGAACCCACCTAACGGGGTTATAGTTAGGGCTTGATCAAGTTGGCCAATAGAAATTTCGAATGTTCACGAGCATAGATATATATAAATGAATTTGTTTGATTCTGTTTTGTTATCTGTTCCGTTACTTGAAAAGTGAAAAATATTAATTTTTAAATATTGTCTATGTGTGCAAAGTGTGATTTTAATGATATATATATACATATATATGTAACTTGCTCAAATTCGATAGAGGGTCAAGAGACCCCTTACTGGGCGAGTGCGCTCACACCACTAATAATTATTTTGCAGAGGATAGTGCCGAGAAAGGTGACGAGGAACAATTTTGGGGTTGGTGAGTGGATTGATGGAGTCCTCGTGTAGAGACTTTAGTTATAGTTATTTATTTTGAGGTTTTCATTTATGACTATCCATTAAGACTATTATATATTGGGTTTCGATTTATGTTTTTAGAACTAAAGATGTAATAGTTAGGATTATTATTTTATCCGCTGCGAGACTAAGGTTTTTGAATGAATATTTAATGGTTTTTAGTATGTTCTGATTTCCGTGGCTTGGTGTCTCTGAGTCCTTCGGGCTTAGGGGCATCGCCGTGCCGCGTCCCAGATTTGGGCGTGACACAAATTATGACAAAAAAATAGTGAACAATTTTAAACATAAATTTTGATGATGCAATATAGAAATTATAGGACGTTTCTATTGATATTTATAGGGTTCGAGTGAATTGTATAAAAAAAATAAATATCTTAAAATAGTCTTCCTCGTATAATTGACAAATTCTTATTTCTCATTAATCAAACAAGACCATATTACAAAATACAAACTATAAAAGGGTGATGAAGACCATAGAGATCCACAACTTATTCATACTCAAATCCAAAATCAAACACACTACATAATTATTCGTGCTCAAATGCACGCACACACATAGGACATAATTATTCAACACAAATTTCAGACCATTTCATGTACGTAAGAAAATATTGTTCTCCGTATTATAGCTCACAAACTCGTCTCGATTTTTGTCCCCTTATCTTCTTTAGGCAGCGACAACTCAGTCTCCGTACCGGTTATGGTCTTCTTCCCGTCACGGGCTAAAAACGGAATGAACCATTTAATAGCTGACATTTTCGGGTGCCTTTTGAGACGATTCATGTAGTCTACATAATTAATACCGAATCTGAAATTGTATCCATCCGTCCATTCAAAATTATCGCACCATGACCACACAAAGTAGCCCTTTACGTTCACCTTCTCTCTGCACGTTAAATCATGCACTATAATTAGATCATATTAAGGTTTGACTCAATAACCAACATATATATGTGAACATACAAGCATAGATATATATATATATATATATATATATATATATATATATGTGGGCGGAGTTAGAAACTTTTGTTTTGGGGGTGTGATCAAGTTCTTATAAAATAATAAATGGTTGGGGGGGGGGGGGGGCAGGGGTGGCCCGGCCCGCCAAAGCTATATTTTGTGTATTGTTTGTAAAATTTAGAATTTCACCCCTCAAGAAATAATAGAATGCCTATAATCTATAAATATTCATCAGTCTCATCCTCAAATAAAACTTTCTAACTTCGTTCTATATATATATACGCATTATATAGCAATAGTTTTTAGATATACTATTAAAATGTAGAACTTTGCTTGATAAAGATCTTACTTCTTCATCGCATCAAAAATATTTCCAAGATGCTCTCGGTGATAACTCAGCCTGTCCGAGTCTTGGCAAGCATCATTAGCAGTGTTCTTGTGATCGTTCTTATCAGCCATGCCTACACAAAATGAATGCAAAAAATTTTCATTATTAATTAAACCTAACAATCAATTAAACATTTAAAACACAAAATGATTTATTTAATTAGCATTTGGAGATTAATTAAAAACTAGTACATACCATTTTCGGTAATGTATATAGGCGGGAGCTTGTATTTGCTGTTGTTGTACAAATCATTTACTTTTTTCAGGAGACTTTGAATTCCCCATGGTACTATGTACAGCCACTCTAAATCAGTCTAAATATCAAATGACAAATTAGCAAATTAATCAATGATTAGTTATTGATCAAATCAATTAGTTTATCTATATTATTATATAAAAAAAAAGGCATTTTTGTGTCTAAAATGGCAGATTTTTTTTTACAATTTTACAAAAATTGCCCTTCAACTCTAAGTGAAATAAATAGAATTATATAAAATTATGGCTCATATTGAAAATTCCCATTAAATCAATTTAATTCGGATACCAAATTTTGATGTGTCAATTTTACCCTTTAAATTAATAAACACATGCAACAAAAAAGTAAATAAGAGTACAATATTGTAATATCACAATTCAATTTGAAAACTCATGTTTTCAATCCACTAACCACTTTCTCTAATTAAAATTACTTGATTTTTTTTTCTTTTTGTGTTTATTCTTTATCATGTAATTTTATTTCATATAATTATTTTATTTTAAATTATCATAATTTAATAAATTATTTCAAATAATTTTTAAAAAAAGTATTCTTATAAAATAAATTTAATAATATATTTATATTTTCATGCTAAAAAAAATTAAGTACTAAATTGAAATATATATTTTTTATATTTTGCACACACGTAGAGTGTGCGGTGTTGCTAGTATACCCCAAAAAAAATTGTATGTACGTATTCACTAACTAAGCACATAGACAAGCAAAAGGAAGTCTTACCGGCAGGCCAATCAGCTCATTTTTTTCGTTTTTCTCTGCAGATTAAAATTATAAAAATTAAAATATATATATAAAAAAAAATCAATTTATAAAATTTCATTTAATTCAAAAAAAGAAAAAAAAATGTGATGAGATTTACAAATATTTTCAAGAACTTACCCTTAATATCAACCCGCTGGTATTTGTAGTAGGCTTCTTCAACATCAGGATTGGGATCATTCTTAGCAAATCTGGCTGTGTAATAATTTAAACCAACAAAGCCAATCTTATACTTTTTGAATTTTTCGACGTCTTCCTTGGAAAATTTTGCTTTGGTCGGAATATAGGGTTTCATGTTGTCTGGATATTGACCAATTAATAGAGGTTCCAAAAACCTGAAAGAAAATTAACCACATCATGATTATATATATACACATATGTGTGTGTGTGCGTGCACCCGCGCATGTGGAGGTGGGAGGGGGGTTCACAATTTTGTATGATTTAGATTGATACTTAAGTTGTTATATTAAAGTCATTGCACGTTTGAATTTAGTATAAACCCTAACTTATCTATATTACAAGTTCTTAAAAAAATGATTAATAAATATATAGAGAGCAACAATAATAATAACAATAACAACAAAATTACGAATGCACTTACCATCCCAACATAAAATCGAGAGCCCTCCGCGCAGCTTCTTTGTCTTGATTACTTCTTTTTGAGTAAGGTTCATACCAATTGATGTTAAGTGCAATCCCAATCTTTCCATTTTGATTTGCCTAAGTTTAAATTGTCAAAGTCCACTTTAGCAAATGAAAGGAATATTTGATTAAACTGCTTAGTTACTAAATTCTTAATTGAACAAATATTTCAATTCTAGTCAACATAAAATATATGCAGTTCCTTCAATCACTAACAAACAAACAATCAATCCTACCTATCTAATAAAATCTGTCACAATACTTCTGTTAGTAAACAAGTTTGTGCTATAGATAGATAGATAGATAGATATATATATATATATATATAGAGAGAGAGAGAGAGAGAGAAAGAGAGAGAACTCGAACCTGAAATTTTGTCGAGTATGACTCAGCTGCAGCTAAATGAGCAAGGAGCATATTTTTGGCCACAATAAATACCTTATCATCATCTGAGATAGGCTCATTACCATCAACACCGCTTTCCTTTGAGGGTATTATGCTTTTGCTTGGGGCATTAACAGGATCATTAGTAACGAACTTATAAGTAGATCCTCTATAAGGAATGAAACTCTTTCTAATTTTGTTAGAAGCTCTATTAGAAAGGAGATTCACAATTTCGTCAACTGATTCCGAAGGCAAACCGGAGAGTAGGGTTCTAGCTTTGTTAGTTAGATCCGCTACACCAACACCAGAAGTGGTAGAACCTTCACCCGTGGGTGGAAAATTGCAGTCGACATATCCACGAACGCAGTAAGTCCATGGTTCGTTGAATGGCATCCAATATTTCACCCTATCACCGAATTCCCAAAAGCACAATTCCGCGAACTCGCGAAAGTCATCTCTGTTTTAATTAACAACAAAAGAATTTGTATTATTATTATTATTATTATTTCCGTGCAAGTAGGTCCAGGTGAAAGATCAAAGTGTGCATTTTTGAGCTTCCACCTAAACCTTCACACATGCAAAATTCACATGCTCGAAATCAACTAAAAAAAAAAACTCATGTGCGCTTGTGTTTTCTACAGTGGATTTCATAATTTTTTATGTCAAAGACGCCTAAAATTGCAAATTCCCATATTAGAAATATTCAAAAATGTAAAAGAATTATACTACGCGCGCGCGCATATATATATATATATATAAGATGTGAAAGGTTAAGTAGATCATACTCACACTATCTCATCGCTCAAGAAACCCTTATACTCTTTTTCCAAGATGTAAGGAAGATCCCAATGAAAAAGAGTCACATAGGGTTCAATTCCTGCATTAAGGTGGTCACATACAATTAAATATTGGCTAGCTACATTTTGACCTAATGTCATACATAAACATATTAATGTGATGGTACATAATTGTAAACATTTAATTAATTAAGACTTCAATAAAAGAATTGAGTTATACATAGAGTTTCGACACTAACCATTAGCAAGAAGGGTGTTGATAAGATCGTTATAGTAGTCGATTCCTTCTTGGTTGACACCAAGGCAAATTTTTCCACCTAATAATGCATATGAAATAACAAACTAGTTACAAATTCTAATTAATTGTGAGTATATATATCATGTTAATAATTGTGAATATTTTATTGTTAAACAAATCTCATTTTTTGAATTTTGATATTCTAATTATTACCGGGCAATATTCTGGGCCATGAGATAGAAAATCTATAGGCATCAAAACCCATGCTCTTCATCATCTTAATATCTTCCTGCAATTAACATAATTTAAAACGAGCATAAATAAATATATATATGGGGTATTTAATTTATGTACTTGATTAATATATATTCTAATATATATATTACCTTATATCTAGCATACATATCAACAGCTACATTCCCATTCGATCCATCAGAAATATTGGCTGTCACCCACAATAATTTGGTCATAATTAGCAATAAGCTAGCTGCTTAATTTGCTCCTGTATGTATAGCCTGAAGCATATGCGTGCAGACACACATACATACATGTGAGTGTGAGTGTGTGTGTGTAAGTTGCAACACACACACACCCAAACATATATGTCTATATATATACATACACTCACACACACGCGCGCTCGCGCGCGCACACACACACACACAGACCAGGAGCCTTCAAGGTGAAAACATCCCACACACTGAGGCCTCTTCCACCTTTGGCGGAACCTCCCTCATGCTGAAGAAAACAGAACAGAAGAACCTTGAGAAAGCATAAATGTATTCATACATACATACATATGCATATATATATACAGGTGTGTGTGTGTATGTATGTGTGGGAGAAACCTGGTAGGCAGAGGTGCCAGTTCCGAAAACAAAACCATGGGGGAAATCGTTACGAGTGAGATTGCTATAGTCAGTCTCAATTACTTGAGCTGGAACACTCTCTTGTGCCATAATGAGCTAGGCTATTTCTGATAATTATTACAAAACTATACTAAAATTTGCTAGATCAAGGATATAATTATGGCGTGAACCAATTGAAGAATCAAGTCACGTACTTATAGGTGCTCGAGTAATTTACATTGATTTTGATTGAATTAATATTAAAAGTTCCAACTAATTCCAAAGTCTACTTTATTCACGATTATTATTAGAAGTCTATGTAAGTCTATTAAAAATAATATTTTGGTACATTTTTTCTGAATAAAAGAGCTAATAAGTTAATATAAGTCAGCATCATATGCGGAAAAAGGAAGATTCGGATAGGATTCGATAATGCCGCCTTAATTTGTTCTAAATGGCCCTCAAATATATATATATATATATATATATATATATATAGGGTTAATTACATCTACTATCCCTCTAAAGATATGAAATTATAGTTGGTCCCTCAAAAATTTTTAATATTACCAACATATACCCTGATAAATTCAAAAATTACAAATACCCCCCTGATCAGCCGGTTGCCAGTCATTTTTTCATGAACTTTCGGTTTTACCCCTAATTTTTAACTTATGATAATTACATCTACTACCCCTCATAAAATTGAAAACTACAATTGGTCCCCAAAAACTTTTAATATTACCAAGACATACCCTTAGAAATTTAAAAATTACCAACACCCCCCTGAGCAGCCGATTTTCGATCATTTTTTCATGAACTTTAGGTCTTACCCCTAATTTTTAACCTGAAAAAAATAAAAAAATAAATTAAAAAATAAATGCTTGTAAAGACCAACAAAACCTGCGGCAATTGAACCATCACGATCTCAACTTTCCAATGATACCCTAGTCAACACCATCAGACTACATTTAACCCGTGATCAAAGAGAGTCAAATTTCAAATTTCACAACACTCGCTCTGATTCCTACATTTATTGCAAATGTTGAAGCCCCATCAAAAAAATCACTCATTTCTTCCCCCAAAATCACATCTGACGCCTCTCCTTCTTTTCTTTTCCCGTTTCTTCTCCCCGGTGGCCGTACTCTCGCCAACAATCGATTTTCTCACCATGCACTACAAACCACACTTCCACCGCCATCATAGCTATCTCCAAGCACCATCAATTCATTGCATGTGCAGGGTACACTGTGTTTTTAAAATGAAGAGGTTGTCCTTATTTGTACACTGCATATTTATTTATATATATAAAAATTTTAAATATTTAAGTATGTATAATTTAATATTTTAATTTAAGTATTTATGTCTAGGGATAATTACATTTACTACCCCTCTGAAGATTGAAAACTACAATTGGTCTCCCAAAACTTTTCAATATTACAAAGACATATCCTGAGGAATTTCAAAATTACCAATACCACCCCTACAATTTAGGTATATTACAAAGGACACGCATGGAAAAAAATATATGAAAATTAGAGTAAGGGTATATTCGGGTTTTCATTAAGAATTTTGCTGACGTCAGCTACTTTTGACCAGCAACCGGCTGACCAGGGGGGTATTTGTAATTTTTGAATTTATCAGGGTATGTGTTGGTAATATTGAAAATTTTTTGGGGACCAACTGTAGTTTCGTATCTTTAGAGAGATAGTAGATGTAATTAACCCTATATATATATATATATATATATATATATGTGTATATATATATATTGTGTGTGTGTGCGTGCGGTGCGCCCTTGATCTCATATATTCCCTAAATTGTAAAATATAACAAATCAACAACTTATAAATATATATTTGTAATTTTATGCAGGAATTTTAACACTTAGATCAGTTTATAAATAAACTGAAGTTGGGATGAAAATTTGAGAAAACATGCTAAATGTGTTAAAATCATCTTGTAGGAAATTGGGGCGCATGAAAATCAATTGTTAGGAAGTACGCTCGCTGCAAATTTCAAGATTTAGGAGTGCAAGTATTGATATGGCATCATTTATTATAGAGAATATATATATATATATATATATATATATATATATATGAAACCATGGAGCCGGGTCTCCCATAAATTAAATTGGCATTAAATGCCAACTTGATTATTAATCAAAATAATTATAAAAAAAAGATTTATTGAATGTCTCAACCATTTTGGCAGAAAGTTGTTAAAATGTAATAACTGGCATTAATGACATTCAATGATTAAAAAAATAATAAAATTATTAATAAAATTCATTCAACGCCATACCTAAAATTAAAATAAAAATAGAGCAATGAGCAAGCAACAAGAGCGCCATCGGAGAAGAGAAAAATAGCAGAGTTTAGCTTTGCATTTCATCTTCCGTTTTCTCTATGTTCCTGTTATTAGTTTGATAGTTAGAAAATAAAATTAGAGTTTAAGCCAGTTATCAATCCGGGGTTTGAAGTTTCAGCTCTAGAGAAGAATTTTCTTCCTTCTACTTTGTATTTCAACTACGAGATTACTTATAAGCGAGACGTTAAATTTTGATTAAGTACGACAAGATTATCAGATAACAATTAACATAAATTAAGTCAATTCATAAAGATTGGAGCATTTATGAGGGTTTAGTGGACCTTAGCAAGACTTAATTGTATTAGTACTTCAACATGTTGTCATTAATATTACTTTTTATTGTAGTGACAACTATTATTCAAATAATATATATATATATGTGTGTGTGTGTGTGTGAAGTTGTGATCAAAATAACAGGCAATTTTGCAAGTCAATTTATCTGAATAAATCAGCTAATTAATATAAGCTCAGACAAGTCGGCATCATATGTGGAAACACACTGACTTTAATTTATGGTTAATCTAGATCTTGACCAAATTATGCTAAATGTTAAACTTGTGTTAGGTACGTACAAGTCTTGCATTCACTCCTCCATGTGCCAAAAAATATATCAAAAGAATAACAACAGAAGTTAGTGGACTATGGAGTCTTAAATTAAGCATTTTCTCATCACCGCTACAACAAATGTGACATTGGGTAACTGTTTGATTTGTCTCTAAAAATTATATATATATATATATTGATACATAAGTAGGCTTTCCGAAAAATTACCTTGGCCAGCCAAAAAAAAAAATTATTCAAAGTGCCGTCATATACAACTTTTTAGAGTCAAATTATAAGATTTAGAAGTTTGATTAGGTTTGCCTCTAAAAATTTATGAGGGCTAGTGAGAATAAATGGTCTCCTACTCATTTTTGAAGAATAATTTATGATTATTTTCAATTAATATGCCTCTAAAACTAATATTCTTTTATATAGTGAATGACTGGTAGAATTTTAGTTGGCTCGCAGTAGATTCATGTGATGCTATGGGACAAATATAATTTTATATAATTTGAATAAATAATATATTAAATATACAAATATAATTGAGTAATAAATGATATCACTTCTATATACTGTAGAATTTAGTAAATTCTCAACAACCATTCTGGCCTCATATGGAGGCTCATTTCTAGAAAAACAACCCCTTTTTCAATTGGAACAACACGCTCGTGACACTTGAAAAACCTACGGGACAAAAACACTTCGCTCTTGAACTATTTTATAATTTAATTATTAAATTAATTTTCATTATACCTTACTCTCAAACTATACGGATTTTGTTTGGGCCGCCTAAATCCAAATTTCGGCAAAAGAATTGCTGGAAAGTGCCCTATTAAAGTAAGGAATGTAGCGATTTTGAAAGTGAAATTGACCAGTAATAAGCTACTACGTTTTCGAATTGTTTTTGATTTGTGCTCGGGATGGCGAAACAATTTTAATGTTGGAAGTGAGGAGATTTTCCGACTGTGGCACAACACTAGGCTAGTGGAGGCAATAGCGATCGGACAACCTATTTCGGGGTTGAGAAGTGGGTTCGAGGAACAAAGTGGGAAAGCGTATAATTTATATGACAAAACCTAACAAAAAAAATTAATTTAATATTTATATTTCGAAAATTTTATTGTAACTACTATTGGAACTGGGTCCCTCCCACATTTTTGACTATTCAGCCCAACCCAACCTGCTGACCCATAACGAAGTCCATCAAAGCCCCTTAGTAAGACAACCCTTCCAAAGCCGAGCTCCCAGGCCCAGGCCTAGTAAAATGATAGATTTCCCTTTCGAGGCCCATTTAGATAATCAACACCCCACCCACCCCCCCCCCACCCCCAACACACACACACACAATCCATCTACCATTTATATATATATATATATATATATATATATATATATGTATGTATGCGTCATGTGCATAGAGGTACAAACTAATCGAGTTGGCTCACTTACTCACAAGTTTCACGAATCGAGCTTAGGGGTTCCAAATTTGAAATTGACCTTGAGTCAATCTCGAGCATTTTATATCTAGGTTCAAAGCTCGCAAGCCAAAATACTATTTAAATATGAAAACTAATATATCGCTAGGATATTATTTTAATTTTTTTTTATATTTTCAACAATATATATTTTGTATTATGAAATATATATGATTTTGTTAATATATGTTTGTTATATTATAATATATATATGCATATGAATACATAATAGTATTGCTTTCAAAAACAAACACGTAATGCTATTATTTTAGATTTTTAATTATAAATAATAATTTAAAAAAAAATAAATTATATTTTTTTATCTTAGATATTAAAAAAAATGTTTTTGAGTTCATATCGAGCTCTTAGTTCAAAATTTAACTATTCAAATTATTTAAAAATTCAAACTTACTCGAGCTAAGCTCAAACTACAAAAAATTAAGCTTGTCAATACAAAGCTTGAGCCTACTATATATATATTTCAAAATAGTAAAAAATTAATATGAAATAAAACTATTACTGTTTAGAAAGTGATTGGCTAAGCTTATTTTAAAGAGTTTATAAAATATATTTGGAGCTTATAAGCTCCTATATCTTAATTTAAAAATAAATTTGTAAAGTGTTTGGATAAAATAAGACCTTGTAGCTTATAAGATATTTTTGGAGCTTATAAATAGTAATTTTGTTTGGTAAAATTAGAGTTTATATACTTTTTTAAATTTAATGATGACCGAAAAAAAAAAACTAAAATAAATTTCATATAAATAAATATTTTTTTGTAATAGTAGAAATGTAATATTAAAAAAAATAAATAAATTTATGTAATGTTATCTTTTAGTATAAAACAATTTATAAGCTATTTAAAACAAAATAGAGGAACTTTTTTTTTTTTAAAGTTTAGAACCTCTTGACAATTTATTTTTTGAACTTATTAGCTCCTTCATTAAAAAAAAAATTATTAGATACTTTTAAAATATTTTTAAGTGATTATAAATTCAGCCAAACACCCCCTTAGTCTTTTCAAGAAAATTCAACGTGACGTGGTGTAGAACAAAACAGACGCGGATAACATTTCCTTGGCAACGAGAGATCCTCAAGTTTATCCATTCTAAACAAAAACAGTCACAAATTCATCTCCAAAAAAAAAAAAAAAAAAAAAGCAGCCATGGCTGTTGTTGTATCACCAGCTACTGGAGCTAGCACTGCTCATTATAACTTGGCCGCCCAAACTCAGATAAATAATCGCGTTTCGAATTCAGTTACAGCGTGCTTTGGTTCGAAGACAAAGCAACGCCGCCGGAGATTGGTGGTTTTCAGGAGCTCCGAGGACGAAAGCGCGACGGCGATTGAGACGGAAACGGAGGCACCGGCGGAGGTGCCGAAGGGGCCGCCGTCGCTTATATCAGCTCTTAATGTGGACAAAGCTTTGCGCGGCATTGGTATGTTGGTAATTAATAGTCTATTTATCTAATTTCTTGTTTTTTTTTTTTAATTTCATTGGTGAAGATTATTGATGGGGCTTTGATTTAGAATTGCAGCAATTACGGACGCTGATCACTATGGGAGGCTTGGGCTGCGGAGTGGATGTTCCTATGATCAGGTCCAAAATATAGATATATTTTACATGTATTTTTTTTCTTTTTTTTTTGTTAATATTTAAAATTTTGTGTCATAAATAATAAGAATGTCTTATGTGTTGCAAAATTTATATTTGCAAAATTTAGTTCTCACTGGTTCAAATTAAATTGTTCGGTTCCCTCTAAAATTTGAACACATTTGAACCCTAGCGGCCTAGCCCATGGTGGAGTCACGTTAAAGTGGGGAATGCACAATTTAACTTCAATAAATATCTCATATAAATATAGACATATATATATATATGTGTGTGTGTGTGTGTGTGTGTGTGTGTGTGTGGCGCATTTCTTTTATAAGTGCATCCCCAATAGGCTTATGGTACACTAGCTCAATTTGTACGATTACTCCCTCTAATTTCGAATCCTGGCTCCGCTATAGGTGTATGTTCGTTTCCATTTACGCATATACCTTGGAGCCCAAAATGGATACTCCCAATTGACCTAACTTACAATTTTGGGTGAGAATTGGTAAAGATATGAGTTCAGAGCAAAGGAAAATCAATGATGGAGTCAAAAACTTTTGTTTGAAGTAGCAAAATGAAGATTTTTCTACGATTTGGAGTGTAAAATTTAAAATTCTCAAAAAAATGTATGTAAATTTTAGATTAATATAAAACTTGAGGGGTGGGACCGCCCCTCTACCACCCACCCCCAACTCCACACTTCAGCTCCCTCCCTGGAGGAAACGTGTGCCTGAATGTGTTTATACAAATCTCCAGGTTAACACCGCGTACAAGAACAAGGTAACGGAAGTGATGAACAAAGGACTAACAGAAGAAGAACTCGGCGAAGAGCTAGAGCTCTTGAAGGTGGATACACTACATCCCAAAGTTTACGATTGAACTCAATAAATAACAATTTAGATTGATTCCCTCGTGCATGTTTTATGCTTTAATCACAGGAATCGTATTCGATTTTGTCATCAGTGGAGGAGAGAAGGATGTATGATTGGAGCTTGGCAAGGACTGGGAAACCGGATAGATATGTATGGCCTTTTGAGGTCGACATTACTCAAGCTCCCACTGAAACCCCGCCTCCTCGGGTAAGAACAGCCGAATCTCCATATTCTATATATCGAGTTCATGATAACTCTACTAGCTTTACTAGTAATCTATTTTGCTAAATAGTTAGATTATTAGGTTCCTTTCATTTGTAGTGAGATAATTATATTTTTGATCCTACGTTTTTGGGGCCCCTAACATATTTAATTCCACTCTTTGACATAAATACAATTTTAGCCCCACACCATCCATTTTTAGCACACTTTTGGTCCAACCTTTAAAATTTGAACGGTTTTTGAAAATGTGACCATTAAACTAATGGCCCCATGTTTTTTTCGTTGACAAATATTTTATGGGTGATTGCAACTGGGATATTGGTCAACAAAAAATGTCTTAGTCAACAAGAAAAAAAAAAAAAACATTATTAGTTTAACGGCCACATCATCGAAAATCGTTCAAATTTTAATTGTGGGACCAAACATGCATCAAAAATAAATAATGTGGGACTAAAATTGTATTTATGTTAAAGAGTGAGACTAAATGTGTCAAGGGGCCAAAAATGTAATTATATCCATTTGTAGTCAAATCATTGTTTTCTTCCTTCCTAACTAGGATTAAAGTCATTCTCATTGTTTATTAGGGCAAATTTCACCCAACACCCACTGAATTTAAACAAAATTATAAACAATCCCTTAATTTTTTTAAAGATTTGCGTGACCTTCTAACTTTCAATGATGTTTAACAAAAACACCCTACCATTTGTCCTGTTGCGGTTGTCAACTCCAGTAACGTCATGTTAATTTTTGAAAAGATAGAAAATTATTAGTAATTTCTCTTAAACTTGAAAGTATTGAGTGTAACTCGCCCTTCGTATACTTGCTCCATTAAAATTTTGAATGCGCCATCTTAAGTTCCAGTATCGAACTTCTTTCATTTTTCGTTTTTTAGTTTTGCTTTTTCCATTGTTTTTAAAATAATTCAACCCATGAATTCCTTTGTCAAGTTCTTATCTTAATGTCCAGAGTAAAGGTCATGTCCTCAGTGTAATATAGTAGTCCAAAACAGTTCATTGATCAACCGCTATTCTTCTCCAACAAAGCTTTTGGTTATACATCTCTAACACGTCCAAACTGATAACCATTTGCAGGAGCCCGAGGACGAAGAGCCAACAAGACTCGTGGGATACTTCTTCTTAACCTGGTTAATATTATCTTTAGCATTGTTTGTTGCATTCAATCGTTGAGGCGGACAACACATTTATATTATCTCAAATGTTCCATATTTGTTATATACGCAATAATTATTTTGCAACCACAAATCCTTTTTTTTTTTTAAACTTTTTGATGAGTAACATAAAATTCTTTGAAGACTTAATTACACTTTGTCACACGGACTATACGTATTTTTACACTTTACAACGTGTTATCGAATACCACTTAAAGTTTGTATTTTATATCGATTACCACCTAATTGCATTTTTTAGCCAACACTGCCAGCCAAACCAACATGTTTCGCCACTCTGGATAAAAATTTTGGTCAAACAATACAATTAAGTGGCAATCAATAAAAGAAAATGCAAACTTTACCTAGCAATCAATCACACTTAAAACTTGATGTTACAAAATGTAAAAACACATAGTTTGAATAGCAATGTGTAATTAACTCTTTGAAATTACACCAAAACCCTCACAAAAATCAGATAATTAGTTTGATATTTCTTATTGTGGAGAAACGGGTACGAATCAAATCAACCATTTGAGATGTCCCGAAATTAATGTCGAGTTTTTGTATCAAAACTCGAAACCCACGAGCAAGCTCAATTACCAAATAACAATTTTGATATTTTTAATATTTCCAAATATGTCTATAATATCATTAGCAAATCTACCACTTCATTATTAATATATATATTATCTGATTAATATATATATGTATATATAATTGCGGTATTATATATGTCATTTCATTTTATATTCTCAACTATAAATAATAAAACAAAAAGCAAACTATTCAATTTCAAGCTTTTAAAATCGGATAACCTCAGTCAAACCAGACCAAGCTAGAGCTTTTATAGAGTCAATCTCGATCTTCAAATGATTAATATCATCAAGCACAATGTGTATGTGTGTGTGTGTGTGTGTGTGTGTAGAGAGAGAGAGAGTCAATCCTAATATATATCTCGTAGAGAACTGAGTATTCAATTAAAGCTCCACTCATTAGTTTAACTAGCCAAAGGATGGATTGTCTTTTTATTTTCATTTTTTTTTCTTTTTTTTTTTTGGTGGGGAGTTGGTATGTAAGACAAAGACAGAGAAATCTATTTATTTTTTCAATTTTGGCCATGCAACCAATGCTGAAAGGCGAGGCACTTTGGCTAGAAGCCTTTCAAAAGCGGGAGAGGCCCATATGGCCAGCCCATCTTTCCAATTTCGCTTACAACCAATGTTGAAAAGCAGGGTGCAGTGGCTAGAAGCCATTTAAAAGCGGGAGGGGCCGAGATAGCACGCCCCGCCCGAACAAAAGTGTTCGACAGCCAGGGGAAGGGAGGATGATGAAAACAATGCAATAATGAAAATATGAAAAATGATCAAGACTGCCCCGCCTTCACCAAATTGCCCAATATGAGACAAGAATGGGAAACAAAAGTGACTCAATAAAAATCATCTAAACCCTAAACCCTAAATGATTTGTGTATGATCGACCAACACATGCCCAACTTGAAAAACACAAGTAAATCCCCCATCCCACCCCACCCCACCCCACCCCTTCCCCCACAACTCATTAACCTAATAGCACTAGACAAATGAAATCTTCAAGGCTTTAAGCTATGTTTGAAAGTTGGGATTTTATTGCCACTAGAGTAACTATTGAAAATGAAGCATCAAATTATACCTTTTCCTCGTTAAAATCCAAGATTCAAACATAGCATTAGTCCCCACAAATTGATTTCGAATCATGCACTTCCCTACTAAAAACCAGTCCAGTTTAAACCTGATTTCAACTGATTATATTTCTATCTTTTAGCAAGTGTTTCCGTCTTATTTTTTTGTTAATCCTTCCATCCGGGGAAAAAAATGTTACTTTTTTAGTTAACTCTTTCATCAAGAGTGAGGGGGAGACAAAGCCGAGGACGACAAAGCAAGCATGGAGGCTTAGAAAGAGGAACATCTCTGAAAAAGAGGGCTCCAACTTTCCAGCAACGAGACACAATGGTAGAGGACCTCTGAATTTTAGAAAAACATACCTTCATCAGCATCAAAACCTCTGTGCAAAGATCGATTGAGTGAGAAATATAAACTTCCAAACAATATTTTCAACTGCCAGATCCCTGGCAAAAACTTTTTGCTAGCTTCTGAACCTCACGCTGAAGAAGGGAAGACGGTTAGTCAGAAATAAAAATAATCAACAAAAGATGTAACCAGACGATATTACTTTTAAAAGGTAGGCCAATCTAAACTACTGTAGTAATTTCTAAATTAGAGCAGCCTTGAACCTAAATGTGATAAATATGTAGTATCAACCTTTAAGTAAGACTCTTTAACAAAGACTAAGATACAGCTATATACCTACAAGTTGATACAAAATACCTATTCAAAGGATAGCAGATGGATCACCAAGTCCATTTGAGCAACCTCATGTACACCTCAAAATTCATGTCCAGCATTTGTTTCAATGAGCCCTTCGCTTATGGTAACGATACTCATCTCTGCGGCCATCATCAGAGTCATCGACAATCTGCCATCTGTCACCAAGATGTTTATCTCTCGAGTGCCTTACTCTGTGCCTGGAATGTTTAGAATCATGGCCTGTGTCTCTCTCTTTATATCCCCCTCTCCGGTCAGCAGTAGGCTCGTAACCAGACTCCGAAAAGTTGTGATGTTTTTGGTGAGAACCTCTCACATCCGAATCAACTTTTCTTTTCAAATCTTTATGGGCAGAGTGATGACCCAAACTTGAATCACTGTCAGTGTGTCCCCTCCTCTCATGATACTTCTTTGACTCTCCATGATGATGCTTATGCCTGCCGTCACTATGCCGATCAAAGCTTCTGGCTAGATCTTCTTTACCCGAATTTGACCTAGCTACATGGCATGGCCTTTTGTCTCTACCAGCAAAAGGCAAGCGGGAGCCCTTCTCATGTTGTTCATCAACATAGTGAACATCAGAATGCGAATAGTTCTCATGCTGACTTTTCCTCCCTGATCGCCGGGCCAAGCCATCCCCAGAGTAACTCAGACTTGATTCCTTATCTTTCTGTAATTTATAATCATGTGATTTTTCTGGGCTAATCTGGCAATAGCATTCTGGAGAATACTCCTCATTGTCCACAAGTTGTTCTCTGATAAACAAAGCCTCTATTAGAAATTTGTATTAAAACCCAAAATTACTATTAAGCAAATAGAAAGGAAAAGTAGAAATGCCAAACAGAGGAAGCGATTGAGGTCAACTTAATGGAAAAGGAATGAGTATGCGAATCTTAAAAACCTCTAGGAGAAGAACAAAAAGTGAAATGAAGTGAATATATTATACACATATAAAACTAGAGAAATTAAGAAATAAATTGGCAACAATGTGACAACAGCTTGCAATTACTAATAGTAATTGACACAAATTTATCACCAGGCATAGATTACTGAATAAATGAACAAAAGAACGGAAAATTTGAACCAACATTGTATTTAGACAAGAAAATAACCGCAAAGTTGTGGTCAAATTGAAATAAACAAACAAGAAATATGAAAATAGACAAGAAACACAGGATTTTCAAACACAAACCAAGCAAAAGTAAGCAAAACACAAATACTTTGAGCTGATGGACTGCAGCCTGCAAAATAACAATCTCTCCACGGACTACTAAATTATTGGCACTTAAAATTTTTCAAGTTTTTCTAGATATCTGTTTACTACAATGTCATGACACTTAAAATTACCTTCCCAGATTTTCATTTGAATGCTTCCTTTTGTTTTCACAATGTTGAAGCCCAAAGTTATCAGAACGACGAGGAGGCCCCATATTTCCCATTCTCATATTCCCACTGCAAGATATACTGGAAGTCAAAGTCTGCATGTATCACGCTAGTGTCAGCTTGAATATGAGAAACAATTACCAAACCTACCCAGGGGCAGGCAGACCACCACACATGGACGGGATATAGTGTGGAACAGCAAAAGGTGAAGCTGGGACCATCAATGCATTGAACGGCATCATTGCAGGGTTACTGTACATATTTGCATATGGTCTAAAGGGAGGCATAATAGAGCCATTCCAGTACGGGGGTGCATAGCCTGGAATGCCTCCATGAAATGCTCCATTTCCTAGAATGTCAAGAAAACAATAGAACAACAGCGCATTAGCAAATGACTAACTAAATAGGGATTTTAAGTTATCAAGAAAACAATAAATATTAGATGATACCTGGATGGAACAAGGGATTTGGATGGGAAATAGGGCAGTCTCTCATGAGATGGTCAGGAGAGCCACATGTGTAGCAATTGCGGACCCCCTAATCCAACAAGGAAAAAATAACATCAATATAAGCTTCAGAAGCATGAAAAAACACTAATACCAAGACTTTTTGCCATAGCATTGTAGAACTTGATGAATTCCAACTGCTAAAGTGCTCCATAGACACAAGAGTGGCTAAAAAAAGACAAAGGAGAAAGTATTGAACAAAGATAAGAAACACTACATTTTCAATATTTTCCCCTCACACACACCACGAATGAAAAGTGTTTCAGATTTTCGACTTGTGAAACTGAAAGCCTTGGGCCAAAACATGTGGTGACCATGGAAAATTTCAGATAGACTTCAACTTAAAATTATAAATGATGAGAATCAATAGAAAATTTATCACTACATGCCGTCAAATGAAGATACCTTTCTATGTCCACCAATACCCACAAAGTTTCTATCTCCGCCTGAAAATAACAGCAATACAGCAGAGGTAAGGAATTAAACAAATTGCAAGAACTCATTAGTGATTACAGACAGATAAATCCACTAAGGCAGCTTTGTTTACCTCCGGAGTCAATCCATAATCCTTCTTTTCTCTTCATATTAGAATCAGCTGCTTAGAAATTGCAAAAGGACGGAACACATAAGGAATGGGGAACCAGTGGATGGAAAAATGGATCACAGGGATAAGTTGATAGCCATTTCTCAAACTAGTTTTACCTGTTTGTAACATCCCATATGATCAAACATAATAGCATTAAGCAGAAAGTACCTTCATCATGAACATTAGCTTGAGGAAGAACAGGTTGATTTTCACCCTGGAAATCTGCTGAGGGTGCAAAATCTTCAGGCCCTCTTTGCATGTCATTATGACAAGGGTACCTGCCCCTTTCTCCGCCACCTATTTGATTGCCTCTCTGTAATGGAAGAGCATTACCATATGGCACATTTCTTCGATGTTGTTGCTCATAGGATGCTTCCATAAAGACTTGATTGGATCCTTTTCCAGTAGCACATGATGACTGAGGTAATTCCAGTTCTCTTTGGACGACAGTCACAGCACACGAGACATCCTTAGCATGAATTCCGGATTCTCCATCTGCATTTATAGAAAAAAGCAATCATGCACCATCTTAAAGGGAGGTTCTTCACAATTCCCTCAAGATTTGTTTCAAGACAATCTGTCCACCTGGGACATGTTTCTGCATGGCATTCTCTAGACCAGCATCAAGCATCTGAGATTCCAGGAAGTGCTCGATTGCCTGACGCAGAGACAAATTTGGTAGCAGATCTTCTACATTGCATTTGCTAGAAAAGCATTTTGGGCACCTCCTCTTTTCAATAAGCACTTGACAAATACCTGCAACCATACAAACAAAAAAATATTTAATGAAGTGATTCAGATAAATACCACGAAACTCAGAGACAAGATATCGTGAAGATAAAATCTAGAGATAGGTCATATTGACTAAGAAGTAGTAGGCTATATCCGAACAGCTCATTAGTGCATTAAAGAACTCACACTTCTCACAGAAGCTATGCTGGCAACAAGGTATCATCACAGCCTCCTTGAAGAAATTGTTGCATAGCGAGCACTTCAATTCTAATGGCAAACTAGTACTTTGCACAGCCAGGAAATTGGGCGTCGGTAGCCTTTGACCAAACAAAAAAAATGACATGAGATCCGCAAAAATAAACATCATAAGAGTCGGGAAAAAAAGAAAGAAAAAGGAAAAAACAAATGAATTATATACTTGTTTAACTTCATCTGCTCGTCATCTCTCAGATAAATATTCCTCTCATTTCCAGATTGATTAGAACCTGAAATTTATAATGCGCCATAGTAAGCCAAGTATACAGTAAAAACTAGAAAAAGATGACCAAAACAGAACAAACCTCTAGGCATTGCTTGACTGACATCACTTGAATCAAGCTTTTGGCATTCTACCCTGTAGAGAAATAGGCAATTTAATTCAAATGTTCAGTAAGCAAGTGAATCCAAAAATGAAAATATTGCAGCCACAACCTCCTCCACGTCATCAAGAAGAGGCATTGCGGCTGAAAAGGCGCTAGAAAAATATTCATAAATCCATGAGACTGACAAATTTTGAATTTAACCATTGAAGCCTGTTTATGCAAGTGGTCCCAAATCCTAGCATCATGCATATCAAAAACACCAACTATTTTCAACTAGGAGTATGTGCATGTGTGTGTGTGTCTGGAGTAATTGTGTAACTTTAATATCCTTAACAAGTCATTATACCTCAAAGCAGCAAGACCATCTTTCTCGGGCATGAAATTATTTTCGTCAAATTCAAAATTGAAGTCAGGGAAGTTTGAATCAGGCACTGGACATAAATCAGTACCGAAGTCATCAAATTCATCCATTGTTCCATGCTGCAGAAAACAAAAATGCAAGTGATTACAAAGTAGCCCTCAAGTCAATAACCACATAAAGAACTAGGAATCTAATAAAGCCATACTATAATCTAGGCCTTGAAGTAATTATACTGAAATAAAGATGATAATGAAAATTCTGAGGAAAATGGCACCAGATGTTCGTCGAAGTTATTACTCAAAAGCTGAACTCATCAACCCCCGGTAATAGAGATGCGGTATTAAATGGTAAGATGATCCAACAAAATGTTTCAAATATATTCAAATGTTGCCAATTCCTAGATGGAAAAGGAACATGACATAAAGAAAGTAGAAACGCCAAATCAACATAAAAGACAGCTTACATTTGGATATAGTTTCTGGGCCTCTTTCATACCAACAGTCTTTACCACTTGAATGGGTGACCTGCAGCACAGATACATCAAACAAGCAAAACTCAGAGGTTAAAGTAAAATCTCAATTCGGTAGAACTCCTTATATCTAAAGCTCAACGAATAATTTATTGCAACGGAAAAGGCTACAGATGGAAGAGACAGGAGTATCAATTTCCAAAATTTGATAACAATGTATCCATGAGTAATTGGACAGATTTCTCATTACATATTGTGAAGAAAACTCCACGCTTATCAAGTATGACTAACTCTAAAATGAAACCTATTTATAATGAAACAGAAAAGTTCCACGAATGCAGATAATAAAAAGTTTTCTCTTTGCTCCGAAAGGCAGGGGCAAAAGAAAGGGTTTTTCTATAAAATAGACATGTCAGTGCAAAATCAAGCTAAATGTTGCCTGTGTTCCTATTTTGGATTTAAATTTTTTCTGTGGTTGTGATTTTTAAATGTCTTTGTCTTTTGGTTCACGAATTGGAAGCAAACAATACAGCCAGCTCAAGACAAGCTTGTTTTTGAAGCATATAGTTTCACACGTAACTAGTTCCATTTGTTACGCGTAAAGCAGATCAGACAATTCTGGTATCATTAATTTGCAAACAAACATCTTCAAACTTAATTCCATGAGACATTTTTGAGAGCACAATGATGAACAGTGTAATATTTACAAAAATCGAATCGGTCAAGATTGCATTCCGCAAAAGATGTTACCGAATTTCCCCACTGCAGAAACTTCTAAAAGTACTGAAAAAGGAAATCACAATCTCTCAGCTTGATTTCAGAACCTCTATATCCTTTCTGCCTATCTTTTTCTCGCTTTGGCAATTAGCATCTTACACGTGTTGAAAATAGGAGCCTATGACATACGTAACGCACAACAAACTTAAAGGATAACATTAATTGTCGCTCTCCAACATGGAAGCATCTTTACACAAAACAAATTCTTCTTCATTAATTAAAAAACTGCGGAATTAAGTAACGTAATGCCCAACATATGACATCCACTTGCTGTAATTGTGTTGATGAACATTAAATTCAATGCAATCATATAACCCTAATACACTGAAATGGTATTATAGCCATTATTTCAGTAACCATTTACTATCCATACAAAACAAAAAAGTTCCAACATGACATGCAGGACTACAAGATGAATAATTAGAAACAGATGCATTCTGATAATTGCAAACCATGAGGACAAAACCTTTACTTCCTTACAGAGATCAACTTACCTATAAATCTCGTTATATATCCCAAATGAACAACTATAATGCTCATCAAGAATAGACAGCACAACTCGGAAGGAGGCAAAACTCACATTAACATAAATCCCGATGGGCGCGTAGACATGCTTGCATCAGTTTAAGCTTGCCGCGAGAAAGAATGAACAAAACTAAGAGCAGGCAAATAACTAAATTAATTATTGGGGGAAAAAAAAAACGTACACAGCCGACGGCGGCGTTCCACCAGGAACTCTCCTAACAATCACGCTGGATCCTCTCGGGATTTGAGAATCATCACCTTTGAACTCTGCCAAATCAATTTTCCCAAAAACGAAAAATTAAAATTCAAAACATATAAATCTATATATATCATAACCAACTCATCTAAATCAACACAAAATTTCGTCAACGCCGTAAAGCAACTCGATAAAATGAATGAACCGACAAAAAACAATAAGAAACGCAGTGGCAAGGAATCAAACCGAAACAAATTCACCAAAAACGTACCTAAACCGGAGACCGCATCGGAGAAGACGAGATCAAAGCCTTGCTGAGAGAATTTTCCACGCAGGATTCTCGCTCGTAGGTCCCCGACGGAAATTGATGCGCGATTTTCAATGTCCACCGTATCGAAATTCACCGAACTCCTGAATTTGAACCGAATTGACATGGCTTTGATTTCTCCGTCGAATCATCCCTCAATTCAATACATGAATATATGCGTTTATGATTGTGTGTGTGGGTGTGCGTGAATAGAAACAGGGTTCTGTAGGTAGGGAGAAAACGTCAGAAAGGGTTTTCGCCTTTCTGGGTTTTGTATTTTGCTGATGTGTGAGAAAGCAGAGAGAGAGAGAGAGAGGTGGTTGGGGGTCGTTATTTATATGCCCAACTTTCGAGGACGAGGGTCACGTGACGCGTGCGTGTTACGTGTAATGGAGAGGGCAAAACAATTTTTCCTTTTTTTTTTTTTTTTTTTTGGCACTCCGCAAGCTTCTCTGCCTTGCACTTTCTTTTTTATGCAGTTTGCTTCGAGGTTAGAAAAGGGTAGGGGTGCAAGTTCTTGAAGCATTGTGATGTTTTTTATTTTCTTTTTTTTTTATTATTATCTGGATTGGAAAATTTGAGTTTGAATCTCAAAATTGTCTCGCGACAAGAGAAATGTGATGCCATTTTGACTAACAAATATATTTTCAATGATTTTGTACCATTGTACTGAAAAAGTAGAAAATTTGTGTTTTCTCAGCGAAGTTTATATCTTTGTTAACCAATTTTATAATTTTTTGTCGAATTAAGATCTTGATTCTTGATATAACAATTAAAATTGAAGGTTTAGAAATTCGTAAGCATAAAACTTAGTCAATATTTCTTGAAACTTTTTGGACGTGAAGTATAGTTGGTTTCTTTTTAAACATTTTGAAATAGGTTGCGATCAATGCTCTTACCTATCAGAATTTTTCCTTTAAATATCAATGATTTTTTTCTTCTATACTCCTTAAAAGAAAATTAATAACATCACGTAAGTGTGTTTGTTTGTGAAATAATTATATATTACACATTAAATGTGGAAATATCTTTTCTTTTTTTTTTTTTCTCAATCCATGCAAAAAATAAAATGTACGGTCATGACTACACTTAAAAGTAGCTATGAGTTTTGCTAGATGTATGTTCTCTTATGTTAATCGTTCGTGTAATGTTGTTCTTGCGTGTTCGTGCTAGAGGAGTCATTGGCTTGGCCCAGGGTACTAGTTGTTTGCCAGAGTTTGCTTCGTTTGTGTATGTCATCCTACGCGTGATACAATATAACGCGTAATCGGATAGATAGATAACATATATGTAAAAGTGATACAATATTATGTGCACGTGTTATTCATCTAACTAATATATGGTGCATGTCTTACTGATCCAATCAATACATTATATCAGGTGTAGGCTTTACAAGACTCTCAAAATCTTTTTTGGGAAAACCCTAATTGGCAAGTATTTAGCGCAAATTAATCGATTGCAATTCTATAACATTCACCCTAAAATTTGAAAATTTGCTGTAATATATAAACAGAATCGGCGGCCAATTGTACAAACTTCAAATATGAAAAATCTATATTTTCCTTGGATTCGATAAGATTGGATTTTACCAATTCAAGAGAGATATGTAAAATTAAATATGGGCTTAAGAAGCAGGCCGAAAGGACATTCAACAACCCAATTAGTAAGCAGAGCCCAAAAGGATGGGACGATGGTAAAATGTGAGCCCTGACAAAGTCCACCGAAATATGAGGTATGAACTTTATGATATTTTTTTATAACCCATATACACCAAAAAAAAATAATAAAAAATCACGAACATATACTCCTCTTATCTTTAAAATATAGGAATTGGTACATGTTCGTTAAAAGAAGGAAAATAAGAGGAAATTTTTTATTTTTTTTTTCCGTTTGGTTACAAGTGGAAAAGTGAATGAAAGAGAAAAAAAATTACATAGGATCCACCAAATTTTTTTTTCCTCCCCAAATTGGGCGAAGAAATGAAAGAAAAATATTATAACTATTTTTTCATTTTCATTTCATTCATTTTCCTCTCATCCAAACAAATATATGGAAATTTAAAATCTACCCTTCTTTTTTTCCTTCCCTTTAATTTCCTCACTAATTTATTTCCTTTGTCAAATGCACTGTAAGACAAAAGAACCAAACTATGGTATCATTTGTTAAGGTTAATTATCACCATCTCTCATAAGTTTAGACGAAATTACAAAACACTTCATTTTTTTTTTAAAAAATTGTTCATATCCCCCTAAATTTTGTCTCCTTATTTTGATTCAAACAAAAGTGTCGTAAAGTCATTTTTACCTTGGATATTTGTAAAGAAGAATTAATCTCACATCCTCTAACTTTATGTGAAATTATGAATAATCTCCTCTTATTTTGAAAAATGTACAATACCCCACACCATTGTGATATCGTCACCGCCTAAATAGCCAAGTCACACATCAATTTTTGTATCTCCCTAAACCCATTGAAATCCCTTATAAATTTTGTCAGTGATCCAACTGTTTAATTTAATTAAACAAAAACCACATCAAATCCTAACTTGTCATTACGTCTTCTCCACTCACTTCCTCCTCCACTATCGGCTATATTCCAAAATTAATTTCACTAGTACACTGTTCATTGCAATTAACTTAAAGTTGTTCCACATTCTGCCAAAAACACCTCTCGAAGAGCACCGTATATCATTGTATGTATTTTTTCAAAAAATATTACAATTATACCCTTATATAATTTAAAAATTTACAATAAACAAACCTTCAAGTTTTGAAATCTTATAATATATAAGAGTATTTCAGAGAATGGCCTAATATTACTTTAAATAATAATAATAATAATAAAAGGGGGGTTGGGGGGTGGGCATGTAGAGCCAATGCATGAGCGTCGTGCAGGCAGGCATTAATGAGACATGTCTGTTTGTCCTACAAACCCCAATCCCCATCAATTTGAGAAAATGCAAACTCACGTAAAGCTGGCTAGACCGGCTCTGCCCCTCACCAGCTTTTTCTCCAAACCTTAATCACTTATTTTAAGTCTAAGTAATAAATTCAGATTAAAATTCATAATGAAGAGCGAATATTATTTAAATTTTTTTTTATCTTTAATCATAAATAAATTAAAATTATAATAAAATATAGTTTCTAATATAACTAGTATAATTAATGTAAATAACAAAACTCACCTACACGTGGATGCCTCTATTACATAAGACTTTAATGTTTGCTATGTTCTTTTATAAAATTATAAATAAATAAATAAATAAAATCATTGGATGTGATATTGAATATTGGAAAAAAATAAAAAAAAAAGATTATCTTAAAATCTAATCACTCTTAATATCTTGAGATTAAATTGAACAATAATATTTTTTCAACAAATAATGAGATTTTTATTTTTATATGAATATATAAATAATTTCCTTCAAAATCGAAATATTAAAAAATATCTCAAAAAATGGTAATCTCCTTCACAAATATTAAGAATTAGAGAAACTATAAGTCTTGTAAATTGTTTGAGCAATTGAAAGAAATATCTATAAAAATATCAAAAAATTTATAGCCAAAATATTATATAATAAAGAAAAGAACAAAGAAATTTAATAAAGCTAGCCAATTATTGAAATATAAAAATAACTAGAGGAGTTATCTTAATAAACAACCAAATTACTTACTAATAAAGAGAACAAAATATAATTTTGTTTTGGCCAAAAAAAGGGTTCTTATATAAAAATTTAAAATGACTAATATAAAAATAGATGAAATTAAATCATTAATAACGCCAAATAATGGATATATATTTCAAGAAGAAGAAGAAGAAATCAGTTAATAAATTAGGTAAGAGATAAGAAATAATTAAAGAGGAAAGACAAATAGATGATTCTTTCACTTTTAAAGATATTAGATGACATTAATACAATACGAATTAAAAAGGACATGCAATATCGTTGAATAACCAAAAATGACAAAATAGTACTTAATTAAAATTTGTTTTAGCATTATGAATTTTTGCTTTGAATTTATCACTAGACTTATTTTAATCATATATGTATATATTAATTCAATGGGGGGGGGGGGGGAGAAAGAAATAGAGATTAAGTTTGATTTTCATAATCAATGGAATAAAATACTAATAAGGTCTAAATAAGGACTTACCCTATAATAATCTATTGGAACCCAAGTGTTTTTGCACGATTTAAATTTGAAATTCTACTTCCCCAACACTTGGAACAAATTAAAACGAAATAAATTAGTAAAATATCAAATAATTAGCAACTAAACAAACCATAACTTAATTGAAATTACGGATAAAAAAACTCACTCTTTTAGGCTTCGTTTGGTAGGGTGAAAAATGGGAGGAAGATGAGGGGATGGAAAAAAATTGGAAGGAAAATATGTATTTTCCCTTGTTTGGTTGTGGGAAGAAAAGGGAAGGAAAGAAATGATGGAAAAATATGTATGGGGCCCACTAATTTTTTTTCCACCCAAAATCAAATGAAAAAGGAGAGAAAAATAATGCAACGATATCTATAAAACAAGATTTTCAAAATTGCCCATATGTATAACTAGGTGTTTAAATAATATTGTTTCTTCACTAGTATGAATCTTTGCATTTTTAAATAGCAAATACGACGTGTTCATTTGTATAATACATTAAAAATATATTTCACATACTTATTTATTTTATTTTCATTAAATTATCTACGACATAATTATATTTATAACTTAATTATATTTATAATTATATAAGATTGTAGTTGTCATTTGACACAATGTATACTTATTTAGTTTAATTTTATTAATCTATTTTTTTGAGACAAATTTATTAATCTATTTTAATACATGAATTCATAACATAATTATAATTTATAATGATATAAAGGTATAATTGTCATTTAGTACAGAAATCATTTTCTTTCCTTCCACTTTTCCATTCAAACAAACAAGGAAAAATAAATAAATTTCTATTTTCCTTCCATCTTTTTTCCTTTCAACCAAACATACATGTGGAAAATTAAAATCCACTCATTTTCTTTCCTTTCATTTTATTTCCTCTCATTTTCTTTTCGCCCTATTTTCTTTCCTCTGCCAAACGCAGTATTAGTCTTTTACTATGGGGTTAAGAAAAGCAACCAAATATATATAAACCCTAGTTTCTTCCTTATAAAAACTAATCATGCTACCATCTTTTAATGAATTCCTTAGGACCCTCCTTCACCATCCTTAAGATTAATCTCCACATCAAACTCATCTCTTTTCAAGATATAATTTAACGAAAGTATACATATAGTTCTTGGTTTAAACCTCATAAACGGAGCCACATTGAAGCCAGTAGATGCACATGTACCTCTACTTTGAAATCCGACAACTTTCAAACGAACTATCATTGTTGTCCTTTAATGCATCCTCTGATTCAATATATACAAAACTCGTACCTAAGAGAGTAGTAAATTAGAGAGATAGAGCGACAAGTGATGTTTTGAGTCCGAGGTACTGACTCCCCCACTGTGTGTGGAGCTTTTAACCATCCATTGAACTAGTAGAGCCGTTCTCCGCTGGATTATTTAATCCGGCGGGGGGATTGATTGTTCGGCCTGTGATTTTTTCCAAGTAGGAAACGATCACAGCCTCTCGACTCTCCGCCAGGGCCTTATCGCGGGCCCTGGCGGCCGACTCCTGCTCGAAACGAGCCAACTCTTGACTCCTCCAAGCCTCCTCCTTCGCCCTTCTCTCCTCATCCAACCTCTCAATCACTTGTGTGAACTTCTTGTGAAGATTTTCATGATGATCCACCACTTGCTTCATCAAGTCCTCAAAAAACACATTCATCCCCACATCATAATAGCTATTTTCTTTCCTTTTCTTCTTCTTCCTCTTCTTCCTTTTCGCGGCGTCTTTCATGGCTTCCTCGCCGATAGACGCCTCCGACCCGTGATCCAACCCGACGGGTACCGGCGAGATTTCTTTAGGGCCTGTTTGGTTGCTCGGGTCGTGATGAGCAGTAGCACCGAGGCGTTTGTATATGGCTTCTAGCTCGCTGAAATGCACTCTATTTTTGCTATCCAAACAGGCCGTTGGAGCTTCCTTGTGGTGATCTTGTTTGTTTACTATTTCACTGTTTTCATTGGATACTTCTGCTGGGAGGGGTTCCCTACATACATTAAATTAATAAACAAACAAGCTCAAAAAATCCGTGAGAAAAAGTGCTTATAGTACATGAATGAAATTAAATTTAACTTCCACAAATGGCATTTTGAATCTTTTATTACAATATCTTCATTCTCATAACCAAAAAAAAAAACAATATCTTCATTATATTCACACATATATATATTTTTTTCAACAAAAATATTTAATATATTCAAACATAAATAGATAATTTGAACTGGGAAAATAGAGCTATTTAGCATCACTTTATTCACTGATTTTTACACATTAAAACCCATATAATTTTTTTTTTCAGAATCATAACCAAAATAAATGTCATAAAATTCAAAAAAAAAAAAATTACCAGAAGGGTTGTTTAATAGAAGAATCTTGTTGGTTCTGCCAAGAATGAAGCATTCCAAGGGAAGTGTCTCTCTCCTCGGGCACTTCAAATTGCTCACTCCCACGAACCAAACCATCTTCTCTCTCATCTTTATACTCGCGATGATGATGGTTTCTCGTGCAGGTTTCATTCAAGCCCAGCTTGAAATTCACCGGAAAATACACCGGAGAAGCGGCGGCGGCGCTCACGTACTGGTGGCACGGCCTAGTTTGCGGGAAAAAATGGTGTTGATCGAGGAACAGCTGTTGGGTCGCGGGTAGGTTGTGGATTTGTTCGAGTATATGGGTTTCGTTCATCGATAACAAAGCTGGGCTGCAAGTATTTTCCGGCGGCTGATGGTGCTGGATCCCCGGTATTTCGAAACCCGAATGCATCCCTTTAAGATTTTTTTTTTTCCTTTTTGTAAAACCCTAATGTCGAATGTGTGGGATTTTGAGGGAAGAAGAGGGGATTAGGGGTAGAGAGAGAAAGGACGAAGGAAATGGGGAGAGGGAAAGAGAGAGAGAGACAGAGAGAGAGAGAGGATTTGAAACCCTTCTACAAATGTCTGTTAAGAGTAACCGTGGAAGGAACCAAGAAGATAAAGGGCACCGAAACGGGGCGGGTTGCTACATTTAACTTATCCATTTAACATCCTTTAATTTATTGATAGTCTATGCTTTTTCAAAGATTCAAATCAATCCATCCGTGTTATGTCTCGAGTACTTATCCATGACTTTTATGGCAAGCATAAAACTAACCACATTATAGTTTAGTTATCCATATTGATACACCATATTGATCAATTGCACGACATGTTTAGTTAGTATTTTTAATATTAAAAATATCATAATATTCACCTACATCAATTTAGTGAATATTAAATTGAATGATGCATGTGTGATATTGCATAACAAAATATAAAATTAATTTTTTTTTTTACAATTTAAGACTAGTTTTATTAAGTTATAATGAATTGTCCGATTTTGATAGGATGAAATTCCATATTCAATTGCGCAACGTGTCAACACTAATTCTGATAGGATGAAATCTAATATTTAATTGTGAAACGTATCGAGGCTTGTGAGGGCTGATACAGTTTTGAGATCAAACTTACCAAATTTGGCTTTGCATCGCAGGGCTTCTCGTGCACATTCGAGAGTAAGCTTCTTAAGTTGAAATAGCTTGGATCAAGGGTCACAGGATCATCGAACAAGACCTACGAACATGAATAATCTTTAGAGGTTGAACCAATTCACACCTTATGACATTTAAATCAATATAGAGATAATACAATAAAGAAAAGTTAATATATGTATGTATATAGATATATATTGTAAATGTTATCCAGACCTAAAGGGTGTTTTTAGCCCACTGGGGCTTCTCATAATTGAAGATCGGGCCTTCTACTTATACAATGGACTTCAATATTTAAGCCCGTTTTTTAGTACCTTCAAAATGTAATTTGTTCGAAAATTATATATTAAAATTTATTACGTACTTTGTATATTAAAAATAATAAATTTGTAAATAAAAAAAAAAGAAAATTAAAATTTGAAGAAAGGGGGGGACAAAAGACAAAGGACACGTGTGGTAGTGCGTGTTGCAGAGTAAGAGCAGAGCAGAAGAGAGAGAGAGAGAGAGAGAGAGAGAGAGAGAGAGACATTCTGAAACGGAAGTCTGTTAAAATTAATGGTGGCGCACGTGAATGTGTTCGTCCTTGCTGTCTCCTTCGCTGCATTAATTTCTGTGTCCGCTGTGTGCACCGCGAGGCCAGCCCCCATCCAACGGCTACCATTCTTTCATGTCCCCAATCTCTCTCAATTCCAAATTTTTGCAATTTTAAATATGGAGACCTCTCCCATTGTCTTCCTCTCCTTCTACGTGCATCAAAATACAAACCACCTTTCAAAGCACTGCTAGTCTCATTTGATTTGCAAAATCATCAAGAAGTTTACAAATTTATTTATCCCATTCAATTTAATCCAAACTACTCATGGGCTCATATTTCATCCATATTTGATACGTGTGCTTAAACTTTTATATACAAAATTTTGTTTAATTATTCTAATGTGCTTCATAATGTCGATAATCATTAGAATTACGTCTTTCGTATAAAAACTTGATCCAATCTCAACTATGAAGTTTCACGGATCATCAACTTACCAAGTGATAATCACACACGAGCTAGCCGAAATTGTCTTTGAAGGAAATCCCTTGACGCTCAAATTAGTACAGGATTCTAAATAGATAACCTAGAAATAATATTTAAATGCAAAACGTATATAAATAAACATATCATATATATAGATGTGTGTGTGGACACTATATGTGCAACTATTTGTAGGTGAATATGGAGAGCGCACTTAACTAAGGTTGAAGCAACGCTCATTTTTTATGTCATTATCTGAATATTTGCTCTATCAATATAGTGGAATTGGTTTCCATATCGGACAAGGTGGTTCTCGTACAAAAACGATTAGTATGTGTTAGTCCCGTTAGTTTGGAGGCAACCATAATTGAGCAAACAAACCTCAAGTAGAGCGGCTATATCGACTAACATGTTCTCCTCGATAAGCTTCTCTAGTTGAAGGCATTATGATGTTCACAAAGGTGTAATCAGCTTTAGGGTCCTTTTTAGGATATTGTCGATACAAATGGCCCTCCATATATCAAGTGTCATCGATCGATATGTGTCATCGAAAACATATTTTCTTATCAGTTCACCTTAACTATTTTATCAATATTCAACACTGGGTATGTATGTGTGTGTGTGTGTGTGTGTGTGTGTGTGTGATATGGTATGGAATACATCCTAGGGCTGAGCCAAGGCCGAAGGATTACTTGAAAATGACCTGACATTACACTGGCGAAGAACATCTGATTTCTGAATAACCCTGCGTTATATTATACACGCCAGCCCAATAGGCCATCAATCTCGACAAATGTATGAATATCGAATCCAATGTGAATATCAGCTTTGATAATTGTTACGACGTTAAACATTAATAATAGACTAATTTTCACGAATTGTTTGGGCTCAAGTGCTCAACCCATTATCTGCTCTCTTTTCTCGTGGGCTGGTTACATCACTGTCACTGCATGGGCCTTTCAGATTTTTGTCTGTTTTCATTTTGTTACGGACTGGAGCTCAAGGAGTTTTTTTTTTTTTTTTTTTTAACAAATAAACGAAAATGAATTTGTATAAAATACAGAATATTTCATATTATTTTAATTCATCTGGCTCGATTTGTCTTTTCTTTTGAAGAGGAACGACAAAAAACTAGTATAGAACTAGAGTAACACTCGCATGTACAGAAATTCGAACCCAAACCTCCACAGCTCCAACTTAACATTGAGATAAGGCTTTATCTGCATTGGCTCGATTTGTCAATATATGTATATAAAAGATATAGGCGAACGTGGTAATTTGATTATCTGATAGAGGCATAAGTGTAATTAACCACGTACATACACACACATATTTATACTATTATGAAAAAAAAGAAACTATTTTTATCCCATAAATAGTGGTTATTTATGTAATTTTATAAATTTTGCCTTTCAATTTTATGTAAAATAAATAGAGATATGTAAAATTATGGCTAAAGTTGAAAATTTACATGAAATCATTTAATTCGGATACCAAATTTGGATGTATCAATTTTATCCTTTTAATTAATAAACACATGCAATAAATAAATAAATAAAAAGGTCATATTACATTCAATTTGAACAACCCATATTCTCAACCAACTAACCACTTTCTCTAATTACAATTACTTGATTTTTTTTCTGTTTATTTTTTATCATGTAATTTTATTTCATATTATTCTTTTATTTTTAAATTATTATAATTTAATAAATTATGTCAAATAGTTATTTAAAAAGTATCCTTATTAAAAGAAATTTAATAATATATTTATATTTGCATCCTAAAAAAATATTTCACTACTAAATTGAAATATAGAGTTTTTATATCTTGAACACACATAGAGTATGAGATATTGCTAGTATTTATTAAACAATAATTAGTTACAAATAAAATCATTATATAAAATAAAATTACGTCATAAAAAAATAAACATAAAAATAAGAAAAAAAAAACGTGGGATAATTGTAATTAGAGATTTGTGTGTGTGTGTGTGTGTGTGTGAGAGAGAGAGAGAGAGAGAGAGAACTAAATATATTAATTATTATTGATTTAAATGAATTTTTTATTAAAAATTGATTTCCACTTCCAAACTCCAAAATAATCGAAAAAGTGGTTTGTGAGTTGAGAAAATGAATTTTCAAATTGGATTGTGATATTATAATATTGGTCTCTCCATTTGCTTATTTTTGTTGCATGTCTTTACTAATTAAAAGAATAAATTGGCACATCAAATTTTAATATCCGAATTGAATTGATTTCATGAAATTTTTCAATACTAGCCTTATTTTTATATAACTCTATTTATTTCATATGAAGTTGAAGGGCAATTTTTATAAGATTACAAAAAAAATTATTATTTTAAATATAAAAGTGATTTTTTTCATAATAGTATAAATATATATGTAAATATTGACTTCTTCAATATTTTTAATATTCCAATCTACTAAATCTCTGCAGCAAATGCTTTTCTTCCTATATATATATATATATATATATATATATGTAAATATTGACTTCTTCAATTTTTTTAAAATTCCAATCTACTAAATCTCTGCAGTAAATGCTTTGGTTCCTACTATAAGATACTGAATAGACTTCCAAATCAAGGATTAGATTCTGTGAATAAATAGATTTGACAATCAATACACACACACACACATACAGTGAACGAAGAAAATTAAACGTGTAAATAAAGACTGCCCATTTTTTCAAAGTAAATCAGTTGTTTTATATATGTTTAGTGAAGCTGAAATTTCGTCCTAATTTCTGTGTGACATATTCTAAGTTGTTATGTTCAAGTTAATTTCTGAAACCTATTGGTTGGCGTTCTATGTCAAGATATGCATATCTTGGAGAGGCATGATTCTTATCAAAATCAACAAGGGTATAATGAAAATAAAAAGAAAAGAAAAAGGTATTAATTTTTATTTATTGATCAAAATTATATAACTAAAAATAACTAACGGCGACTATGCTTTCTGGTCACATCATGTTATATTTGAATTATTACGTTCAATTATAAATATATTAGATACTTGCACTGAAAAAAAAAAACGTATCTCTTCTGGAGAAAAAACTCCGACGAGCATCTTTCGTCGGGACTTTTTTGTGGAAAAGTGGCAGAATTCCGATGAACTTTTGCCGAAAACGTTGGTGCAGATGAATACGCCAATTTTGCTAGGGAAAATGCAGTGGCAATTTCCACTATAATTTTTTATAACAAAGTTAATATTTTTTTATAATAAAATGTCCGGCGACTTTCGACGAGGGGTCCTGCATAACTACTGTTAAGAAATTCCGACAGATTACTGCTTGATTTCATGATGGAATATGCAATTTGTTAAAATGTGAAATGACAAATTTGCCTAGAATTGATATGATGAAGAAGATCTACTTTTGCTATTCTTTATGATGCTGTTTTAGGTATTTAAATATTATGTTATGAGAAGTGTGATAATTTTGTCCTGATTATGTCAGGAAAGGATAAGCATTTCAGGTGAACATCTGAAAACACACACACACACACACACACACGATAAACATTGATAATACGAATTTCTTGTAATCAATCCAGACTTGATAAGTATATGATTTCCCACGAATAGAAAATCTTTTAGGGACCACAAATTTTATTTATTTATTTTTTCATCGATCTATTTTATTTTATTTATTTAATACTGCGTCATAGAAGATTTTAAAAAGCTGTCGACAATTGAAGTTCAAGCTACGTAAGAAATCTACTAAAACAGATCCACATATCTTGATCATAACTGCTTGAAATAATTAATATATTTTTTTGTTGCACTTTTTTTTTTAAAAAAAACTTTTATTTCTATTTGATATATGCAAATGGGGTCAGATCAGCTGACAAAAGAGAAGATTTTCTTGATTTGTTGTTTCAATAATAGCTAGCCGAACTAATTAATACTCGGATTTGGAATGGACCTAACTTGTGATTTTTAAGGATCTTTTACCACTATTTATGCGTTGTTTTGAACGACCCAGTTGTCGCCCACACAGTTTCGTCGCTACAAAAACAATACTTTTTTTTTTTAATAATAAAAAATTTGCAACAGATTTAGCTGAAGTTAAAGAAATACTCATTAGTAAAATATTATGTAACATTTGTAATGAATAAAGTTCGTCAAACAACTATGCTTTGTGGTGAAAAGAAATATTATATTTTTGAAAGGTGAAAATGAAATTTTATAAAATACGAAGGACTTTTATAAAGGGTTAAATTTTAGGATTAATACGCGTGCACAAACATATATTTATGTTTATATATATTTTTTGTATATAGTACACATGATCTTATAATATATTCAGGGAATACAATTGATTTTAGGTATTAACACTCTTTCTACACAATCCTTTAACTATAAAATGTGATTATATACTCTGGTCCAATACTGAAATGAATAACTTCAAATTATATACATATATATTGATTTTAGCAATCTGGCTCCGATTCATTTATCGATTAATTTGAATCGTATACTGTTGATGTTTATTATGGAGGCGATCCTCTCAAATCAATTATTCTAGTTACAATATCATAAATCAAATTCTAAATATTATTTAAGGTATCTAATGCTTTATTTCGTTAAATCAATTAATAGTTAGTGTGCATATATTTATCCCCATTATAAGACTAAAAAAGTTATAGTGGCTGTAAAAAGACAACATATGTGCCCACAAACAAAATCTAACATAACGTAATGTATGAGTCCCAAAATCTACTGAAATTAATAGTTTAATCACTTTCATTACGACACATGAGATTAGCTCAATCACAAGTCTGCGTCACAAAAGCTTTAAATAATGCCGCCCCTCCAAACAAGTCCTAGTCAAGGCCTAATATTAAGTACGCTAAAATATTGAGCTTAGATTAGGTACCAAAATCTTGGCCTTTCATTTTCCTGGGATGTAGGAGAAGATTAGCCAAATCTATGTGTATCATTCAATAACAAAAATCCTGAATCTTGATTCAAGATATTGAGAAATAGTGGTATTAGTAATTTGGATGTTAAAGAATTTTCGTGGTTCGATCGATGAAAATAGGGATGAAATTGGATAGAGTATAGCCGAGTTTGCACAAAAAATTCAAGTTTGAGATCAATTTCAAGGTCAATGAGTCTAATTTTGTAGAGATCCAGCTCAACTTGAGACTTAAGTCAGCTCAGTTGCGTTCGAAGTTTCAATTGGATTGAGTCGTTTTAAACTTGAGCGTGAAAATTTTAATTTCATGAAATGGTTAATAATTTTAGTTTATTGTGTTTTTCATTAACTTTTTTTTTATGTTTTTTAAGAAAAAAAAATACAATATAATATATTATTGAAAAACATAAGTCATAAGTGTATATATAGCTATATAAAATATATATTACTGATACACAATATATATTCATACTAATAGAATGAATGAAAGATATAGTAAATTTTGTACTCCCACATTGTCTCTTCTGACACACGTCACTGTTTCTTGTAGAGAAAACACTTGCACATTGGCCACCTCAGCAAAATCATATTATTCCCTTAATACAACGGATCATCATACCGTATGTATTCCTAGGCCCTCCACCTCAGCCATAATTCTCATAGTTGAGTGGGATCCTCCCTCACCTATAAATACCCTTGACAAATTCTTCATAAAGATAACACATGTTTATATAACAAAACTCTACTCGATTGTCTACATACTTCCTTTACACACTTCACACATTTTGCTAATTTAAGCATTAAAGGATTTTTGCCTGAAACACTTCTAGCTTAATTTACGTATTTTCCATCGTAACAGGTCAAAAAACCATCAACAATCGTCGAGTCATTGTTCCATATCACCTAGAAGAACAACACCAAAATTCAACCACATCATACTTACATTAAACTTGCTCAACTCATTTACACCCAAGCGTAAATCACCTAAAATTTACAATGTTTTCAACCCATTTATCCGAAATTCCACTTACCATTTGTCCGAAATTCCACTTAACATTTTATGGATGATGAAATTCCACTTACCATTTGTTGGAGTTAATTCGCATATGGTCCTATAACAATTTTAAGATATTGAATGGTTACATAATTTCTCAATTTTCTCTAATAATAATAAACCACAAATTTTAGTGATCGTCCCTGAATTAAGCGAGACATCACTTTGAATTTCTGTTTTTGATCTTGCCAAGAAGAAAACAACAATTATTTTATCGCAAGGCACTAGAAAATATTATGTGTGTGTGTGTGTGTGTAATAGAAAAAGCTCGCTTACTGGAAAAACAATCAAACCCCGATCGACCCATTAATTATTATTAGTACATTATTGATTATTCAGGGACTGTAAGACGTCGACATGTTTTAAATGGTTCTAATATTTATGTCAACCACTAATTATTGTTAGTATGTAGTGTCAATCAATCAATTTATCCAAAAAAAAAAATGTAGTTTCAATCAATCGAATTATAAAAATTGAATGCTTATTATTTTGTAATTAATAATGTTGATTAAGTGGCAATAATTCTATTTTATCTTTTTTTTTTTTTGAATACATCTCATCAGATTATATCAATGATTCTTAAATCAAACTATTACATCATATTTCAAACAATATCATTCACAAACTATAGATAAACTATTACAATAAACTACTATTAAAATAGGATAATAAACTACCATAAAGGTATAAATAAAGTCCACATATTCATCGGTGGGAATCGAACCCAAGACCTTTACAATCTTGGGACCTCAGCTTTGTCAGTTGAGCTAGGCCTCATCGGCAATAATTCTATTTTATCATAATATAAGTTTTTGAAATAATTTCTATTATTATAAATGTTTATTATATTAAATCTGCAATTTAAATATAATTCTTTCCATTACTTTGTAAAAGTCATTCATGTAACAAATCAAACTTTGTGTTACTTGATATAATTTTTTTTAAGACCTGGATGAAAGCATCTAATATTTATTAGTTAATTAGCATGTCAATATAAAAAATTGGAACATGGAACCTGGCATTACTTAAAAGTTGACAATTTGTATTTTTCGATATAATCTATGAGAATAGAATGGTGGTTCATCAGTCAATTAAAATATTCATAGACATAAATATCTTTCGGAATTATCAATATAAATAAAATATATATGCATAATATATATATATATATATATAAAAGAATCTTTTAATTGTTTTAATGAAGGTCAACCATGAACAAAATGTCGAATAAACTAAATTCGAGCAGCAACACTAGACGTGTGTACTCTGAAATATAAAGTAGATTATAACTTTTACTTAAGCCAAAGGTTCAATTTTTGAAATTGTGAGTATCGTCCTATAGTGGATTCATATACAGTGCCCGAACTCTAATTAGTCGATTAATGAATCGAAAATTAAGTGCCCGAACTCTAAGTAATCGATCAATGAATCGAAAATTAAGTGGTTAAGAAGCAAAAAAAAATGAAATTTAATTATTCAAATACATAAAAAATTTCTACAAGAGAATGAACATTCGCCCATATAAATTTGAAGTCCCACTATATATTTTATGGACTTAATTCGAGAGATTATATTATTACTTGGAACTATTAGTAATTTTTTTAATTTATCTTTAGAAATAGTTGTTGAATATAATATTAAAATTGTTTCTTTAATGAAAGGATTCAATGATTGAAAGAGGGAAAGAGTAGAGAGAGCAATTGTAATTACTTGTTTAATTAAACCCCATTCAACATTGATGCGTGATATCGGGTTTTGTTTCTTTTTGCTGGGGTCAACACCCAATGATGATTTATTTATTTATTAATACTTATATATATATATATATCAAAATTATGAGGCTATATATTTTTTTAAATAATAATATTCAAAGAGAGTAATATTTATAAATATATATACAGAGCTGCACTTGTTCGAATAGTATAATGGATAAGACCGAAAAAAGGAGAATAGTATAATGGATCTTAAAATCTAATCTAAGTTTAGTGATTTTTTATCTATTTCCTATATCGCCACTATAATCTCAACCATATGAACTTTAAAAATTAATTTGAGGGAGAATAAACATAATCTTACAAATATCATAACACTATCCTAACAATTTTTCATAATCTAGTAAATGTAATGGTTTGTAGCCAATAGCCTTCGCGCCGTAAAATCATTTAAAATCTCGACACACACCAAAATCTTAATTTTGGGAATCAAACAAATACAACCGTATCGATATAGTAATGATTATTATTTTAGAAATTTTGTAGTTTGAAATCATATATAGCAAGTGAATTATCTCTGTTTTGTGGTACATACATACATACATTTTTTAATTTTATTTTAACTACTCGATTCCGATTCATTGATCGATTAATTCGAATCGAATATTACAGATGCCTATTATAGGGGCGACCTTCCCAACTCAATTACTCAATTCACAACATAAGAATTCAAACTACATACACACACACACATATATATGTATGCTTTAAAAAAAAATTAATGATCAATCATATGACAACTATTATTACACTTATCACAGCATTCATAAAGTATAATTGAATGAAAAGTTTTCCTTTTAGTTTCTATTCAGTAAGATGATATGGCAAAATTTTGACACATACCAACCTTAAGATTCAAGGTAAAATAATTATAATGGTTCCACTGTAATTAGCACTATGCCAACAAATAATTCAATGCCAAATCAAGTAAAATCTTCATATGATCTATCTTGCATGTGATTTCACTGTTCTACCAATATCTAACACAATTACACATCAACATAGGAAAATTTCGGTCTTTAGTAACATTAGTGAATTGTGAAAAACAACACTCACTAATCTTTGTGATTATTTGTAAATAAATAAAAAGAAATAAATATATATTAATTTTTAGAGAAGTGGCAGACAGAGTCAGCTGATACAGCATACACAGACTCGAGAAGATATTGAAAAAGCCTTTTTCTTTTCCCTCTTACGTCAAATTCAATTCCAACCCACTTTCTTTTTTTTTTATTTTTTTTCAAAATTTTCAAGATTAATTTATTTATTGCCACCACCTCCAACTATTTAATTCCTATAATCTTCAAGAATTTACGCCATTTATACGCTTTCGTTTCATTATAGAAACAAACCGTTTTTTTTTTTTGGTTATTATTCAAAACGATGATAGCATACATAGAGCGCTTCGTCCACGAAAACGACGTCGAATCGACGCCAGAGGACGACGGCGATGGCGACGCTTCGCCGCTCTTCACCGGCGTCGACCTCCATGGCACCGTTGAATTCCCCAGCGGCGCATCCGGCCGCCGGCACAGACTTCGGTGGCCTCCGGTCGTCCAAGCCGTTGGCCATGGTGAGGCCCTCCAACTCCGACGACGTCGCCAAGGTGATCCGGCTGGCGGCGCGTTCGCCCCACCTGACCGTGGCCGCCCGCGGCAACGGGCACTCGATCAACGGGCAGGCCATGGGCCACCGCGGCCTCGTCGTTGACATGAGGGCGGTTTACGAGTCCAGGATCGACGTCGACCCCGCGGCGGCGACGGCCTACGTCAGCAGCGGCGCATTGTGGGAGGACGTCCTGAAACGCTGCGTTTTGGACCACGGCATGGCGCCACGGTCGTGGACGGATTATCTCGGGCTCACCGTCGGCGGGACCCTTCGAACGCCGGCGTCAGCGGCCAGGCCTTCGTCCACGGCCCGCAGACGGAGAATGTGACGGAGATGGAGGTGGTCACGGGGAACGGCGACGTATTGCTCTGCTCCAAGAACCAGAACCCGGAGCTCTTCTACAGCGTTCTTGGCGGGCTCGGCCAGTTCGGGGTTATCACTCGGGCCCGGATCTTGCTCCAGCCCGCACCCGACATGGTATGTATCCATACAAACTGGATTAGGTTTTTTTCCGATTCTTTGATGATTATTTAATGGCGGTCGGTTTTGTGTGGTTAGGTGAGATGGATACGAGTGGTGTACAGCGAGTTCAGCGACTTCACTCGGGACGCCGAGTTGCTGGTGACTCGTTCGATGGGTGACTCGTTCGACTACGTTGAAGGCTTCGTCTTCGTCAATAGCGATGACTCGATAAACGGGTGGCCAGTCGGTGTCCATGGATTCGGCCCAGAACTTCGATCCGACCCGAATCCCTCGGGGTTCGGGTCCGGTTCTATACTGCCTTGAGGTCGCCTTGCACTACAATAACGATGACCCCTCGACCGTTGACACGGTAAATAAATCAGTAGTTTTTTTATTAGAATATTCATTTTTTATTCAATAAATAAATTAAAACCTAATTTTCCTTGCGTTTTTTCTTTCAAAAAATAAATTAAACTTTCGAAAAAAATTTGTTTATTTCAGAAATAATTGTGTGTGTGTGTGTGTGTGTGTGTATAGTTGTTATTATTGGTGGTTTAGATTAAAGAATCTGTGGGCCAATGGAGACTAGGAGAGGGACTTAGTTTTGACCTAGGTGTCTGCTAATTGGGTCCACAATTTTTGATGTTGACAACGAATCAATAGAATGGGGCCCCACCCCAGAGTTAAATAAAGTCGGAAAAAAGCCTCACCACGTGTAGTCACCGCGGCGGAGGTGTGGCGCCGCCGCCTCCCACCGTGGCGGAACCACCGCAAGGGGAAAAAATGGAAAGAAGAGATGTTGAAACTGACCTTACTGTGGGATATGTATCTTCCGTTGGATTTTCTGACAGCATGTAAGTGGACACAGAATCGGGTCCTTATTACGAGATTGACACGGCGTACTTCTCCTCTCTGGACCTCTCATGTCCTCCTCCTTGGTGACAAAAAATTTAGCCGGGGCCAAAATGGTAATTTCGCGATTACCCCACCCAAAACCCCGTCCTTTAGCTTATTCGCCCAGATTTCTTTTGAAGTTTGCTGGTCCCCCCTACACTTCCACATAATCCAAATTTCCACCCCCCCAACCCCACCGGCCCATTTTTAATTTCTTATTTTTCTAAAAAAAAAATAAAAAAAATAAAAAAAATATATATATATAATCATTTTGTTCAATTTGAAGATTAAATTATTTGTGGCAGTTGTATTGTTGTTGTAGGTTTTATTATTCGAATATATTTTTAATAATTATACTTTTATGCTATTGTCATCCATTTAGAGATGGAGTGAAAGAGGATGGAGGGGCCGATTATCTCCCCTTCAAGATTATATTAAGCTAAAATTTACATGTATTTTTTGAAAATTTAGAATTTTGTCCCTCAAATCATAAAAATACCTTTGATACTTTATTAAAATTTGGTATCGCCCCCCAAACTAAAAATTCCGAATATGTACTTGATCTCATTATATGTTGATTAGGCAACTATCGACTTGAGGTTGTTTTTTCCTTAGAGATGTTATGAAATTATCATCGTCTTGTTATGTTTGGTTAAGAATACTTTTTTTTTTTTTACGTGGGTTGAGACAAGCGTTGGTGCATTATTGATTGCAGAGGGTGGAGAGTTTGATCGGGAGTTTGAGGTTCGTCGAGGGGTTGAGGTTCGAGGCGGATGTGGGGTACATGGAATTTTTGCTGCGTGTGAAGCGTGCGGAGAAAGAGGCCAAGGCGAATGGTATATGGGACGCCCCACACCCATGGCTCAACCTCTTTGTGTCCAAAACAGACATTGCTGATTTTGATCGTGATGTTTTTAAGAAAATTTTGAAGCATGGCGTTGGTGGCCCAATGCTTGTCTATCCCTTGCTACGCTCCAAGTAAGTACCTATCACAACACACCACCAACTTTAGTGATAAGAGTTAAATATTTTTTTTCATTAAAAATCGCTTGTCGCAGTCTGAATCATCTATTACGCTTATCACTCGATTTTTGGTTCTGTCGGCTGATTAATTAGATTTGGGTATTGCAAAGACTTAATATAGGGACGATCCGCGCAATTCAATTTTTCCATTCACAGCAACAAGATTCGAACCCTGAACATTGTTATTATAGCTTTTTGTTATAAGTTAATGAAAATATGCTCTTAATTGGTAGTGGAGTTCAAAAATATTATAACTTGGGGAGTGAAACTATTTTTTTTTTTTAACCAAAGTTTAAGTTTTGAATATAGGTTAAAATTTGAAATATATACAAAAGGGAAACTATTTGGATATGAATCGTGGTGCAATATGCAATCGATACGTAGGCGAAGAGGGAGACCCGTTTGAGATTTGGACCAGTGATAATATAAAATGGACCACCCGAATGGTACTTTCGGGTCCGCTTGGGTCATTTCTTAAATTTGGTGGTTAAGATTTTGAGTATAGGGTCTTGTTTCTTTCCTAATTGTAAAAAGACCCCAATTGGAATAAATATAGGATTTTGACCCACAACTTTTGGGAAAATTGTAAGAAGACTATAGGTGTTTCGTCACGTAAAAGTAGGACTAGAATCCCACAATTAGGCCTTCTTAAAATTACTCTCAATGAGTGTTTTTTTTTTAAGAGAAAAAATAATGAGGGTTTAAGTAGATTTTTCTGTCATTAGAAATCAATTATGGTCTTGTCACGAGTTATTTACTTAGGAACTATAATTGTTTGTCACTAGACAGAGACCGGTAGAAAATTTTTATTTTAAGGGTAAGGTTTGTTTTTATCAATTATATAAAATATTTGAACTATTTTGGAGGACGCGTTCTAAAATTTTATAAATTTTGAGGAATGATTGTTTTTACCAGCAATCCCTTTTTGAGTTGTTCTTGCTTTACGATTCTCTAGACTGATTCGAGTTGAATTACATTATGGGAGTTGCCTACCAATTATTAGGGGATTAGTAGTTTGTATTGTTGTTGAACCATGTAAACTCAGATTAATTCGAAGCCCTTTAATGGCAAGTAATTAGGATTATGAATTAATTTATTCTTGTAGGTACCCTAGCATAAGCCAACACTAAGTATAATGTGGTGGTTTTTTGTACTCCATAGTGATGTAATACTTGGCTGGATTAAGATTAAGACGTAAATGTATTTTTATGGGAGTGGCGGGGTAATTTGGTCATTAGGAACACACCTTTTTATAGAAACAAAAAATAATGATAAGTGATGTAGCTTTCAATTTCAGTTTGTGTGCTTATATATGCACGAGGACAAAGATATAACCCACTCGTTATAGCGACACTTCTTGTTCGAGCTCTAAATTTTATGAAAAGACTTAATTACCCTTCCCTTGGTTTGTGCTTAAAACAGTATTAGTATGTAAATATGAGATTATTCATTTTGCATCAAATGTCAACATCAAAATTATCACAAAAGGGGAAAAAAAAAAAAAGAATTATCACCAATCTTCTAGATACGAAAACGACTCAATGTCAGCTATTTTTTCGTCAAGTGCTTATTTTCATAATTGATTAGGTCGTTTTTGTTGTAACTAAAATGTGAGTATAAATATCACTAGATTATCAATAGTGACAGTTTAAACAAAATTTTCTTCATCCTTTTGTTATTGTTAATTTAGATTCTGTATTTCTAGTGACGCAATTAGGTGGGATGGTCGGAAATCCGTCGCCTTGGCCAAGGCAGAGATCTTTTATTATTTTTGTTGTTGCTAAATTGTGATTATGAATATCATTGATTATCATTTGTGACAATTTAAACATAATTTTATCACATTTTTTTTAATCGCTAATCTCGATTTTGTGTTTCTGGTGACGGAATTAGGTGGGACAGTCGGAAATCGGTTGCCTTGCCCGGAGGAGAGATCTTTTATTTAGTGGCTCTGCTACGTTTTTGCTTCCCGTACCCAAAAGGGTTATCGGCGCAAGAAATGGTTGCACAAAATCAAGAAATTGTTGAAATTTGCACCAAAAATGACTTTGACTTCAAGTTGTACCTCCCTCACTACACCTCCAAGGAGGCCTGGAAACACCACTTTGGAGATCAATGGTCGAGATTCCAAGAAAGAAAAGCCAGTTTTGATCCAATGGCCATCCTTGCTCCTGGACAGAAAATATTTCCAAGAAATTGGAAACCCTCATGATATTTCTTTATTTTTCTCAAGAAAAAAAAAAAGAAAAAAGAAAAAAAAATCGTTTCCTATTTTCTTGCCCTTATTTTAGTTTTTTTTTAAAGAGGAATTTGATTTCCAAAAGTCAAGCAATGTATATGACTGTCTTCGAGGAAATTTTGATCTTTATTTTTTTTTGTTGGGTTCGTTCTGTAATTACTCTAAAGTCCACCAATAAAATTGTGACATATATCGTTTTTTTTTGGGGCTCTAGAAAATCCAAAAATTGGTGGTTTTGTCTTTTAGAAGAGGAATAAAAATCAGCCTTAGTCGCAATCAATACAGTTCAAGTTCCCAATAATTAAATGGTGGGCTGTGAAGATATGTCCCAGGCCAGGGCATCTAATCTGCTCATTTTTTGACGCTCCGAAAAAGGTTCTTTTTCTCATGAATCATTACGTTTCTTGAAATTTTTTTGATGGTTTAAGATTTGGTTCTCTAAATTATTGAAATTTTTTTGGGTTGTTTTACTTTTTTTTGTCTTTGCTTATTTTAATAAAAATTTACATCTTGTCAACCTTCAAAGAAGAAGAAAGATACCCTGATAAAGTATTATTCGCTATTAACAACGATTCTCAAATCATAAATCACTTATATAATTCGTATCATAAATTGAATGGATTCAAGTGATCTTATTTACGAACTAGCACTACCTATATACGATCCTTGTCAAAATTCTAAAAACCCTATGTTAATTAGGACTCGTATATCTTGAATTCAATCCTTAATCAATATAGATATGCGTACATGGCTATTCTTGAGATCATAGCATGCCAAAAATTTGTTATACTTTATTTCGCGGGTAAAATCTTAAAATGTTAAAATAAATAACAAAAACTCAAAATAAAACCAAATGCATGTGAAATTATATTTTTTTCCACTTTTCTATTTTATTCATACTAGCAGTGCCGCAAACTTTATGCGTGTGCAGGATATAAAAAATATATTGCTTAATTTATTGCTTAAATTATTTTAGGAACAAAATATAAATATATTATTAAATTTCTTTTAAAAGAATATTTTTTAAGAATTATTTGAAATAATTTATTTAATAATAATAATTTAAAAATAAAATAATTATATAAAATAAAATTATGTGATAAAGAAATAAACACAAAAGAAAAAAAAACGCCGGATAATTGTAATTAGAGAAATTATTGTGTGTGTGTGTGTGTGAGTGATAGAGAGAGAGAGAGAGAGAACTAAAAATATTAATTATTAATTTAAATGAAGTTTTTATTAAAAATGAATTTCAACTTTCAAAATCCAAAATAACCGAGAAGTGGTTTGTGGATTGAGAAAATTGATTTTCAAATTGGATTGTAATATTATAATATTGCCCTCCCTATTTGCTTCTTTGTAATGTTGCATGTGTTTACTAATTAAAAAGGTAAAATTGGCATATCAAAATTTGGTATCTGAATTTAATTGATTTCATAGGAATTTTCAATATTAGCCTCAAATTTATATAACTCTATTTATTTCATATAGAATTGAAGGGCAACTTTTGTAAAATTACAAAAAAAATATCATTTGTGAGACAAAAATGGCTTACTTTGTATAATAGTATATATATATTCTACTAAATTGGATATATGATATATAACAATATACTTTATTCATGATGTGCACAAAAACAAAAAATGAAAATAGAAAAAAAAAAGAAAAGGAAATTGAACATATGATTTGATTCGAACTAACACTACAAGAAAGCACTTCACTAATGAAAAATTTTATCATGAAAAAAATTATATTACAGATATAAAGTAAGTATAATGGATCAATGGAAAATTTTAATGTAAATAAAACTAAAAAACTAATTAATGACAAAATATTTGTTAATGTAATCATTAAAAATGAAATCAGTCATAAAAAGTAAATTTATAATATATTAATTCGTTATTGAAAAAAAAGTGTATTGTTGTAGCGTAACACAGCTTTAGCTTTTACACTATGCTAACATTACACAAAACCAAAAGTTGTTTTGTCTTGATTTAGGTAAGTATACATTTATATATATTATATATATATATACATCCAATCTACAAGAAATATTTGTTAATGTAATCATTAAAAATGAAATCAGTCATAAAAAGTAAATTTATAATATATTAATTCATTATTGAAAAAAAAGTGTATTGTTGTAGCGTAACACAGCTTTAGCTTTTACACTATGCTAACATTACACAAAACCAAAAGTTGTTTTGTCTTGATTTAGGTAAGTATACATTTATATATATTATATATACATCCAATCTACAAGAATATTATATAGTTATTAACAAATATATACATACAGCAACCTCGTAGAATTTCCATAAATCAGTCAAAGATTTTTCCAACATGGGCAAGTGGTCCAAAATCCAGAGATTAATTAGCAACTTTTTTGAAGTGAAGACTGATTAGATATGTGTGTATCAGATTATCTTTTTTCTTTCTTATGCATAAATAAATGTATATAAAGCTTTCTGATGAGCTTTTTGAGGCCTCGGGGAAATACCCAAAAATGGCTTTCATGCACAAAAAGAAATTAAAAAATTACACACATCACCCATAAACTCTATATATAGCTAATAGCTTCCACTTTTTCTATCTTTTTTCTCTTTTCGCTTTCTCATTAAAAGTAGATAAAAGTTAGAACAGATATCATATGTTTTATGATGCCCACGTCCAAAAGAGTTCAAGGTCGGATAATTCTATGTTAAATCAACTACAGTTGTTCCCTTTGTCTTTATTTTTTTGAAATGGAATATATGTGGCCACATTTGAGGATGAAGCCAAAATATTTGAATTTTTGTATAATATAAAGAAAGTTTTTAAAATTTGTTTGATAGAAAAAATAAACTAAGATATATGTATATATATTTAAAATAATTTTATATAAATTTAAGCAATATAATAATTGAATTTGTTTTTTTTTTCCTTTTTTTGAACAATATCTACATAGACAACGTGGACGTCTTTCACTGCAACTAGTTTACAATATTGGTGAATGTAATAGAAAATACAACATATGTTAATTTTGTATTGGTTTTTTTTTCTCATATGTAAGGAAATTAAATATTTCAATAAAAAAATGTGGGGTTTTTGGCGAAAAAAGCTCGTCATTTTTTAATTTCGGCAAAATTATGTCGAAACATATTTTGGCAGAATTTTTGCTTGACACCAATTGAAATGTAAATTATTTTTTCAGTAGAATTTTTCGCCAAAATGTTATTTGAAAATTAAATTAATTTTTGGTAAAAAAAATTCACCAAAATTATATATCTTTTAAATTAAAAATATTATCTTAGTCGCATTCGAAAATTTTCATCAAAATTTTATCAAAAAAGTAAAAATAAAACAAAAGAAATACTTTTTTTATTTTTAAAAAATTCTGTCGTTTTCCACGGAATATTTTGGTGGAATTTTCCGCCGAAAAAACAAATGTTTCATTCATTTTCTTGTTGTGTTTATATGACATATATACATGTTTTTTATTTTTTTGAAAATAATGAAATATATGTAGTTATTCCTTAACATATTTAATACGAGTCATTTGGAATATATAGACCACACACAAAACAAAAACACGCACTAAAATTATCGTAGGGGATTGCAATTTTTTTGGGAACGCAAATGCTTTATGTTCTGAGTACAGTTTGGGAAAGTAATGATAAGAGCATGATTTCTTGTGAAATGCACCATTTATATTAGTATCATGCAGAGTATCAGATACGTATAAATTTATGTGTCATGCAAAAGCTACGTACGTCCCCGTTATCCGTGTCATGCATGGACGTGATTTTCAATTTTCAACCAACTTGTTCGAATTTTTTATATTTTTCCCCATTTAAAGATTGTGCTAGATATCCATAAATGATTATTTAAATTAGCAAAAGTAGTCGAGGGTTTAATTAATTAATGTTCCTCGGTTCTTATACTTTTATTAAAATAGTACGATTTTTTAAAGTACTTTCTATTTAGGTTTTTTTTTTCAATTAATTGCTGCAGTTGTATTCAATTCAAATTCAGGGATAATTATGGGTTAGCTTGAAAAATATTTCAAATATTTCACATAATTACCTTCACCTCCCCTAAATTTAATCAAAATTACAAATAATCCACTCTCATTTTGAAAATTACCAATATATCTCTACGTTTTAACTATCCCCTTATTGTTAAATCAAACGACAAATACTATAGTGCCCTTTTTGCCCCTAAATACTCGTAAGAGATAATTACCCCCACTTTTCTTTTGTTTGAACAAAATTACAAATAACCCCCTTTTATTTTGAATATGAACAATACCTACGCAACCGCCGTATCGTCACCTTCTAGATGGTAAAGCTACATAACAATTTTTTCATCTCTAAAAGCCCGTCAAAATGCTTCACGAATAAATTTTGTAAACACTTCATCCATTTAGATTTAATTAAACAAAAAATATATTAAACTCTAACCTGCCATTACATCTCTGCCAATTCCTCTACTACTATCGGCTCTACCCCAAAATGAACTTCACCAATGTGTTGCTCATTGCGACTAGCTCAATACCCTTCTAAATTCCATTGATATAAATATTTCGAAGAGCACGGCCTGTCGTTGCGTATTTTGTTTTCAAAAATGTTACAAACATACCCTTATTTAATTCGAAAGCTTATAATAAACACTTTCAAGTATCAAAATCTTACAATAAATAAGGGTATTTTGGTACTCAAAAAATGATGGACAAATTGATCGATGGCATTTTCAGCAATTCACTAATAGCATGGTATTTTTTATAAATATTGATATATGTCAAGGGGGCATTGGTAATTTTTAAAATATTATGAGGTTATTAGTAATTTCACCCGAACTCATGGATGTGAGGTAATTAACCCTATAAAATATTCAAAAAATCAATTTTGGAATTCAAACATAATGGTCAAGTTCAATATAGATTTATCAAGGCAAAAGATATAAGAAAAAAAAATTATATAAATCAAATTTGATGCTATAGTAAACTTGTAACCATGTCTCACTACATCCCGTTTTTCAAATCTTTGGTTTATATAGTCGGATAACTCTAAATTGACTAATTAATTACAATATACTTTTTACGAACTTAAAATGAAATATTTTTGGTCAAACAAAGAATGACTGAATGGGGAAAAAAAAAGGTAAAACTTGTTAATTTGTGCAATAAATTGTATATGTTATTTTTAATATAATTAATTCAAAATACCTACAAATATCAATTGAAACGTCGTATATGTATACATACACTAACCCCAAAAAAAAAAAAAAGAGAACAAGAGAATTCAAATTCGCCACATACACACACACTCATCAAAAAAAAAAAAAAATGAAAAATAAGAAGATTCGAACCTAAAATCCTAACGACGCCGAATCAAACATAAACCAATGAACTACAACTCCACTGCCAGGAATCATATATGCTGGATCTGTAGCGAATTGATTTTCCTTAGTCAACATCAAGTATTAGTTGAAATATCTGGTTCGCTATCTTGCTAGTGCATGTTACAATATTATATCCTATCATTAGGAATAAGGAAGCTATGTTGGGTCTAGTTGTTGCATGTGGCATATGCTTAAAGGTCAATCATTCATCAATATTAATCATGAATGACTATATATATATATATATATATATATATATATATATATATATAGAGAGAGAGAGAGAGAGAGAGAGATTCAATGTTTGGATTACAAATAATCAGTCACATCTCGTACTGATTGACAGGTTCCTAAATTTGAACTCATTCACAATTTAAAAAGGTTGCAATTATAAAATTAGAGCAAAGAGATTAAGAATAATCAAAGTAATTTAAGAGACGAAAATTGCTAAAAACTAATAGCTTTTTTATTCAATAAATCAATTCTTCTTCTAAGTCCTTTTTTTTAATATATTATATGACAAGATATATTATTATATTCAAAAGAACAAGTTTAAACATGCTCAATAATTTTAGTGGGCCCGATTTGATCAATAGAAATTATGCAACTTGAATATTGAATATTAAAAATAATTGAACAATTAAGAAAAATTAAATCCATAAAGTCGAGATAATTTTCTAATTATTCTGTTTGGGATTCAGATCCGCGATCGGTCAGTTCGCAAATATAAAGGATTTTATAGTTTAATCTAAGAATGTTATGACTAATTAGAGTGAAGAATATTACAAAAAAAAAAAAAAAAACTTTGTTCCTAAAATACCCTTTTTAATTATATGACAAGACATTAAAGTAAATAATAGTTTAAACAAATTTAATAATTTGTTATTAGACTGAGACCTACCAAGAATCAGACAATTTCAAACTGATAAGGTCCTTTTTATTTTTGTGCACGATTATGATTATAAAAAGTTTTTTTTTTCCCTCCTCTCGTAGTGGGACTTCACAGTTGTTGAAACTATGATCGTTAATCATTTGCACATCTGAAATTAAGAAATATTTATTCAATTATCAGTTGGTCTAGTGGGTTGAAATGTTAAATCACTTAAACACAGTTCAGAATTCGAATTATAGAGTTGTGAATGAAACTACTCAATTTGGAGGGCTGCCGTCCCTGTAATGAGCCTGTGTAGTACCCAATTCAAATTAATCGATCAGTGAATTAAAATCAAGTAGCTAAGAAAAAAAAACATAACAAATATATTTAATAAATAAACGAATATTTACTTATTTAAGTTCAAAGAAATTTTTTGTGAATTTTGTCCCCACATTGTTTTCCCTTTACAACTGTATAACTTTTTAAGTGCACCAAAATCTTTTTCAAAGCACATCTTTTGGCACCAAATCAAGTGTTATTATTTTTTATTTTAATATATATATATATATTATCATTTTGTGATTATTATATTTGTTAGTTCTTCGTTATTCTTTGTCGTTTTCCCCCTTTTATGAAGCTCTTTTTAATCATTCATGAGTTGCATGGAACTTTATTTTGAGTTCAAGATATCGAGTTGAGCTTTTTCCGCTTTTTTCTTTTGGCTTTTGGGGTGAGAGAGAGAGAGAGAAAGAGAGAGAATATATTGAATGATAATCTAAAAATTATAATTAATTATGTATAATTAATAAGTGATTTTTTTAATTTTAACATGAGAATAATCTTGACGAAATAAATAATAAAAAAATTATATATATATTTAAATAGTGATTACTGATAATTAACTTATAATAGCACTTTCGAAATAATAAAGAATTTCTCAGAAATAAAATGGTCATTACTGTGTGCACACAGTAATTGCCATATACAGTTGTCTATGGAAGCTACTATAATTAATTAGCCTATGATCAATCAATGAAGTGAAATTTTGATTAGTGGCCCAAATTTTGTATTTGCCTTTATGATAATGCTTGTTATTACCAAAATCTGCGTTTTTTCCCCTTTTATTTTATTTTTTTCCCATTTGAACCAACCAAAGAAATTTATTTTTGCTAGCCAATAATTTTTTTTTTATTGACTACTCTATTCTTTTTAGTGTACTATCTAATCGTTTTTCGATACACTCTTTAATTTTTTTAATTGTTTATATTATCAGTAGTCGATAACTGATTAAGTACATCACGACCTCGAGATTCTGGCTCCACCACGACTTAGAATAGTTTTAATGATAAATGGTCCTCAACTAAAGCTAAATCATTTGATTAGTAGCCATCCACATAACAAAGTCAAAAATAAAATCATGCCAAGGACAAAGTTCTAGGATATTTAGGATTGATAATTTTGGCCTATCATTAAGTGATACATGACTAAGGCTACCATGGCAATATTAGAGTGCAAAAATTATTGGTAGAGATTTTGTCATTTGTCTTCTTGAACTTATCAATATTATCCCAAGTTAGAGATATTGGCACTAAGTTATAATTCACGAGGTTATAATTGCCTCCATATATAGTTTATTAATTATTGTTTGGTGCATTACCACAATTGAAAAAAAAAAAAAACAAAAAATGTCTATATAGACATGCCATGTTGCTGTTGTTGTTGTTGTTGTTGTTGTTGTTGTTGTTGTTGTTATTATTACTATGTCAAAACATTAATATAATTCAATATTATAACACTCTCGTTTCTAAACTAATTGTAAACAATATAATAGAATTTAGTGTTCTGATAACTTATCTTGATATTTTATAATATTATAAAATTATATTTTTCTTAAAAATTTAACATAATTTATTATGACACTCTTTTATGACATGAAATCATCAATAAAGAATTAAAAAAACCTTTCTTCAAGTGTCGCGTTATAAAGTTTGGATCATATATATATATATATATATATATATCTAACAAAATAATTCGGTTCTTGTTTATCCCGAAAGGTGACTTGAACTAAGTTTTTATTGGAAGTCCATTAATTAAGGCTCCAGTTACAATTTGGGCAATCAAAGGCCCAATAGCGTTTGTAACAAGATAAGGCCCAGTTATTCATTTATTGAATGGGCTCTTACTTGGGCTGGGGCCTTAATAAAACATTTTCACATTCTTAATGAAATGAGTACTTCGATAACCTATTTTCACATTTTATAATTAATGTCAGAAAATTATGTTTTTATTAATCATGATTGAAGCACTTTCTGAAAGTGTTACACTATCTATATTAAAACATGTTTTTTTTTTTAAATAGTGACCCTAGTTTGTAATCAATATAATTATAACTACCAACCACTAGTTGGTATAGCGGGATGAGGTGCTAGACCCTTAAGTAACGTCTAGAGTTTGAATCCTGGTGTTGTGAATGAAACAATTGGGTTGGAAGGGTTGCCCCCATGGGCCTTTGTAATACCCGATCCAGATTAGTCGGCCAATAAGTCGGAACCGGATAGTTAAAACCAAAAAAAATATATAATTATAACTTGACAGAGTATATATTACATTTAAAAAAATAATTTGGATCTTATGCATCGTTAGGTTAAATAAACAAATAATTGACTAATACATCTTCTTTTAAATAAAAAAGGTGATTTGATATAGTATTTATGTCCATCTAATATTACGAAGTGTGGACATCTTTTGTGGGTGAAAGTCCATTAACTATTGGGCTACGTGAAAATCATTATTGGGTCTATGTAGAAGCCCATAAGAATATCAGCCCAGCTATTAGTTGATAAATGGGGTGCTTAATTGAGCTGGTGTCTTAATCGAAAATTTTGACAATTTCGCTTAAATAATAAAACTGGGTTCTAAACATTTTTCCTTTTTATAACCAAAGTTCAATTTGTATTTCAATTTTATTAGAAAGTGCAGTTCTGCGTATTTGATTTTGTAGAATTCATATCATTACGAAATTTTAGTTATTTCAAAATTATTAAACCAATCAAATATATACCTACTTAAAAATTTCATTCATTTATTTTAATATAAATAAATATATATATATATATATATATTTGGAGTATGATCCATCATATTTACTATATAAAATGATTACAAAAAAAATAATGTGACACTACTAAACAAACAAATCTTATATGAAATTTTTTTTACAAATAGATTCATCTCTTTCCATAAAATTCAATTACAACATATTGTCTCTCTCTTCCTACCCTCCCCCCAAAAAAGCAACCAATGCTTCTATTTTGCATGCATTTTCCAAATCCACTATCAAAGTATATTATTTTAAAACACTTCATAGCAAAATCAAACACTCTTAGTTTTTTGGTTTTTTTTTTATTTAAAACTTTATAGTTATGGGATGAATTTTGTTATCTTTTTTTTGGTTGGATGGGGATCGAACTCGACTCGTTTGACCCAAAATTATGAATAAAATATAAGTTCGAGTTCAAAAATCAATATATACAGATTTGAATTCAATTCGAAACTTATACAAATTTGATCTGAGCTTTTGAACTTGAATTCTTATCGAGCCGATTCGTTAGATTCGCGAACAAATTTGGTTGGTTTGCATTCATCCGGGATGAATTGAGGAAAAAAGAAAATTGAAACATTTAAATTTTGACATATAATATTGCCATTGAAACCCAAGACAAAAGGGTCTTTGGAGCCCCCACACTATTCTCATCACCCAAACCCCATATTTAAATCATGGGACAGAGTGAAAATAGTACGCTGTCGGCCACCTCCATGCCCTCAAAATAATCCGACAATGCTTGGGATTTGATGGGCCGCAGGATCTTATTTTACCATGTTTTTACAGCCGTTGATCGGCCTATATGGGCCCACACGTTTCGTCACGAGGCTCATTAGCAAAATCATAATTCAAAATGCTAATCATTATTAGGCATTAAAATTGTTGGTTAATTAAGCAGCAGATCCCACCCATCAATTCAGTACAAAAACTCTTGACTCTCCTTTTTTTTTTTTATGCGTACACACGTTAGACATATTCCTTTCCTATGTTTAACCTTGTCTAGAATTAACATTAATTTCGACATAATTAATATGTTTTTCAGTCCCTAATTTGAATTAAAGCACGAACATTTGAACAGAGAAGGGGCCTTTCCCATGTTGTCCTTGATGACTTGTTCTAACTTTTACCTCTCGGTACATTGCCGACTGGTCTAAAAATACAAACAAGTTGAGTTTAGTTTTGGCCATTTTTTCATACTCAAGTTCGAATTAGATAAATTGAGTTCGAGCTTGAGCCCGATGAATTAGGAGTCCGTTTTGATGGACTTTTTTCAAATAATAAACGCTTATTTTTTGAAAAAATAACACTTCAGAAAAAAAAAAAAGTGTGTCTGGATTAGGTTTTTTTTTTAAAAATAGAAGCAAGAAAAAAAGTTAAAAATAATTTTTTTTAGAAGTTACCTCAGAGTAGGTTAAAATAAAAGCATATTTTAAAATATTTTTAATTTTTATTTAAAATACAAAACTATTTGACTTAAAAAAGCTCAACTATAGAAAACACTGTTCAATAGTACTATTTTTTAAGTCTATTCAAATGGGTCTTAGGACAGAAGGGAATTGAGTTTTTCGGGTTCGAATGTTGTTTGGGCTTGGCTCGAATTTATGAATAAATTATTGACTAGCTTGAATTCAGAAAATTTCAATTATTTTACCATGTTCGAGCTGCAGGCTCGAAATTGAGTTCGAAAATCAACATATTATTCATAATTATATATTGTGATATAAAAATTAAAATAAATATTGAAAAAAAGGAAGGCTCGTAAACCTATGAACAAAAATTATTCAGCTCAAGTTCGACTCGAACCTTATACAATCTTGGTTCGAATTATTCAAATTCGAAGTCTAACCTTTGTCGACCTACCTCATCAAACTCCCAAATAAGTTCGATTCATTTGCATCCTTAATTTGACTTATCGAGAGTTTTGTTATTACATAATATAAAAAGGCCTACAAAAAATTATAATTCCTTACCAATATTTGTGAGCTTAAAACTTCAGCACAAAAATTGGAAAAGATATTGGATTTTGAATTCTATAGATACTCACAATTTCCTTATTTGGCTAATTAACTCGTGTACATATTTTGTCTACACTGGCAATCCTTTTTTCTTATTCTTTTTTTTTTTTCACCCATCACAAATAAATTTTAATTATTTTCACTTACAAGTTAAAAAAAATTTACTATCTAGTTAATATTACTGGACCCGGCCCAAAAACATGTCTAATCTCGACTAAATTTTGGAAACGGCAAATTAGCGGGCCGAAAATACCATAAAAGGAGGCCGAATATGGGCGAACCATTGGAGCCCACGTGGGCCTGTGTTCCATTGACAGCATAGGATTATTACGGCGTCGTAACGATAACAGAAAAATATAATGCAAGAAATAAAAATTTCCTAATAGAGCCCGCAAACTTCGTATGAATACCAAATTTCAGGAGTAACAAAAAAGATAAAGCCTTTTCGAGCAGAGGACAGAGAGTGAGAGTGAGAGTGATACAGAGAGAGAGAGAGGAAGAGGGGGAAAAAGGAGTGAGAGAGTGAGAAAGAAGAAAAACAAAAGTCTCCATTGCCGCTGATCTTTTTGAAGAAGAAATTCACAAGGAGAGAGCTTCGCCACTGCGCTCATTTCATCTGATCGGATCTGTTTAGCATATATATACAGTTTTTGTATCTATTTTTAGCCTGTGTATATATATATATACATATATATATTTTGGAGAATTTTCCCTCAATTTAACTACAAATTTGAAGGGCAATGGGAGAAATGGAGAACTGTTAGTTGTAATTACTTTTTGTCTTTGATCTTTTTGAATTCCATTTGTGATTTATAGGGTTTTGTTTTAGAAATTGGGGGTTTGCGTGTAAATTATGTGGGATCGTTCGTTAGGGTTAATGAGGTAGTCGGGAGTATATTTTTTCGTGTGTATGAGGCTTTGGTGTTTTCCTTTTCCATGCTTTGGAGATAGAGAGGAAGATAGTAGTGTTTGTGGCGGCTGTAATTTATATTATTTTAATTGTTGTAATAAGGGGAAAGAGCCAATGCGGGAGGGTCTTTTGGGGAATGAGAACGAGGAAATGGAGAATGATGATTCTGAATTAGGATTTTGGGCCACTTCTCGCAGTGGTGGTGGTGGTGGTGCTGGTGCTGGGGTGGAGGGGTTAGGGTTGCGAGTGAATGGCGAGAGAGCAAACGGGACGGAGAAAGATGAAATATTCAATTTTGAAGATGAACTCAATGAGGAAAGTGTGCATTTCATGAGGTGGATGGATAATGCGGGTTCAGGACGTGCTGCCAGTGGTAGCACTGGAAGTCAGGTGGTGAAAGTGGATGTTAATTTGAATTTGGGTTTGGGTGGTGAGACTTCATGTTCATCGTCTTCAATGGTTGCTACTGGTAGGGAGAGTTGTGATCGTGATGCACAGAATAAACGACCAAAAGTTCATTCTTTTTCTCTGTAAGATCTCTCTCTGCCTCCCTCCCTCCCTGTATGTGGGCGCACGAATCCTGTGTGGTTGTGTCGGTATGTACTGTAACCATTGTCTGTATCTTACTCTCTTATGCAGGGATTGGGGCACCAATTTCGAAAGTGAAATGCATTACCTTGCTCCCCTGCATGAGGTGGTTGAGGGGAAAGATTTGCCTGATTCTAGTGTTACAGGAGACAACAATAGAAATAATGTTGATACTTTGAAAATGGAGGATTTGGAAGTTCGAATGGATCTTACCGATGACTTGTTGCATATGGTAGGTACTATCAGCGACACTTATGAATCTGATATGTGTTATCCGTTTTAGATAATGAGGACGGGTCATAATTTTGTCATCTGCTGTAGGTTTTCACTTTCTTGGACCACATTGATCTTTGCCAAGCAGCAAGGGTTTGCCGACAGTGGAGAGATGCAAGTTCTCATGAAGATTTCTGGCGTTACTTAAATTTTGAGAATCGGCACATATCTGCGCAGCAATGTGAGTGTAGAGTTATTGTAAACTCTTATTAAGATGACAGCTTTCTGGAACTGATTATCTGTGCTAACATTCAGAATCACAAAGATGTAGATACTCCCATGTAGCCTGCTGGATGAACTAGTATGGAATTGTTTTGAGATAGATGGAACATAAAAATGTGCTGTTGCTGATCTATTACACCTAGTATGAAATTGCTTTGAGGCCTTCCGAAGCTTAGCTTGCCGGGAATGATCCACAAACTTCGTCTATGGCCTATAGTCTATCCTATATATTAATTCAGGGGAATGGTCTCCTTCCTGTGACATGGACTTTGATGGTGCACCCCTGGATGTTCAAATGTTTGATTGGCTATAAATTTACTTTTTATGCTTAATATGGTTCCATGTTCTGAGAACTTGATGGTAATGTATTAAACACCCTGAACATATTCTATCATTTGCTAGCTATAGCTGATTAGCTTGTTAAAGGGTTGGATTTTTCTCCTTTTGTTGGTTAGCAGCTTTGAAATTGTTACTTGTATGTCTTGACTTTTTGATCCCATGAAGAAACTGACTTTGGTTAGCTGTTTTCTGTTTTAGTTGAGGACATGTGTCGACGATATCCAAATGCTACTGCAGTAAATGTCTATGGTACTCCTTCAATCCATCCTCTCGTGATGAAAGCAGTCTCTTCATTGAGGTAAGTTAGATTTTGATTTTGTAATGATAATTCTTTAACTTGATAACCTTGGATTGTTTGTGATCCTTTTGATTTGTCTCAGAAATCTTGAGGTTTTAACTCTAGGCAAAGGCCAGTTAGGTGAGACCTTTTTCCAAGCCTTAACAGATTGCCACATGTTGAAGAGTTTAACTGTGAATGATGCTACATTGGGAAACGGCATTCAGGAGATTCCAATTTATCATGATAGATTGCATGATCTTCAGATAGTGAAATGTCGCGTGCTCCGTGTCTCTGTCAGGTGCTCAATCGTTTCAGTGTGATCTTTAAGTTCTTGTAAACTCTTTTACTATATTAGGAGTCATGGTTCTTTGCAGGTGTCCCCAGCTTGAAACCTTGTCTCTCAAGCGTAGTAGTATGCCACATGCAGTTCTGAATTGCCCCCTTTTGCATGAGCTTGATATTGCATCCTGTCACAAGCTTTCAGATGCTGCAATCCGTACAGCAGCAACATCATGCCCACTCTTGGAGTCGTTGGATATGTCCAATTGTTCATGTGTCAGTGATGAGACTCTACGAGAAATAGCTATGGCTTGTGGAAATCTCCACATTCTTGATGCGTCGTACTGCCCAAATATCTCTTTTGATGTAAGATCTCTCTCCCCTCTCTCTCTCTGTACCAGTACCTCCATGTGTATGTGCCATCTAACATATGACTTTCCTTTGAAGTCCGTGAGACTGGCCGTGTTGACAGTTCTTAAGCTTCACAGCTGTGAGGGTATAACGTCAGCTTCAATGGCTGCGATAGCTTTTAGTTATATGCTTGAGGTTTGAATCAACTCTCTTCTTGAGTTTTCATCATTTCCTAACTGTCATGATTTCATGATTTGATTAATTAATTATTATCATAGATTGCTGATGTTGCCTTTGTATACCTTCTAGGTTCTTGAGCTTGACAATTGCAGCTTATTAACGTCAATATCTTTGGATCTGCAACGCCTGAAAAACATAAGGCTTGTACACTGCCGGAAGTATGTCCTATTCTTGCATTATGAGCCTTAAGACCTGTTCTTTTTGCAGAGCATGACTATTTACTTGCATCCTTGCAGATTTGTTGATTTAAATTTAAGAAGCAGTGTGTTGTCATCAATAACAGTTTCAAATTGTCCTTCTCTCCAGAGGATGAGTATTACCTCAAATGTGCTTAAAGTATGTCCTTTATTCATGAGATTTTTTGTTCCTTGTCAAACTCTGACACCTTCAGTTGAAGAAATGCCTTTAATCTTACTGTGGTTGAAATTCTAGGAATAATTGTATTTCTTTAATTTTACTTCCAGAAATTAGTTTTGCAAAAGCAAGAAAGCTTGACAACCTTAGCGCTGCAGTGCCATTGTTTGGAAGAAGTAGACCTCAGTGAATGTGAATCTTTGACAAATTCTATTTGCGAAGTTTTCAGTAGTGGAGGAGGCTGTCCTGTTTTGAGAACATTAGTTCTTGATAGTTGTGAGGTTTGTCATTGTAATTTCTCCTTTTGGATTTTTGATTAGCCTTTTCTATCTATGAATAAAGCTCCATCAATTTGTGAAACTTTATTCTGGTCAGCTGCAATTCTTGTATATTATTGGAGTACAAGCGCATTTCTAGGACCTTAAACATTCACAGGATCAAGTTTTATCAGTGGGTGACACAGAATATACTTTTTTAGTAGTGTGTAGTTCCAACAGGAAAGGAACTTGTTTCAGTTTGATCAGAACTACAAAGAGGGCGTGACCCAACCCTGACTAATACATCTTTCTGATTCTCTGAACCTATTTTACAAGCTCTATATCCATGGCATTTTTGTGTAGTCATTGTTGTTTTGTCTGACCATAACTATAATTTTTTCTCAGAGTTTGACAGCAGTCAGTTTCTGCAGTACATCTTTGGTTAGTCTTTCACTTGGTGGTTGCCGTGCATTAACTTCTCTTGAACTCAAATGCCCATACCTCGAACATGTCTCATTAGATGGTTGCGATCATCTTGAGCGAGCTTCATTTTCGCCTGTAAGTCATCATCTTATTATACCCTATTTCATCTCGGGGTTGAAGACGACTGCTTAAAACCTGCGAAGGGGTTTTCCTTGCAGAGAATTGATTAATGGAATTTTCTAATTCTCTGTCTAAATATCTTGCTGGCCACTGGGCAGCCAATACATTCCTTTTAAGTACTCAGAGATGCTTGCCTGACCCACAGTTGGGAATATATTAAAGATCTATTTAGCTCTCACTTGATCTGCCTTTTGCTTATCTCACTTCCAAATAATTGGTTGCAGGTTGGTCTTAGGTCCTTGAATTTGGGCATATGCCCCAAACTGAATCTGCTTCATATTGAGGCACCATTGATGGTTTCACTTGAATTGAAGGGGTGTGGTGTATTGTCTGAAGCATTCATCTATTGCCCTCTTCTGACATCTTTGGATGCATCTTTCTGCAGGTGATTTTAGTTAGTAATTATCATGAGTAGTTAGCAACCTGTTCTGTCCTGCCAGATTTAAGTTGATCGTCTGTTCCTTATTGTGTGCAACTTTAATCTTTCAATGATTTACATGTGCAGCCAACTCAAGGACGACTGCTTATCTGCCACTACCACTTCGTGTCCACTTATCGAATCTTTGGTGTTGATGTCCTGCCCTTCTGTTGGTCCTGATGGACTTTCATCTTTACACTGCCTTCCCAACTTGACCTACCTCGATCTATCCTATACCTTTTTGGTCAATTTGCAGCCTGTTTTCGACTCCTGTTTGTATTTAAAGGTACTTATTTGTACATCTTATGTGCATCCTTCTTTTTCATCAGATGAATAACTAATCTTCGTGCATTTTAGATATATTAGGGCCGACCCTTGTGTCTTAGTGATGATATTATGCTGTTTCTTCTGTCACTTTGATCATGTAGTGATACAGTATGGAACGGGTTATGTGGCAATTAATCAAAGTTGATCAGTTATATATTGATCCTACAAAGTCCATCTGAACATACTTTTTTTGTTATGGTCATCTGTACATATTTTATAGGTTCTGAAATTGCAAGCATGCAAGTACCTCAGTGACACATCGTTGGAGCCCCTATACAAAGGTGGTGCTCTCCCTGCTCTCTGTGAACTGGATTTGTCCTATGGGACACTTTGCCAGTCGGCAATAGAGGAGTTGCTTGCTGGTTGTATGCATTTAACTCATGTTAGCTTGAATGGTTGTGTCAATATGCACGACTTGGATTGGGGACACCGTGATAGACTGCCTGAGATCAGCACCTTTTATGGGCCGTCTGACTCTTCTTCTCCAGAAAATGGCCTCTTGCCTAAGGACCAACCAGATTGCCTGCTGCAGAACCTCAACTGTGTTGGTTGTCCAAATATCAAGAGGGTCTTTATCCCTCCAACAGCAAGATGTTACCATTTATCATCTCTAAACCTCTCATTGTCTTCAAACTTGAAGGAGGTTGATATATCATGCTGCAATTTGTTCTTCCTTAACTTGAGGTATGTGGTGACCCATTTTATATGTTTGCTTACTTCGATCCTGATACATTAAATGGTCCGTACTTAATCGTGGTTTGTATCACTTGTTCAGCAATTGTAACTCATTGGAAATTCTGAAGCTCGATTGTCCAAGATTGACCAGTCTTTTTCTTCAGGTATGTTTTCATGGGGCTCTTTATGTACTGTGATATTTGAAAGGGTTAGTTCTTTGTGTTCAGAGCTTTGTGATTACTCTGTCCAACTTTGAAGTCCATGTCCACTCTGTTGCACAGTAATGTTTGTATTACTTGTCTGTCGTTAGGCCACTGCTTTTTCGATGTTTTCTCACTTTGTTTTATGCCTTTCTTTATGCATGGAAAATACCAGTCTTGTAACATCGATGAGGAAGCTGTTGAAATTGCCATAATGCAGTGTCACATGCTCGAGACACTTGATGTCCGCTTTTGTCCGAAGGTGAGACTGACCATATATATAATATATATATACATGTATGTGCGTATGTGCATGTGCATGTGCATGTGCGCGTGGTCAAAATATCAGGCCGAGCTTTCCAAAGCGAAACCTGTAAACGCACTGGAAGCATAATTTACGTTTCCACTTGACAGATATCGCCGTTGAGCATGGGTACGTTACGCACAGCATGCCCGAGTCTGAAACGCATCTTCAGCAGCTTAGCGCCGACATGATACACTCAACATACATGAAAGCATTAATCGGGCACAGTTTGTATGTGTTGTCAACAACTACCATCCCAAAATCATATGTGCTGCAACGGGTGTACATAGTTTTGTTTTTTTTTTTTTTTTCGATTTTGTGTTTGAAAGAAGTGGCTGTGTGCAGAAATATTGTAGATCATTGTCGTAGTGTTATTGTATGGTTAGGTTGTATGAGCTTTAACCAAGCTTTTTCTTTATGTTTCCAACTTCCAAAGCAGAATTACGTGATTTTATCATTTAAATCACATTATGTTGAAGTATTCAATATTTTTACTTCTCAGAGTAGTATCTAATAATGGAGTAATATTCTAGATAAATCAGCTTCGTGCCTTTTTGCTTATTTCCTTTATAACTCAACAGAAAATTGCTAAAAGTGATTCTACATAGTAAAAAACAAGAATTACTTGAAATTACATGATAAATATCTTTGTAATTTAAGCTGTATATATTCACAATATTGACTCCAACTGCTTTAACTGAGGGTCCAGATTTTCAGGCGATGAATCCTCATCCCCTGGAGTCAAGTACGCATCAGCCATAGCCTTCCCCTTGTCCAGCACCTCAGCCGGAACCGTTTCAAGAAGGCTGTTACGGGGGAACAAAGCATTAACAGAGCTCGCAATGCGCTTAATCTTCTTTAGCGATTTGATTTTTTGAAACTCAAAGGACTGATGAATTCAATACCTGTTGAGTGCATCGAGAGCGGTGAATACTTTGGCTTTCATTGATTCAACAGAGGTTTGTGACTCATTTCTTGATGCCCGGAGAAGCAGAGAATCAAGTTCTTCCAAAGCTCTGCGAATTTAATGATAATGGCAAGGGCAAATTACATTTACAACCCTTGAGATATAGTGTTATTACAAAATAGTTCTCCTTATTTTAAAAATTACAAATATCACCTAAGGTATGTATCAGCTTCACAAAATTCAACCCTTATCAAAGCGAAATGTAAATTGCGAGCTGTGTATCTGGTGTTTCTCACGTGGATTTGAGATGGGATTCTCATGGTTTTGATAAGTTTAAGATGTAGAACTTATAAGTGAAGCCAATCTTGAAAAGCAAGTAATGATGGTATCGAATCATAAATAGTGATGCCAGATGGTAGTTTGTTATGGTATAAAATGAAATTATTCTGTGAAATTAGTGGAATAACAAAATTGATTGAGAATTTTTATCATGCTTGACAAGACACATCTCTTGGTAGCCAGATTAACTAATATGGATGCAAAAAAGTTAAATCTTTTGGGCATCTCTATTAATGTTTACAAGAAGATCCTAAACCTCGAGGGTATTTGTGATTTTTAAAATAAGAGAGACTTATTTGTAATTACACTCTACCTCAAGGGCTATAGAGGTAATTTAACCCTAATAATAAAACTCTAGCTAATGCTGTTGAAAAGTTTAATGAGCCAAAAAAAGCAAGTGTGTTTGTATTAGCTCTTGAAAGGGCACTCTTAAAGCGCATTGAAGGCAAGCAAACTAATACAGATTAACATACATTTCGTTACTTCCATGACAGGGACCTATAATAACTTGTTTTGCATCAGAATATAACAGCTTACAAGCCCACAGAAACGATACCTTAAACACTGATCAACCTCGTTGAAAGCAGATTTGCCATTGCCGGCATCAGAGGCATATTGTGCTACCTGCGCAATGACAAATCACGAGAGCTATGACGTATAAAAGCTTGTCGTATGGTCCAACCTTTAACAAAACTAAGTGTATTCACCGGTACACCTTCACCGGTAGAAGTGTGAATAGAAAATGACAAAAGATGAAACGAAGAAAGCCCATTACAAGAATCATTGACTTACTGCTCGTATATTAACGCGCAAAGATGCTGCGGGACCAGATCTTAAAAGACTGCGGCAATCAGCAAATTGAGGTTGATCACCTTCAAGATTTTGCCCTACAATAGATGTAATAGTTCATGAAGCTTAATGAATGCATCTGATGTGGAGGCATCTATAGCCTTGCTCACACAAACATCCTAGAGCAGTGATCTTCACAAGATTTATTTAGAAACATGCTACAGAAAACTAATACCAACTTTTACGTGCAATCAATCATATTCTGGACCATATAGACACCCGTTGGGGTGACATAATGTACGCATTATAATGACATAAAAATGACCATCTCTACAAGAAACAGTCTGTGAAGTGCCCGTAATACAGCTTGTAGGTGTGTGTATGATCATGTATGATGCAGCAGAATACGAAATTCGATACTGGATAACTCAGCCAAGGAGCATTACCTAGTTCCTTAATCTGCAACTCGGTCAATATAACAGCCGGTATATAAGCCTCCAGCGGATCAAGTTTTTTCCTAGACAAAAAGTTCGTTAACATTGTTAAAGATAGAAAGAAAGAGGAATTATACACTCTACAAAAAGGAAAAGCTATGCATTGAGCAGTGATGATAATGTCCAATCTTTTGATCAAAACCAGCAGAGCCCGAAAATATTATCTTATACTCCATTCACTAACTGGATTTTGAGGCTTCTTGGACAAGAACATGGAAGATTAAGCAACAAAACCATTCTCATAAGCATAAAGATATGATTTAAGCGAAAGAAAGAAGAAGAAAAATGGCAAATTAACTGTAAGATATTCAGTTCATACATAGCTGCAACATCACCACAATGTTCAGAATCTAATACCAAATATGAGATATTAGGACTTCAAAATTATACACACATGCAGTAGAAGAGATTCTCATACATACTTCTTCACATATTTGTCGAAAATGCTGGCGCTCATTGCATCTGCAGCTACCAACAAAAAGCTCGTTAAAACATGGAAAGCCTGGAAATATATATATATATATATATATATATATATATATATATATATAAAGAGAGAGAGAGAGAGAGAGAGAGAGAGAGAAGAAATGCACTCCGCGAGCATAATACCTTTGGATAGAGAGAAGAAATGGAGAAAAACGAGTGAGAAGGAGACCAATCGTCTGCTCTCCGGCGTCCTCCGTGGGAACACCTGCGCACCTCACTCTAGAGCTAAAACTACGCCGTATTGGCTTTACCGTCACACCTGAAAATGGGGGAATCGAAGCGCAGTGGCAGGTGCTAACATGCCCGGCGCCAGCGGCGGCGGTGGTGGTAGCGGCGGCGGTGGTCATCTCGCGAGGGACGGTATTGCGGGAAGAGACTGTTTTGAGGCCTTATCCAGTGTTTCCTTGGCTTGGTAATTTTGTGAATATGAAGTTACGAATTTACCCTTCAGAAAACTATTGTACTTGGTGGTGTTAATTGCTATTCACACACTTGAGCAGTTTATTTTAATTTTGTAGAATATAAACCATACACTTTTATTATGTTTTTATATGAATATATTTTTAAAATTATTTAACGAATTTATTGATTGTGTGGTGAGTGAAAAAAATGATAGAAAATACAATAAAATTGTATAACCTAAACACAAAAAAAAAATGAAAAAAGAAAAAAACAAGGCGAAAATAGGAAAGGACAAAAACATTTGATGAGGGAAAGCAAGGTAGAAAAAAAACATACCTTAGACTTGTTTTTTTCTAGAAGCAATTATTTGTTATTCATTTTAAATTTTACACTTTGTAAAAAGAATAGGTAATAATACTGTCTTTTTTATTTTTTATTTTTATTTTTGATAGATTTTAAGAGAAAAAAATGTAGATCCCTTGATAGAGAATAATGTCCAGATTTCTATAAATTTATATTCGTTGTACTAATTTTATACAAGCAAATATTGAAAAAAAAATATGCGTAAAATACATTCAAAATCTTAGTGAAACACAAGATGCAACTAAAAATTAATCCCAATTAGCAAAATTTTAAATCTCAAAGTTCAAATTTTTGTGAAGGTACCTAAATCATGCTCACCTATATAATATGGAGGCGTAATTTGCAAAAAGTCACTATTTTGGGGTCAAATTCTAAATTCAACCAACTTAAGGGACCAAATCGTCAAAAACGGTGGCATCCTCGGTATTAAATCATCTGTCGGTGCCCATTTTAGTTAAACCGTCAGATCGAAGCGAACAGACAAACTTCTAAAAAGAACTCACTCAGGTCAGTGTTCCTTTCTCATCAAAACTTTCAACTCTCTCTCCCTCTCCCTCTCTCTCCCTCTCCCTCTCTCTCTCTCTCTCTAAAATTACAGCCATGGTGAGCAGCATATGGGTTCTTGTTCTTTGCATTCTCTTCATTTCAGCTTCTGCCAGTGATCAAAGTAAGGATTTTATTTCCCCATAGACTTCATTTTTCTTGCAAGAAAGTGTTTTTCCCACATTTTTATCTATAATGCTTGATTATCCACTGCAATGTCTGATTACAGATTCAAAAGGGGTGTGAAAAATATAAGGAAAACGATACTTGGTAGCTTGATCTGTCGATGAACTTGGGTTTCCTTTATGTTCATTTATTATGTCTTAATTTGGTGTTATTAGAGTCTATCTGACGGTTTCTTTACTAATTTGAGCATCATATTTTTGCTCAAGATTTTGTCTTTTCCTACATTTTCAACTTAAACAAATAAAGGGGTGGCAGTTGTAGGAGTTAATTATGATCTTCGCTTGGATTATTTCATTAATTAGAATATAGATCTCTGGATGGATGGTTGATTTTCTGTGCTTCTGTAAGTATTTGCTGTTGGGATCTTGTATTTCATTATTAATAGTTTGTGTGTGTGTGTGTGTTTGGGCTACCGCATCATTTGAAAAGTTGAACATAATGGAGCTTTGCTTCTTGCTTTTGAATGTTGTAACAGTCGTTTACGCTTGGATGTAGTAATTATTTGGTGCTTAGGTTATTGAATTTTCGTACAGTATTGCAGATTATCGAGTCTTTTTGAAGCCATTAACTGTTCTATAAACTACCATGTGTTGGTAGATAGTCCATTTTGTTTCTCTCAATGTGGTTGACGTTAATGTGCCAAGACTTGTTCAACAAGTTAGATGGACAAATTTATCCACGCTTTTGATGATATCATTTCAAACCGTGAGAGCAATCAAATTTACACATTCCTTGCTATAATCGTCAATTACTATTTCTTCTAAGCACTCCATTATTTGGTCAGTCACATGTCCCATATACGGTTCTTATACTTCATAGCTCGTTGTAAGTTTGCCTTTCTTGATGTGAATGCTTTAAATTTCCACTTATGGTCATTGTTTGTAAACTATGATTGTGAGCCTTGTACTACCCGTGTTAGTACTGAGGCACATCTAAGGTTATTTGTTGGGTGAAGTGAGCATGAGAAACTAAAACCGGGCAACAAGCATGAGAGCAAGGACACACCCAAGATTTTTTTTTTCCTTTTTTGTGGGTGTGGCTTGGGGTTGGGGTGTGGGGGGGGTGGGGGGTAGGTACTTTTTGTCATTTTATAAGGGGGCTGAATATACATATATGATGATTTTCTAAGCAATTTGGGTTTTGGAGGTGGGGTTGGTGGGGGGAGGGGGCAGGGTCATGGCGCCGCTATCAGCCCCCTATCAAGTATGGCGAATTCATTTCTTGATTATATATATGTATATATGATGATGATGATGATGATTTTCTAAGCATTTGGGGTTTTGGGGGCGGGGTAGTGGCGCGGCTTTCGGCCCCCTATTGAGTATGGCGAACTCGTTTCTTGATCTTGAAGTTATAAACATTGCCTATTCATCTTTGATTCAAAATTACCACCCCCATACTCCATGGACTATTAAAAGCTAAACCACTTTGTGGTCAAAACAGATAAAGTGACGGATAACCCCGCGGACGAGCTAGTGGCCGCAATCAACAGCAACAGAACCGCAAGCAAAGCGTCATCCTTGTACAGCAACCAGGGCCTCGCGTGCATCGCCCTCCAATACATCAAAGCCTACCAAGGTGACTGCAATGCCTTGGGCGGGACCAATGCCAAGAAGCCCCCCAACTCCGAGTTTGCGGAAACATTTGCACCCAAGTGCGGTGTTGAGGCCTCAACCCTTACTCCAATCACCGGCCGTCTATTGGGATGCCAGTCTGAGTATGTCAAGCCATCCTTGGCATTTTCGGACATTTTGATGAAAAACGAAAGGAGCGTGGAGATACTCCACAGCAAGAACCACACGGAGGTGGGGGGTGCCGTGAGCGGGTCGGCCGGGGGCGGCCCCTACTTTTGGTGCGTGCTGTTCAGCAACGGGAAGTCGAACAACAGTTTCGTGTTGGAAGGGAATGTTGCTAAGATAAGCCGACCCGGGTGCTTTAGCGGGGCGAACGATCAGTGTACTGGCGGTGTTGCTACGCCAGGGAGGCTTCGTTCTTGGATGGTTTTCGTGACAGGTTTGGTTACATTGGCTTGTGCATTTGGGATCTGATTAACTTCTTCTTGTGGGGAGCTTAATGGATAATCAGCTTCTGAATTCTTTAAATTCCTTGTTGAATGTCTCCTATATAGCTTCTTCTCTGAGTTTGATTCATTCAATCTTGAGGTGTGTATGTGTGCAAAAATCATACATTGAATATATTTTTTCATACATTTTCAGTGTGGATGCTCTTCTGAGATTTTTTATACACTCGGCTTTAGATTTTAGATCTTTGCATTCGATGTACATCTATGCAATGGTATAGGAGATGACACACTTTTCGTAATAGAGGATCTGAAGGGAACCAGCCATTTTGGCTTGCTTGTGGATTTCAGAAAATAAAATTACAAGCTGACCCTTTTATTTTACTGATTTTACATTTTAGGCCCTAAAAGGAATAAAAATTTTGAATTGCCTCCATGTCCATCAACCCATTAAAGTGACATATAAAAGGGCTCAATATACTTTGCCTCCTCTTTTTCGGTGGTTGTGAAATTTCAGAATAATGCTTAGAAACACTTGATGTGGCAAATACTAAAGGGTGCGGATGAACGTATTATAATCTACATCCTTCGATGTTTGATAGTTGATACCGAATGTATAGAAATATTTTTCTTTATGTAATGTAATCATGCTGACTTTCTAAAGTGGAACAAAAAAAAACAACAATTAAAAAAGGATTTCAGACTTTTTTGTACTAAGTTGCAAGTTGTGATGGGACCAATCCTTAGCTGGCCTCAATTTATAAATGGCGTATTGATGTAATCTATAATCCACACCGAGCCGTGTAAGGACAATGGGATGAACACACACACACACACACACACACACGTATATATATATATATATATTTGGAAACTTATGAAAGAATTACAGAAGTTGCTAGGAAATTTTCATGCCATAGTCCAATGCAATGAAATTTCCATTTCCTAGATATCATCATCATTATTGTTTTTCGAAAGTGATGAATATATTTATATGAATAAAACTAGTTAATGAAAAAAAAAATTCACCTTCTTTTTTGAACTAATTTATCTGAATCCAACAAATTATATGTGTTTGTTTAATAATTTGTCGCTCTCTCAAATTATATATTAATTATATAGCAAGTATAAAATACTAATCACGTAATTAATTCTGATTCGACTAAACCGGATTTGGGATAGAATTTTCCGTGATATTCTCTCTCTCTCTCTCTCTCTCCATTGATTATTATTTTGAAAATAAGCAATTTATACTTTGATAAATAAAATAAAATGTACTCCCTCAATCCCACAATATTAGTTACTTTAGATTTTTTTCACACAAACCAATTAATTTAATAAATAGCCTTCTTTTTTGCTAACTTTCAAATAATTTGACAAACTTACCATCTTCATGCCCCCGTCAAATTCCATTGAAAAAAATATTGGTAATTGAATATAAATGAGGGAAATTTGGGGGAAAAAAATCAATGTTATCTTAAATTTTTCAAAGTGATAAATATTATAGGATAGATGACATATATACTACGATAAATTAAAGAAAATGCGTGTATATACATATATATATATATATATATATCAAGAGAGAGAGAGAGATGGTAATGTGGCCACTTCAGTGACCTTTGAAGTACTTTGTTTACCTTAATTTATAAAGTTTTGAGTCGCCTTTTCTCAAGTGGAATAAATGGCTACACGGAAATTGCATGCCTATTTAATGCTTTCGTGCAAATGCTATGATATAGGCCTAAATGATTAGGCAAACAAAATGAATTGTCTCAATCACCAATTTTCAAGCGCATCTCAATTTTTTTACTTTTTATAGTACCAATTTTTTTCATCATTACTAAATATAATGCGAACTTAATTGGTATTAAAGTGTAGTTTTGCATGATTTTGGCAAGCTCGATCATTCAACAAATATGTAAACATTTTCATTCTAAACCCTCATCAACAAATTCAAATGTAGAAAAACACCATTACTAAATTTTACAAAAGTGATGCGTATAATATATATTAAATATTCTTTACAAATAATTTATTGATAATATTTAGAAGTGTAAACATTTATACTTTTGGAGAAGCAGAAGTTATAGAAAAAATTGAATAATCAAATCTGACAGTATTTTTAAAAAAATGCAAAATGCTAGTTAAATTAAAAAAAAAACTAAAATTTGGAAAAAAAATAGCTTGAAAGGTACTTCAATTGAGATTTTATTTTATTGTAATTTTTTTTTCAGTAGAAGCAGCAAAATAAAACAGTGCACAACTACTTTTTCTAGCATTTAAAAAAAAATAAAAACTTTTTTATAGTATTTGCAAACATTATTCATATATGAAAATTATCAAAATGCGAAAACAAAAAGAACACATGATACGTGTCAATACTCATAAAGTCATTATTATCCATTGTGATTTTAGTTGGATTTACGTAACAAAATTATAGTAATATGGAAGTACGGACAAGCGACACTGTAATTAATAAATCATAGTATCAAAAGATAAGTACATCATATGTGTTAATAGTAGTTGAAGTAATGGACAAAACTTTAGTTAGGTTTACATAATAAAATTATCTAAATTCGGACAAATACAATTATGATAATACATTAATACTATCAATCACCATAGATTCGGATATTTGTCCAGTGGGTACAATCAAATTTAACTACTTAAATAGCATAATAAATTGGGGGGGGGGGGGGGGGGTGATTGATTTTTTTTTTCAAAATTTGAAAATCTTAGTTAAACGCGTGGAATAGATAAAATGTTAAGAAAATTTGAAAATTCACAGACAATTTAGATACTTTTATCCTTTTCTTTTTGGATATAAATTGTGAAACAAGACAAATTTCGTTCTATAAGGTAATTCATTTTGAATTTTAATCATTTTGTTCGCATTGTTTGAATTTTCGTCCTGAAAATTTATAAATTTGACAAATTTAGTCATATTTTTGTTAGAATCTAAAATTTTCGACTATACATTATTGATATGAACACAAAATTACTTTATATTGCCAGAATATTGAGATTTCAAGGATAAAAAATGTCAATTTTAAAAATTTTTAGGATAAAAAACCCAAATAGTGTAAATAAATGACAAAAACTCAAAATAAATCAACTTATAGAATGAAAATTATATGTTTTTTTTAATATAATATTGTGTTGCTCGCAATGTAAGAATGGAGTATATTCTCGCACAATTAATTTTAATTATAACTAAACACTAAAAAAATACACACATTGCACACGCATAAATACGATCGTAGGGCTTTGACGAAATAGACATATACACTATCTTTAAAATATTGGGGAGTACAGGAGGAATTCGTAGCATAAAAGTGCACGTATTTGTGCGTATTATAAAGGGGGAAAAAAATAATAAAAACATTAACACAACACACACGCATATATATATATATATAATAGTCATATATGTATATATATAAATGTATGTGTATATGTAACATGCAGTGCGCTCCCAGTCAAACAAGAAAAGAAAGAAACAGGGCCATCTTCCATAACTGGCAGTTCGACAATCAAAATTCTCTCTTTCTACCGAAATCTGAATCCCTCTTTCCTCTGCTTTAGCTTTCAATTTCCAATATCAACACGCAGCACAAGTCTTCGTCAATGAATTCAGATTCGTCTACATATATACAGCTACAGGCTACTCATTTCTTTATTCATATTATTTTCACGCCCACATTACCTAAATGCCCTCGCAGAACCCTTTTAAATGATCCTCAAATCGCTTCATTTACTCGATTGAAATCATCTTTATCACCACCGCTGCTCTTTCATGATCCTCATAATTCTATGAATTCTTGGATGATTCTTTTTGTTCTTTTCTTGAATTTAATTGTTTGTTTTTTTCTTATGAATGGGCGATTGTAACTTTACTCTTTTTTCCTTGTGAAAACCCAAGGATTCTTTGATTGTCTTTGGTTTTTGAACAAAGCCCTGAAATTATTCTTCTGTTTGATTGTACTGTTGTTGTGCTTTTATTCTTGAGGTTCGTTTGCGTTTCAATCAGCAAAACCTAAGCTTGTTCGTTCATTTTTTTTTCTCCATTTTTCATTCAAGTGATACCCCTAAATTTTGTGGGGTTTTGGTTTAGTTTCAATATTGACAAAGGGTACTGGTCAATCTTGGGATTTTGTTTTGGAATGAAGAGGGTCAGTGAGATTGTTGAGGGGGGAGGTGCAAATGAAAGCTTGGGCTTCAAGAGAGTTCGATTCTTTGACGAGATTAATGAGAATTGTGGCACTTCAGGGACAAATGAAGATGAGCAAGAGGGAGTTATTGTTGAGAATGCAGGGATGGATTTTGCGCCAGCAGATAGAACTAATGAATGTTTTGAGAATACATTCTTTGATGATCTTGATGCTGGTGGTCTGAAGGAGTACATAGGGGCCGACTTTGATATAGATTTTAGTTCGATTTTTGGCAATGGAGAGCAGCAGAAAAGTTTAGGTTTTGATCTTAATGTTCCGTTGGATAGTGGGATGGAGATGGGCTGTTCAAAATATGCTCAAGGGCCCATAATTGTCGACATTGCATCCGATGATAGTCCGTTGGATAGTGGGATGGAGATGGGCTGTTCAAAATATGCTCAAGGGCCCATAATTGTCGACATTGCATCCGATGATAGTGATAGTGATGTGGAAGTTATAGGTTTTAATATGGGCTATAATGCAAAGGGTAAACAAATAGAACTAGGGATCCCGGATGATAGGATAGAAAATTTGAGCCTTGGATTGGGCATGATTAGGATGGATAACAATGCTGTTGGTGGAAGTAGCTTAGGGACAATTGGTGATAGAAGATATACTTGGGAAGAAAAGGGGAAGGCTACTGTTGTTGATTCTACTGTTGTTGATTCATGGTTATCACTGAAGGCTAGTGATTCAATTGTTGTAGGTTTGGAGAGTGATAGTGATTCAGCAAGCAGGGTTGTTGGTCCTGTGGAAGATGATGTTGAAGTTGATATTGAGAGGCCTGAATTAGCTGCTCCAAGGGAGCTAAGACAAGCTGAAGAATTACGACAAAGAGACAGATTAAGACAATCTTGGAGAGAAACTGCTAAACAGTATGCCCGTGATTTGCTAGATAAGAATAAAGGAAACGAGTCTGTAAGGGCTATAGAGCAATTAGGAAAATCTTCAGGCCCTTTTGGTGAAGCTCTTAACATGGTGAGAGAAAGAACTTCAAAGCGTTCGGCTAAGCCATTGATTGAGTGGAAACCCAAACAAGAAAATCAGGTCCATAGACCTGTTGTTCCTTCACTGTTGGATTTAGCAGTAAAAGCTCTTGCTGGAAATGCAGAGGGACTAGTGTCTCTTGAATTGATTCCAGATAACCTTCGTAGGAGACTGGCTGATGTTTTGTGTGATATAAGTAAAATGAATGTACGTATTCTGGAACTTCTTGTTGAAGGATGTCCAACTGAGATACGCATAAAGAATTGCTCATGGCTAACTGAGAATCAATTTCAGCAGACATTTGGGAGATGCCAGACAAAAGATTTAATGGTAAGCTGATCTTGCTTTGTTTTTATATTTGTAAATTTTACTTGTTATTTTGCTGTTGAAGCTTGTATAAGGTATAAGATGCAATTTTGGATTGCTATATGTTTATGAGCATAGTTGTTATTCTAGTCTTATATTTCTACTAGCAGTCTTCTCTCACAAGGACGGAGACGTATATGTTGAAGATGAAAAATTGCAAATTTCCTAGTGATTTATGTTGGCTGTTGTTCTGTCATAATTTGCTTATATGCCTGTATGCTTTACTGAGTATTGGATTTATTCATGTGTACTGAGTAGTGGAATGAACCCCGCCCCACCCCCCCCCCACCCACCCCACCCACCCACCCACAAACACACACCCACACACGTATGTATATATTCCTGCTGGAATGATCCGAAGGGTTTCTGAGACAGGTTGATTTATGTTGTGCTTTTCTTCACTTGCTCCAAATCTTGATGTGAATACCGTGGTGAAGCAAACTATTTATGATGCAATACGGATGCAGGTGCTTCAACTTGACCTGTGTGGGCAGTTGATGCTTGATATTGTGTTCGGGCAGACATTATCTCAACCCTCAAGTAGTTTTTCTAGCCTAGCTATCGTGTCCCTTAGAGGCGCATGTCGTTTGTCGGACAGTGGGCTTAAGGACCTTGTTAACTCAGCACCGTCACTTCAGTCTCTAAATTTGGGCCAGTGCACTCTTCTGACCAGTGAAGCCATCAACTTGATAGCTGATTCTTTGGGATCAAATTTGAAGGAATTGTATATAGATCATTGCCCGAAAATAAATGCAAAGCTGATTCTTCCTGCATTCAAGAAGTTTAAATGTTTGGAATTGTTATCAGTGGCCGGCCTACGTACCATAACTGACCAATTTATCAGTGAAATGAGTACCGTATGTGGTCGGAGTATTAAGGAGCTTGATTTGGATAATTGCTTGTAAGCGTTGATTTTCTCTCTCTCTTCTTTTCTTTTAGGCCCTCTCGCTGACTGGTGCATTTGCTAAGTTCTAACTCTTGTCTCCTGCATGCTCGTGACTGCAGGGATCTGACTGATTTGTCTCTCAAATACATTGGTAGCAATTGTACTGATTTACTTTCATTGAATATTTCAAACTTGGGTAACTTGACAGATTTGGCAATGGAGTATCTTGCCAATGGCTGTAAATCAATTCGAAAACTCAAACTTTGTCGCAATGGTTTCAGGTCTCTCTCTCTCTCTCTCTCTCTCTCTCTCTGGATTTTCACTTTGTAATCTGACATTATGAAGTATCAAAAGCTATCTTTTGGGACTTATATGTTGCATTGAATTCTATTAATTACTTTCTTGCCAGTATTCTGGTGTGTGAAACTTATTATCCTCTCTTCTTTTCTATAACAGTAATTTAATAAGGCTTTTTTCTCTTGCATGCTAGTGACGAAGCTATGGCAGCGTTTCTTGAAAGCTCTGGAGAACATTTGACAGAACTTCTACTGAATAATTTGACGCGGGTATCGTTATCTGAAAAATGAGCTCTACCCTCTAATTGTTTTCTTTTCTGATTTGCTCTTGATGCTTGTAACTAATTAGTAATATTCAGCAGGTTGGGCCCCACACCGCGTTGTCACTCGCCAGACGTTCAACAAAGCTGTTAAGCTTGGATATATCATGGTGTCGTAAAATCAGTAATGAGGCTCTTGGGTTGATTGTTGATAGTTGCTCATCGCTGAAGCTGCTCAAAGTCTTTGGTTGTAGGCAGGTATGTCCACCTCTCTCCCCCCCCCCCCCAAGTCGATTTTTGCTAGTGAAACATTTCAAAAAATGGCTCGACTCGAATCAAAGAGATTGTGATTATTTTCTTGACAAATCAATTTTAACAAGTATGGAGTTAGAAATGAATATCTTCTGTTTGTGCAGATCACAAAAGTATTTCTAAACGGGCACTCCAATTCGCACGTGAGGATAATCGGGTTGAACTTCACTCCCATACTGGATCATGTAAACCTGCTCGAACCTGAAGAAACGTTGCTGCACTATTCGCCTTTGATGATTGAAAACCCGAAAGATCTGCAAGAATGTCAGAATGTATGAATCTATGCTTTTGAACACCACTTGGTATCCTGTAAAATTTTGGAGAACACTTTCTTGGAGTGGTTCATTTTTTGTCATGCATTGGAGAACATATGATTTCTCCTTGTTAAAATCACTCACCTAGTGTACAATGTAACAGAAAAATACATTAAACATTGTGATTTTTTCTCCATAAGGAGATGCTTTTACCAAGTTTATTGTATGGGGCTAATGTCCAAAAAGAGTGATTTTTGATTTTCTACTTCTTAGTCATGCTCGTATGGCATTTGATTTGTGCATCATAAGATTGTTACAGAGTATATGGTCAAAGCATGGATATGTACTTGACGGGTTGGAGATAATAAATATTTGATGTCTCTATCACAAATCGTGTCCCATCTTCTATTTCAATGCAAGGATATATGCCAAATTCAAAGATCTCTAACATTTTCAAACTTTTAAATGAAATCATTCAATACACACAATAAATGCATATCATTCTTGAGCTCAGAAGGGAAGTGGTGAAAAAGATGAACAAGTAAAAACTGCCAAAGTTTGCACTTTACACAAACCTGAACATCCCTACACAGATTTATAACATTTCAGGTCAATTTCACAAACTACAACCTCAATTCTTGATAGATGCTTTACACTTCAAAACCAAGCTAAGAACAATCAACACAATAACAATCCCTGTCGACGAGCCACCAACCCGATGAATCCAGTAAGGGTCGAACCTGGTAAAACCACGCTCTAAGTAACCTGAGATAGCTATGGCTATTATCAGAACCAGCAGCAAAAACGGTAAGTAGGAAGAGAAGGACACAAGCTCTTCGTCTAGCTCTGGCTCAGGCACTGACTGGCGGTCGATGTATAGGGGAGAAAGCGTAGCAAGAATAGCAAAGGCTATGGCCAAAATCCTCTTGTCATGAGACGAAAACCTGCTGCTGCTCCTCCATATTGCGCCGTGCCCCATTTGAAGTTTGAAGTTGTGATTTTGTGTGAAGTTTGATGTGTTATTTTGGGAGGTTTAGGAGCTGTCGGCTTTTGGAATAAGCTGTTGATGGTGTGGAGATAAGAATGAGTAGACAGATTAGAGAAGCTTTGTCCAACACAAAGAACTACTAGGGTTGCAGATATGTGGGAATCTGATTCTGGGCAGCATTATGTTCAATTCTCAGCCTGATTGGTGAGAGAGAGAGAGAGAGAGAGAGAGAGAGAGATTACCAATAAAGGGGACAAGAGAATTGTGCCTGGGGTCTATGGGTTTGGGGAGGATAGGGGTTAGATGTGATTTGGTAAAGTCTCATTAGAAAAACTAGATATTCTCTTCTAGAATAATCAAGAAAAAAAAGTTTAGAAAGTGACTAAAAAGCCCATTTAAATTCAACCATTGAATAATTAAAGCACTCTCACCCTAATTATATACAATTAAACCAATCTCCCCTCTTGGTTCCAAATTTCTTGATTAATTCTGTTAGTTTTGATCAAATACCAACAGTCAGAACTCAGAAGGGGGTATTTGTAATAAGTTTGTAATTAAGAGGGGAAGTTAGCGTAATTACACATAGTTATACAACAGAAAGGAGAAACCAGCCCTTAAATTACACAAGGAGCTTACTTTAATATAGCATCAAATCACGAACGTACACATCAAGAAAGTTGATCAAGTCTCAAATTTCAACTAACCAATATACCTAAAGAATGTGGAATTTTACACATTAATCAAAGCCTAGCAGTGGCACTTAAAAACTCAAAAAATATGGGAAGTGAGAACAACTTAAGCTTCATCACTGGACCTTCTTGGCTTGTTCCCGGAGAGCCTTCTCATCCATTTCTTCTGTGATGTAGTGAGTCGAGACGATGGTGCATGAGATAGACTATCTTTAGGTACTTTTGTTGGTGGTAGTTCAGCGGGCAGTGCAGCAGCCGTGCTCGTGAAGGCATTCAGAACAAGAAACGCTAGTATAGGCGAAAGATCGAGAGTCCCTCCTAGTGGTGGAATGATGCCACGGAATATGTTCAAGTACGGATCGCATAAAGTGCTGCAAAAAACATAAATCCCATGTTAGTATATTCTTATTTTATTTTATTTTTTTCGATACACGGACTATGTTGAAGATTTGCTGTGTCGCCGGTAAGAAAACTCCAGGAATATGACTTATCAGAAGTATCTCTTGCAGCATGTAACCATATTCAGTTTCCCCCAACAAACTGAAACTAAAGAAATTCAGAAATCTCTATTGTTACAGATCCAGTATCTATATTTCGCGGAACAAATAAGGATTGGCTATACAAAAGATCAAGAAACCAAGAATTGAGAAATGTAATCAGTACATAAGGGGTTCACAAGCTTGCTTTTGGAGGCGCGTTGAAAAACATTTCAGAAACAAAGGGTTCTTTTATAGGACTTCGAGCTGAGGTTTCGAGTAGGGTAAGCAGAACAACAACAGTGCCAATTGTTAAAAGTTAAGCACTTAAACGCAAACCGGCTTGGCATGGGAATTATCCCAATCCAAAGAGTTATCAAAAATTTAATCATACCTGAGGGGGCTCACAACAGCCGGAGGAGCATTAGGGAACCAAGTTAAAACTATCCTCACGACCAACAAAGTGTTGTAGATGTTCAAGAAATTCAATATCCCATTAGCCACCACAACTCCAGCCACCGAGTCGCCTGGCAAAATCGCAGCAAAGTTCGAATTGGACAAGACAGCCGAACTCTGGCACTCTCTGCGTCGAATCTGGAAAACAAAACAAATGTTTTTGAAATTGTTACTCTCGTTAAAAACAGAAAATTATCACAGTAAAGATACCAGAGTTGAGTGTTTCAGTGTTGATTAATAGGAAACTTAAAAGACATTTTCTTTGTTATCAATGCAGTAACGAACAATTCTTTAGGCAGTTCAGCTAAAGAGAGTATTTAAACAATGACATTAAACAACACTATAACAACATCGATATTGCCAAACAACTAACATGATAAGCTACAAAACTAGGCTCAGCAACAATTAGTACAAGCCCTTGTTACATCAATTACTATATAAATTAGGGACCGAACAAGCCTTTGTTACATCAATTACTATATAAAATTAGGGACCGAACAAGCAGGACTTGTCACTATATCAAACATATAGTTCTATAAACAATCTAAATTTCACTTCACTCCATCAAACTAACAAAATAATCTTTCATATTCTCCAAAAATTCAATCTTTATCCTCTACCAAAACAGCTACAGTTCATTAAAAAGCAGGCCCATTTCACATATTTTTAAAATAACTTCAAAAACAATGAGATAGAAAACTACCTGGCGGCCATTTTGCAGATGAGAAGAAAAGGACATGATTTTATCAAGAACCCCATTTCGGGACCTCAAATTATCCAGCATTTTGAGACATCTATCGACATTAACAGCAATCGATCTCTGCACTTCACGAACAACATTCGAAGTCTCCATCATCAGCAGATGTTGTCTGAAAAATGGGGTTCTGTTGATGAAACTAAAAGGGGGGCAAGAGAGTGGGAACATGAGAGATGGGGTTTTAGCACAAGAGCTTCGCTCTTCTTGTGATAAGTGCTTTGAGGAAAAGCTATAATCCATTTTTTTTGGCTTATTCGCAGGGGAGCGAGCTGAGTTGAAGGAGATAAGAAATTGAAACTGGATAAATGGAAGATAAATGGTATTCTCACTTTCGCCCCTTGTGTTTGGGGATTTTGTGAGTTAAGCCCTTGTATTGTTTGGTAATTGCATGATTGGTCATTGGGCTGTGTTGATGGGCTTTGAACATTTGATATTTTGGGGACATTTAACGTAGTGGGTTGGGCTAATGGGAACAGTCGGCCCAGTGAAATATGGTATTTATGAATAAATAAATACCATCGAATGGCGTAACTTAACGATTCGATGATGCTAGTTTAATTATATAGTCTCGTGTTCTCAAATCTCGGGAATGCAACTTCCTTTGGTATGGAGGGATTTACACCTAAGTGCTCTTACCCTATTCAAAAACAAATTTATAGCCTGTTTGAATGGATTTTTTTTAAAGGATAAATAATTATTTTTTGAAGAAAAAAACACACTTCAAAGCAAATATATATATATATATATATTTGGATAGACTTTAAAAATAGCAAAAATTAACTTTTTTATAAGTTACTTAGGTCAGCTTAAAATAAAAGCGCATTTCAAAACAATTTTAATTATTATATATCAAAATGCAAAATTATTTGGTTTAAAAAAAACTCCACTGTAAAAAATACCGCACAATAAGCATTTTTTTTTTAAATTCCATCTAAATATGCCCTTAGTTTATGTCGGTTAGTGCCAAACAATGGGTGGTCAATTAATCAATTACCAAAAAATGAATAAATAAATATATAAAATTATTTAAGTTTGGCTTAATTTTTTTATTGAATTGAAAATTATAATTTTATTATAACTTTTGCTTTATTTGATTAATTAACGAGTTTATGTTGATGGAGTTTTAATCAAACGAAAATGACTCGACTCAAGTAACTTGGTCTATTTTACATGCATTTTTTTTTTCATTTTTTGTTATTAAACAAGACAAGTTTAAATTGAATTAAAATCTTACCAAACGAAGAGAGACATCAAACTCTATTTGCTATAATCCAAATATATATTACACGAGCTTTTAAAATCAAGTTGATCTTAAATAAATTTAAGATGATTATTAAATAGTTTAATTTAATTTTTCGCTCATTTTGTACTGTCATTTTAATGTCACAATTATTAATTAAGTCAATAAAACCCAAGGGACTTCTCTAAAAGATAATTAATAGTATGGATATTCGAACATTTATTACATCTATATTAATAAAATGTCCATAATTAATGGGGTCCATGTTATGAAAATGTATAAAATTATAAAAATACGAATTAAAAAATCCAATTTTAAAACTATTATGCAATAATAAAGATCGTCTTATCAAGATCTGCGCATTTTAACTAATTTAATATAAATAATTGATGCCACTGGAGTTGTAGTCCAGTGGCGTGTGTTCAAATTGGCTTCAATGAGATTTTGAATTCGAGCTCTCTTGTCCCACTCTATTTCTTCTCCTCTTTGGGTGAGTGTGTATGTGGGTATATAGCATGTCAATTAATATTTATAGGATGTTTCGAATTAATTATATAAATAATTATATAAATAATTGATTATCGACTAAAGTGGCCATTTTAAAATTATAGTCTTCATTTGATCTTAATTTGAAGACATTTTTCGTTATGCATGCATCGAAATTGATTTGATAAAATAATTAACGTGCTTAATAAAAAAAATGGACGTTAGCAACAACTAACCATAACTCATTTTAATCCACCTAATCCCTATAAATAATAAAAAAATCCAAATATCACAATCCCCAACTATTGTCACATGTTATTCATTGCTGAGCTAGTCACAATAAAATAATCTATTTATCAAATTCCCGGTTTGGCCTTATCCCGCACGCGCCACACGTCGCTCGTGCCTCCAATTTTAAGACAAAAGATAAATTCAGGCGCATTCATTTCTCCGGCGTACTTTCTCTCTCCTCTCTCTCTCTAGAACGATGTACACCGCTAGTCTCCTCCGTTTCTCTCTCTCACCTCACAACTCATCTCTCCGCCGCCGCCATGAGCTGCTCCCGCTTCACTACAACCGCCGCCGTGCGGTCCTTCCACATTCGCCGAAACTGCGACGCGCCTTCGCCGGCATTTCGTCGAAAGCCGTCGAGTTCAAATCGCCGAGCGACGCGAAGCAGCTTCAGGAGAAGTCAGCTCAGGAGGAGTCTAATTCTACTGTGCTGCTCGATGTGTCCGGGATGATGTGCGGCGCGTGCGCGACGCGCGTCAAGTCGATCATCTCCGCGGACGAGCGCGTTGACTCGGTCGTGGTCAACATGCTGACCGAGACCGCTGCGATCAAGCTGAGGGAAGGAGCCGGAGGGGATTTGCCCGGCGTGGCGGCGGAGCTGGCGGAGAGAGTGTCGGCGAGCGGATTCGACGCGCGGCAGAGGGCGTCGGGGATGGGGGTGGAGGAGAAGGTGATGAAGTGGAGGGAATCTGTAGAGAAGAAGGAGGCGTTGCTTGTGAAGAGTAGGAACAGGGTGGCGTTTGCTTGGACTTTGGTCGCGCTGTGCTGTGGCGCTCACGCGTCTCATATTTTGCATTCACTCGGCATTCATGTCCATGGTGAGATTTCTGAGTTGTTTTTTTCAGTTTGGATATAACAACGGCTGATGATCAAAGCCGAATGTTTATATTTCGTGACTGCTGCTAAAATGCCGTGTTACCTGTGATTATAGCTCAGCTGTTCTCTGCGTCTTAGATTTCTTCGGCCTTTTTGTATGTTATTAGTTAATAACTGCTTTTGCATATTAAGGAATTTTTTCTCACATTGATCACAATATGGACTGCGGACTGGGTATACCTGTATGGAGCAAATTATATCACTCCTTGTATGCCGCTCAAGCTCGTCTACAAGGATCAACTCAATCACGAATACACTTTTACTTGCCGTGTTGGATAACTATCTTTCTCATACCGTTCGGAGAGGATTCTCCATAAACAAGTCTTCCTATACAAGGAAGAGTTCCAAAGAAAGCAATCTCAACTAAATTGGAACCAGTATCAACTCAAATGTGAATACGGTTGGGCTATTAATCCAAAACCTAGTCCAATTTCCAACAGCACAAGGCACTTCGTTTGTATTCATATGTACTGTGCCGCAAATTCTGTATCACATGCATTGATGTTTAAGGACTAACTTACCACATTTTTCGAATTTCTCAGAAGATGTAAAATTGATGAATGCTAATAACACAGGATATCTATGCTACATGACTTTGTGGTTTTGTGTTTACGACATTATGCTTTTCTGAATATGTACTAAATTGAAGTGCTTTCCAACTGTTTGTTGCCATGACTGGAGAATAGGTTCGATTTTATTTTAATAAAAAGCTTTTGTTATTTATTAAAATTTCATTGCCAATACGCTAGTTGTAACTGTACTAAGTTATTTTAATTATTTTCGTCTAGGACCACTCTTGGACATTCTGCACAATTCATATGTGAAGGGTGGTTTGGCTTTGGGCTCTTTGTTGGGGCCTGGACGAGGTTAGTTTGCGTTAATCAGCAAGATTGTTTTTCACATTAATTTGTCAAACTTGAACTCGATCTGTACTTTAATAATTACATGCTGTCATTATTGTGTGTTGGCATGCTTTTTCTGCTCACTCAATTACTTACATTATGACTTAGACTTGCTGTTTGACGGATTAAAGGCATTTAAGAAGGGTTCACCCAATATGAACTCTCTTGTTGGCTTTGGATCAATTGCTGCATTTGCAATAAGTGCGGTAAGGATGTAAACGACAGATTACTCTTTCACAGTGCTTCAAGTAATTTCACCTTATTGTTTGTGTGTATACTTCACTGATTGATTGTGATATTTTGTAGGTGTCACTACTCAACCCCGAACTTCAATGGAATGCTGCATTTTTTGATGAACCGGTATGTTTCTCTATATGTTAAATTTAATTTTTTAAACTGATTACAAGCTTATTCCATAATTCTGTGGCTGTCACTGTAATTGCAATTAAATTTAATGCTGATAACTACTCCTGGTGTACTTTTTCAAGTTCCTCACTGGAATTAATTGACTTTTAGTATGCAGGTCATGCTTCTTGGTTTTATCCTACTGGGGCGTTCGCTTGAAGAAAGAGCTAGGATCAAGGCTTCTAGTGACATGAATGAGCTTCTAGTAAGTTTAGCTGCTTGTCCGTTTCCTTCGAGAACTTTCTCCTACTCTATGATGTGTTAGTTATTATTTCTCTGTGTGGTTTGGTGACGTGCCTGTACCATAAAATAATGAGTTCACTTAATATATGGAAAGTCTACATGCATGGATAATATGCAGCCACAGCATGGGTCAGGAAACATGCTTTTCTTTCTATATCATCTATGTTTTATACCAAACAATTGTTCTGAGAAAGTGCAAAATGGTTGCTTAGTTTCTGCCAAGCCACTCTCTGAGAAATTTTAATGTGGACTTAAGGTCAAACATGTAGTTTGTATGAACATTATCCTGTTTTTGTTGTTGATATTGTCTTGATAAACTCCTAATTCTGTCATTCCGCAGTCACTTATATCAACTAAATCGAGACTAGTCATTGCTCCCTCTGGAAGTGATATATCTGCTGACAGTGTTCTCTGCTCTGATGCAATGTGCATTGAAGTTCCCACTGACGATATTCGGATTGGTGATTCAATCTTGGTTTTGCCCGGAGAGACAATTCCTGTAGATGTAAGTGAATATCCATTTGAACAATTTGGCATTTGAAGCTACTAAACCATTTGAACAATTTGGCATTTGAAGCTACTAAAAGTAAAAACCTCTAGCAGTTGATAACCTCCTGTGTCATAACACAAGTCTGCTTATGTTACTTCGGTTTCAGTTTGTACCATTGTGATGTATCAACTTCTACGTTCAAGTTACTCTGATGGTTTGCCCATTATTCTCAGTGTCTTTCCAGTCAAATAAGATCTGACAAGATACCTGGTTATTCATCATAAATACTGAAATAGGATATACTAGAGCGTATATGTTATCATGTTGGATGTTGGCTTATGTGTAACTTCCTGTTTACACAAGTTGAACTATGTCCGCACAGGGAAAAGTCCTTGCAGGTCGAAGTGTGGTGGACGAGTCCATGCTTACTGGTGAATCTCTTCCTGTGTTCAAGGAAAAAGGCCTTTCCATTTCAGCTGGAACAATTAATTGGGTAAGATGCTGTCAGAGTATTTCGCTTTAAATTCTAATTCATCTTTTTCATCTCAAAAAAATGATTTAGTTCAAATTTTACACATTTGATGGAAATGTCTTAACAAAAACCCCACTTTTTAAAATTGAACTAGTTAATCATTTTTCTATAAAATGTCTTTTCATATGTGGTTCTATTGTTGGATGATGCTTTTTAACTCAACATTTTTCAGGATGGCCCTTTAAGGATAGAGGCCTCTTCCACCGGTTCAAATTCAACAATATCCAAGATTGTTAACATGGTTCTCTCTCTCTTTCTCTCTCTCGATGTGTGTGTGTGTGTTGGTGGGGTTGTTGGGGGGGTAGGGGGAGCATCCAGTTGTGCATATGCTTCTTTGGGTTAGTCAATTCTCTATTACTTTCTGTCATAGTTAGCAGTCTTGAATCTTTCCACATTTTCTCGTATGTGACTTTTATATGCAAGCACATAAAACGAGCATGAAAGGATCATGAAGCTTAGCTGGACTATAGACTGGCGTAGTTTCCATTCACTTTGTGATTGAGTTGTCAGTTCTCCTCTAGACATTCATTAAAGATTATTGTTTAGTTTGTGAAAGGATCACTTTGATTCAAGATCTCTCATGATGGTCCTTGGAATCAGGGTTCAAATCAAAGTGTCTAGTTTTATAGTGCAGCACTTGTTTTCAAAGAGTTATTAACATTTAAGTTTGTAATCATACAATAGTATTCACACTCTCATTATACATTATCTGAATTAAATTATTACATGGCAGAACGGCTTGCAGTGGAAATTTTAAATAATTCCTATAACGTCCTTGTTGTTAAGGTTGAGGATGCTCAAGGACGTGAAGCACCTATTCAAAGGCTTGCAGATTCGATTGCTGGCCCCTTTGTATACAGTGTTATGACGCTGTCAGCAGCCACATTTGCTTTTTGGTAGGTCTCTGCATCTTGAGCTTTATAATATGAAGTTGTAAAATCATACATGTGCTATCAGTTGACGCCCAAATTAGCAATAGCCTAAGAGGATAGCAAACTTGATTGGGGCTCAAATGGGTTGATTTTAGAGTTGTATCCCTTTTATGAAAACAAAGGTATTAAACCAGAGGTTGATTTAAATATAAATATTGCTAGAGATTCATAGAATAGAGTTCGAATAACATTTTTCTGATATGTTGATAGATATTTCTAGAATTATTAGAAGTGCAAAAGTTGTATTGTATTTTATATGTAAAGTAGCACATCTATGAAGTAGTGAAAACAGTCAATTATCATCGTTTTATAGCGAAGGCTTTGGTGGCCTTTTTGGGTCTTTATGATTTTGATTATAAATCAACTTAATTTCAATATGATGTTTTAGAGTCTTATTTATGTCCAATATGTGCCTTGACCATTGTTGCTTTTCTCTCTCAGGTACTATATTGGTACTCATTTCTTTCCAGATGTGCTGCTTAATGATATAGCTGGACCAGATGGGAATTCATTGCTATTAAGCATGAAACTTGCTGTGGATGTTTTGGTGGGCAATCTTGTTTGACTTATATATTTCCTATCTATACCTTCTCTACCTCTTAGTTCTGAGTGTTGTTAGCATAATTTGTTTATATGATCGCCTTCTTTATATTATTGGGGGTAAATATGTTTTGCATTCACATTTTGTGTTCTCTGATCTTGCTTTCTTTATGTGTTTTCATATTTGTATCCTCTGTTCTTCAGTAAGTTGGCAAATGAAAGATAAATGTTAATCTTGTTTCCATTTTTGTGGATTTCTACCATTTTAGTTACCTTTCTTCTATCTGGTGTACCGATGATTCTAAAAGTGGATTCTTATAGTGATAGGCCCTCTAAGTGTGCTCTCAGTGGCTGGTTGCATGTAGTGACAGACAAATTAAAGTTTCTAGAAACGAACAATTTATCTGCTGTGCATATTGCAAATAAACAGTGTTAGAAAAAAAAATTGGTGGGAATTAGTTAACTTTTCATAGCTTCAGGATACTCCAGATAGTTTAGCCTGTGACATTCATAACATTCTATTTACATATGGAAACTGTGCATGTATTAATAAGCCTCTACATGTGAGATACAAGCTGCACCGCATCAGTTAACCTGGGCTTGACTAAAAATCATTTTCATGTCCAGGTTGTTTCCTGTCCTTGTGCTTTGGGCCTTGCAACTCCAACGGCAATTCTAGTTGGCACCTCCCTCGGTACGATTTTGAAGTAGTATCTAGTCTTGGCTAAATAGTTGTGTTGAAAAATATAAATAAATATATAATGACTCTCCCTTTCTAACAACTTAACCTTTTAGATGAGTTGGTCATTTAACATAGTATCGAAGCAGGGCAAGGTCCTGTAAGTATTTCCACCTGTAAATGTTAATTCTTGCAAACTTCACGCTCTAGGTTTCTCTCATGTATTCCGCCCTAGGCGTGAGAGGGGTGTGTTAAATATCCCATATCGATTAAATACAATGATGCGGTGTAGTATATAATGGCTTGGACTATCCTCCTGATACAAGTCACTCGTAGGGATAGGAAGAAAACATAGGGAAACAATATTTTTTTGAGCACTAGTGCAACATATTAAGCAAGAAAACATATAGGGATTGAAAGAGAGTGTAGGATTTATAAGTTTTGAAACCCAAAAGGAAATCTCCAAGATAAATTGAATAATATTATAGATGATAAAAAATACAACCTTAAGTGGGGTATATATAGGAACAAAACCCGAGTTGCAAAAATGACCTAAATACTCTTAGTTTAACAACTTGACCACAACTTACTTTACTTAAACCCAAAAAAAACTTAATCACTAAGAAAATAAAAGAAAAATAATTTCAAAATGAAAATAAGTATCTAGAATAAGAAAAATATTTTATGCTTTATGCTCCTGCATCACCTCCCTAGGCCCAAGTCCATTTTTCAATATGGTATCAGAGCCAGGCCAAACAAGAGGTACTGAGTTCGAATCTCACCGCCACCGATTTATCAAAAAAAAAAAAATCACATGCAAGGTTTGACACAAAAAAAAGAAGTCCGCTTGCACATGCGGAGGTGTGTTGAAGAATATAAATAAATATATAATAACTCTTCCTCTATAACAGTTTAATCTTTTAGATGAGGTGGCCATTTAACAAGTTGGATGTGAGAAAGTTACCAAATATTGTGTGCCTAATTTATGGAATTAAGAAATGTCTGTTGTAATCACCTGTGAGCACAGATATTGAAATGTCTGAGAGAAGTCCACTGTGAACTATTTGGTCAAGCTCACAGAATTTGGTAAACAATTAGCTTATATTTCTTATTTATACGTAGTTTGAGGTTTCACTGTAACTCCCGGCAACTTTAGAGACATAAATCGTGAACTCTAGTGTTTGAATCAGATCTTGAGTTACTTCACAATCGGGCCTTATTACTGGAAACTTACTTTATATCCATCCCCTTGACATCAGGAGCGAAACAGGGACTTCTTATAAGAGGAGGAGATGTATTGGAGCGCTTGGCAGGGATAGATTACATCACTTTGGATAAAGTAAGTAGCCAAGCATGCTCTGTTTCATGTCTATCCACTTTTACTTCTGAATAGCATAAAGCTCTCTGCTATCGATCCATATAGCAATTGTAAGGGACTTTGGAATTTGGAAAACTATTAGTCAAGTTGACTGTTTTTGTCTTGGCCATTTTCAACCTTCAGACAGGAACTCTTACTGAAGGAAAACCTGCTGTATCAGCTGTTGCATCTTATGGTCACGAACAATCAGAAATACTTCGAATTGCTGCTGCAGTGGAAAAAACGGCCTCACATCCACTTGCAAGGGCTATTATAGCTAAAGCAGAATCATTGAATTTGGATATTCCTAGTACGAGGGGCCAATTAGCTGAACCTGGTTCTGGAACCTTAGCAGAAGTAGATGGTCATTTGGTGGCAGTTGGAAAATTAAGTTGGGTTCGTGAGCGTTTTCAGCAAAGAACAGGCCTCTCCGATATAAAAAAACTTGAGCAATCTGTGATACAGAAGTCATCAGCAGATTATTCATCGTCTAACCATTCAAGAACAATCGTTTATGTTGGTAGGGAAGGAGAAGGCATCATTGGTGCTATTGCAATATCAGACAATCTGCGATCTGATGCTGAATCTACTATAACTAGGTATTATACCATAATTCGCAAAATTGGCTGTGCTGTTGAAGTTTTATGATAAGTCTTGCTTATTTTACTTTCCTGAAGCAGAAATTACTTCATATGAATTATTTCTTTGGCTGCAACTAGGAGCTTCTGCCTAAGCCTTAGAATATCTCGTTTAGAATCCTGTTTATGAAATGAATCATTGCTTATGGTTTTGAGAGATCAAATTTCGTTGTCTTTTGATTTCTCTGCCATTTCCACTCAGCCAAATGTATGGGAAAGGTACCTGATACTGGGTTACATGTACTATAGGTGTTTGTATGTAACCTCTCTCTTCCATATTTCTAATATCTTTTCTCTTTTATGTTTGAAAGGCTTCAGCAGAAGGGTATTCGTACAGTCTTGTTGTCTGGTGACAGGGAAGAGGCAGTTGCAGCTGTAGCAAAGACTGTTGGGGTAGAAAATGAATTTGTCAACGGTTCTTTAACGCCACGGCAGAAATCTGGAGTTATTTCAAGTCTTCAAGCATCAGGCCATCGTGTTGCTATGGTATATATTTATTGTATGTATTTTAACTTTTTGAGAGGCGAATTAATTTTGAGATTCGTTGAATCCATCATTTGAGAGGGAAGCTGATGTAGAGAAATGTTGGTGTGCATCAGTGATTGTTACTGTTTTATGGTTTTGTTATGTAGAACTAGTTAACTTGCGTGAGCTTGCTATTAGTCATCAGAAAGTCCTAAAAAAGATGAGCACTGATATAAACTATTTACATCATTAAAGATTAATTGCTATTTTTAGCTGGCATGTTATTCTATTGAAAATGTGAATGCATGAGTTATGGCAAAATGTCAAACCTGGGAACAAACACTGTGAAACAGGGTGACCACCCTAGGGAATTAGGTAGGCCAGATGAAAGATAACTGCTGATTATAAACTCTTTGCATTTCGTACTGATTTTTTATGTTAATGGAGATACGGATCTAAAAGTACTTTGATGTGCCTAGAAATGTTCCACCTACTTGAGGTTAATTTATAAATCCTATTATCTGCTTTTTTGAGAAACTAGAAGTGCTAAACTAACTTGTACTTTTAAAGGTTGGCGACGGTATAAATGATGCACCTTCTCTTGCCCTCGCCGACGTTGGGATTGCCTTGCAAAATGAAGGACAAGAAAATGCTGCATCAAATGCAGCTTCCATTATACTCTTGGGAAATAGACTATCACAGGTAGCTCGCCCTGTAGCAATCTTTGTTTACACCCCCATTCAAATATTTTCTATATCTATTCTAATTTAGGATACTGGTGTTCAATATGTCCTCTTGGCTTTCAATTCCTCTGAGAATATTCTACTTGGGAGTATGTGGCAGGTAGTAGAAGCTATTGACCTTGCAAGAGCAACAATGGGTAAAGTTCGACAAAATTTGACCTGGGCAGTTGCCTATAATGTTGTTGCAATTCCTATGGCAGCTGGTATACTGCTTCCCCATTTCGATTTCGCAATGACGCCTTCACTTTCAGGTGAGTGCTCCAGTTTCTTTTGCTATGTTTCTCGAACTGCATATACCAAGTCCCATGGTTTCCTAACAAACAAGTATCCAGTTGCCAAAATCATGCAACGGGCGACCAATGAATTGGTTTTTCTTGCTACGATGTCTTTCCACGCCTCTACCAGCTTAAGCTTTTAGAAAAGGTCGTCACTCAACATGATGAAATGAGAGAGAGAGAGAGAGAGAGTACGCGCGCACAAGAGGGTGCTTGTTAGAGATATTAAATATTTAATGTCTCTTTTGTTTAATAAATTAAACATTTAGATAATTTGAGTTTGACATGTTCGTGTTCTTGCAGGTGGAATGATGGCTTTGAGCTCAATCTTTGTTGTCACTAACTCACTGCTTCTGCAGTTCCATGGACCTCAAAGGAAGAAAGAAAAACCCCAGACCAACATTTCTTCTCAGTAGAAACATAAGTATTATCTGGGTGAGTTATCTTCGTTGAAATCGAAACTGATGAAGTCCCTTTTGCAAAACTGGTGATTTTTATACAGTAGAAATGTGATTATTATGTACTAATAACAACAACAATAATAATAATATTAAGGCCTCCTTTACTTCGTGTGGTGGATTTATCCACTGTTAAGTATGTGGCAGTTTAAATAATGGTCTAAATTAACCAATAGTATTGTTTACTTGAAAAGTTATTTTAATACCATTTGTCCAAAAAAAACCACTTTGTCTACCTTGTTTGTTTCTTTTGGAGTGATTAAATGTCAAATTTACACTTTTGCCCCTTCTCCATTAAACCCAAATTAAGTCAGGTTTTCCTTCTCTGCTCAAATCCAATTCTCTATTGAAAGCCCTATTTCTCCAATTTGGGTTTGATTGAGGTGGTGGGAGCAGACCCATTTGAAGGCTTCCCATGAATCCTTGTACGCCGCCGGGGTGGGATGCTCGGGATGATGCAGTACTCAATGGAGACGATTAGAGCTCCGGCGGTGGGGATAGGAGGTTGATGTAGTGGTGGTCGAGGAAGGAGAAGACGGACTCGAGGTAGAACCCGCCGCCGCTGCCATGGTAGTAGACTAAGATTTAGAGCTTGTGGGGTGGGTTTTGGAAGGTAGAGCCTGGCGGAGATGTGTGGGGAAATGGCGGCGTCTTTTGAGTAGACGCCCGTGGTGGGGTTTTCCGGCGAGGGGGTACGTGGGGAGGGACGGCGAGGCGCTTGACGGTGCCGTCGGTGTAGAGTTTGACGAGCGGAGAGAGGTCGGTGAGGACCTTTTTTCCGGCGGAGGCCATGGCACTGCGTGGTTTGGAGATGGAGAAGGAAGGGTGGTGGTGGAATGTTATCAGTGATTGGAATGGCATATGTTGTAATTAAACCTAAGTAATGGTCAAAGTGGTCATTTTCATACTCTTGTTAAAATGACAGTTAGTTCCAACTCTCCAATTTGAAAGTTAAATTACACTGTTCTAATCAACAGTTATCCCGGGTCATGGTGGTTTATCCGGGTTTAACACCATTCAAAGTAAATATTGGATTTTCAATGGTTAAGTTGGCTTAAACCACCGTTATCTTATGAAGTAAACTAGTCCTAATAGTACTAAAGTATTGGGCCAACGAGTACCACAAAAACCTTAAATTCGGTCATTAAATGGGCACGTGATTTCGATATTTGTTGTTGGTAGTAATTTCGTATTTCGTGCATAAACGATTTGCACGTGATTATAGGCCCCCACTATGTCACGTACCCCCCATCCTCTGATTCAATATTCCCATTTCTCCTTGCTCGTCATCAAAGTGGAAATGTCCAATTTTTGCTATGAAATTAACTCCTTATCTATATTTATATCTATGGATTTGTTTATTTTATATGGAGAAAAGTTGATCTCGTGGTGGGCCTATTCCTTTGAAAATGATTGTGTCTTCGAACCAGATTGGAGCGGCCCACTGGGCTCTACCCAAGGCCCAATATAACATCATGGGTGGGTTGTGCATGTTCAATGAATCAATTTCAATATCAGAACACTGTTCATAGTTGAGTTTTACTTGTTTGTCTCAAAAAAGTAAAAGGTGGAAAAAATTTCAAATCTTTAGGTTCTCTTCGTTGCTTTAGATCATACAATATTGGCTATTTTTGTTTAGTTATAATATTGGCTATTATGAATGTAAATCTCTCTGCTCGTCCAAAACAAAAAAATGTACATCTCTCTCTCTCTCTCTCTCTCTCTCTCTATATATATATATATATATATCGACATACACAAACAAATTTTGGTTGTTATACCCTCCAAACGTTTTGAATCGACAAATTTCATTACAATCTCTCGAATACAGAGACTTGATTAGTTGATTGACAGTTAGAAAACATTAATTCTCCACATTCTTGCGTTAAATATGCTTTGCAGCTTGGGAAGCAAGTGGCGGGGTCTCCAAAAGAACTGCATGACCGTGACACTAACGCCGTTAGCAGACCCGTCAAATGGGCGTTAAGTGTCAGCCTTTATCTGAGAAATATGGGACCCCACAACTTATATTATTTAATGTCGGAGTAAATGAAGAGACATGTTGCCTTCCCGAGGCAATGAATAAAGTAGAAAAAAGTAACTTTCGTTTGACGGCAGGGTTAAAAGGCGCTTTGGGGGCTATGATTTAAATTCGAGAATTTTGGGGCCACTTTTGATATATCAGATAAGGGGAAAAAACGAGGTGTTTGGAAATTATGCACAACCAATCACACATACGATCGGAATATAAACGAGAATCAAATTATAAACAAGAAATAAAATCGAATGTAAGATTTGGTGTGATTCAGAGATATTCTCAATATATTTAACACCAAAGTTGGATTGGGATATGGGTTGAAAAATAAAATAAGTTCGTATCAACATAGAACTCTATATAAAATTTACTTCGAATTGGTCCATAAGTTCTTTAGGTCGGATTGTAATTTGAATTTATTAAAATTCAAGTCTCATTAACATGAGGTAGTCAACCTTTCCTTTTGTTTTTTTTCTTCTTTCCCTCTTAAATTCTATGCAAATTCTAGCATGGTTGTTTACTTCTATGCTAGGGTCAAATGAAATTTAGAAAATAACTCAATTATAGAACCGCTAATAAATCAAAAAATGGCAAGATTAGGCCAGAATTGCCTCAAAAGGATGTTATTATTGACATATTTCGATTCCCCCGGGGTGAAATGATAATAAAAACAATAACAATGATGAATTTTCAGCAAGGAGGTCAAGCATGTGGAGTAATTGATGAATTGAGTCTACTTTTCTTAGCCCACATATATTAAATACAAGAATGATGATAGTGCAGTCCCATAATTATAAAACAAACAAATAAGCTTTTACTTCCCTATTATTATATTCCACTTATAACCGATAGAATAAAATTTTGTGCTAATCAATCCCCGTGTAAATAATTACTATTTCTCATCATTACAACAATATTTCTAAATTATTACTAATTGTTAATATAAATATTTATTATTATCAACTCTCAACTGATCTAATGATATAAGGCGTTGAATCCTTTAATAATATTCGGAGTTCAATTTTAAAATTGTGAGTGTAGCAATTGAATTGGGGGAATCATCATATATTAGATCTCTACAATATCCAAATTCAAATTAATCTCTACATATCGAAAATTGAGTGATTTAGAAAAAATATATATATTACGTGATATTTTAATAATCATGATACTTAAAACACACACACACACACAACCAAACATTGCTTGTGAATGAAAAACTAGGACAGGGTAAATCATGGCCACTTTCCATTGTCCTTGAGTTAAAAGGAGGGGCTACACATTATTATGAAAAAGAGTGTGAGTGCTATCTATGTATATTATAAA